>JAFJHL010000456.1:3517500-3857500 GCA_019425775.1 Rafetus swinhoei | reverse complement strand
ACAATATGTTCTTGTCAGATCCATGTTGTTACTTATTGCCTTATCTTCTACAGGTTGGACCTCCCTGTTCTGGCACCCTCTGGACCTGACCAGTCCCAGACGAAGGAATTTGCCTCCAAACCCGCCACCCCTCCCTGCTGTTGGCTCCTTCTCGCCTGGGCTCTGGCACTGCCGCTGGCCCTGCTGGGGCTCCCCATGCCCCTCTGCTGCATGGCTCTCGGCTGCATTGTCAGACCTCTTTGCCCCTGGGCTCTTTGGTCCATGAACATATGTGGTCCTGCCAGACTGCGTAGGTTGCCGGACCAGAGAGTTCCAGTTTAGGGAGGTGCAATCTGTAGATATTTGCTTTTTTATCTTTCCAGTGTAGAAGTTAAGGTGACTGGTCTATAATTCCTTGAGTTGTCCTTATTTCCCTTTTTATAGATGGATGCTATATTTGCCCTTTTACAGTCTTGTGGAAACTCTCCTATATTCCATGACTTTTCAAAAATCATGACTCAGATATCTCCTCAGTCAGCTCCTTGAGTTCTCTGATGCATTTCATCAGGCTCTGGTGACTTGAAAACATCTAATTTGTCTGAGGAAAAAGCAAGTTAAAAATTACTATTTCAGCTTATGATCCTACCTCATTTTCGCTGGCATTCGCTATATTAGACATCCAATCACCACCAGCCTTCTTGATGTAAAAAAACAAAACAAAAAGTCATTAAGCTCCTCTGTCACTTCCACATCTTGTTATTTTCATCCTGTCATTGAGTAATAGCCCTACTCTACCCTGGGTCATCTTCTTGCTTCTGATATATTTGTAGAATGTTTTCTTATTATCCTTTGTGTCTCTAGTTTGATCTCATTTCATGCCTTGGCTTTTCTAATTTTGGCCGTACATACTTGAGATTTGTTTATATTCATCCATTGTGTAAAAATATAATCGAAAGCCCCCTCCTCCCCAAATTTGAGGAACAGCTGGCCAAAGACTCAGAGTAATAGAAATTTGTAAGTACGTCAAAAGCAGGAAGCCTGCTAAGCAACCAGTGGGGCCAATTGGGCTGATCGAGAGGCAAAAGGAGCACTCAAGAATGACAAGGCTGTTGCAGAGAAACTAAATTAATTCTTTGCATCGGTCTTCATGGCTGAGGATGAGAGGGAGATTCCCAAAATTGAGCCATTCTTTTTAGATGACAAATTTGAGCAATTGGCCCATACTGAGGTGACCATAGAGGAGGTTTTGAACAAGTTGATAAACTAAACAGTAATAATCACCAGAACCAGATAGCATTCATCCAAGAGGTCTGCTGGAACTCATATGTGAAATTGCAGTACTACTAACTATAGTCTGTAACCTATCCTTTAAATCAGCTTCTGTACCAAATGACTCGAAGATAGCTAATGTGATGCCAATTTTTAAAAAGGGCTTCACACAGTTACTGGCTTGTAAGATTGACTTCAGTACTGGGCAAACTATTGAAACAATGTTGTCAGATATATAGATGAACGTAATTTGTTGGAGAAAAGCCAACATGTTTTTTTTTTTTAAAGGGAAATCATGCCACATCAGTCTACTAGAATACTTTGAGAGGGAACAACAAGCATATGGATAAGGGGGATCCAGTGGATGTAGTGTGCTTAGGTTTTCAGAAAGTCTTTGTCGAGATCGCTCACAAAAAGCTCTTAAGCAAAGTAAGCTGTCATGGGATAAGAGGAAAGGTCCTTTCATGGGTTGGTAATTGGTTAAAAGTCAGGAAACAAAGGGTAGGAATAAATGGTCAGTTTTCAGAATGGAGAGAGGTAAATAGTGGTGTCCCACGGAGTTCTGTTCTGGGATCAGTCCTAGTCACCATTCATAAATGATCTGGAAAAAGGGGTAAATAGTGGGGTGGCATCATTTGCAAATGATACAAAGCAACTCAAGATAGTTCAATCCAAGGCAGACTGCAAAGAGCTATAAAAGGATCTCTCACAACTGGATGACTGGGCAACAAAATGGCAGCTGAAATTGAATGTTGATAAATGCAAAGTAATGTGCGGTAAAAAACGTAATCTGAATTATACATAGAAAATGATAGGGTCTAAATTAGCTGTTACCCTTCAGGTCTTGGAGACATTGTGGATAGTTCCCTGAAATTATCCACTCAATGTGCAGCAATAGTCAAAAAAGCAAACAGTTTTAGCAATCATTAACAAGTATAGAGAATGAAACAACTGTCATATTGTCTGTATATAAATCCATGGTGCACCCACATCTTGAATACTGCATGCAGATGTTATCACCCCATCTCAAAATAGATATCTTGGGTTTAGAAAAGGACAAAAAAAAATTATTAGGGCTATGGATCGACTTCCAAATGAAAAGTTTTTAATAAGACGAGCTTTTCAGCAAGGAAAGGAGGCAACTGAGAGGATATGATGGTCTACAAAATCATGACTGTGGTGTAGAGCAAATAGATAAGTTGTTTACACATTCTCATAACAAATAGGGATGTAAAATCCTGTTCAATGGGTTAACCAATTAAGGTGGTAGGAAGGGCTGCAGCAGCCTTTTGCCCACGGCTGACCATGGGCGGAGGGCTGCTTCGGGGTACCAGTTAACCGGTAAGCATCACCTGTCATTGTTTTTTTTTTTTTTTTTTAAATGGCATTGGGGTTGATTTTGCTAATTTGGATGAAATTCACTGCAATGAAGAAAGTATAATTTTGATTTACTGCTTAAAAAAAAAAAAAACCTTTTTGCCCAGGCTTGCTTCTGAACCAAGAGACACAAATGTTTTAATTTCACAACGTGAAAAAAATTAAGTGGCTTTTAAAAGTTGTAATTTTTTTTAGTTAACCTTATGCACTTTTTTATATACCTGTAACTCTAAAAATAGTCGTTTTTTTTTTGTTTTTTTTTTTTTAATTCCGTTTTGACTACTTATTTTTAACTCACACATGAAGTTCTGTTTGGGTAAAGGTACCTGGTTAGGGTTTTATTCTTGGATCTGCCAAACATTTATTGATTTCTAGTTCTGTAACTTTAAAATGGTTCTTGTGATCAGTTTCTAGAGCAATACAGATACCACCTACCATTTTGTATTTGAAAGCGTGAAAGCTGACACAGCAGTTTTAGCTGATTTTTATTTTACTTGTGTCCCTATTGTTTAAAAACTGATGAAAAGTTGAAAAAAGTACACTCACTACTCCCTGGATATCAGGATAAAAAATAAAAGCTCTTTAGGGTAACTTCTGTTTCTGATGATGCTTCTGATGTAAATACACCATGTATTGTATTTTAGATTGAGCAAGAGAAGTTGGCTTCTATGAAAAAACAAGATGAAGACAAAGACAAGCGGGACAAGGAGGACAAAGACAGCAGAGAAAAAAGGGACAGATCCAGAAGTCCAAGAAGGTAGTATTAATACAGTCTTATTTTATGTACTTACAATTCATGTTGGTCTTCAGAGTGGTGGGCACATTTCAGTGGAGATTCAACAAACTGGAATGTACCCTACAGAATTTTTGTAGGCAAAGACCAGTCTAGCTTGTTACTGAATATTAATAGTAGATAAATAATTAGTGGGGTATTAGGGAATAGGTATTGCTTGTAATGATAAAGATGTGCTCTCTGTGTGATAACACAACAGAAGAATACCCTGTGGTCCCAGAAGGGGAATAAATTTCATTGAGATCTCATAACTAAACTGTGCTATCTTGGGAAAGTCTTGATGCTAATACAGGCATTAGTTTAGACTTAGTTCACTAAGATTTTCTTGTTTGTGCGCTATAACAAGTTACTGTAGAAGTAATGTTTAATATAAGCTTATACAATGCAAACATATGGCTTTGTTTTGTAATGCAACCCAATCTCTTAAATTGTTCATGACAGTCTTGCTAACTGGTGTGTTCTTTAGAAAAATTGAGACTTGTTCTTTTATCTTTTCCAGTTAGCAGTGAGAAAAGTGCATGGCTGATATTTGTTAGATGTATATTTACAGCTAGGAAATTTAATGGGTGTTCATTTATAAACTGTGCTCCTAGCATAACATGTTGTTTGAACAGAAGTTGTTTCTTTCCTAGACGCAAATCAAGGTCTCCTTCTCCTAGAAGGAGATCATCCCCTGTCAGAAGAGAGAGAAAGCGTAGCCATTCTCGATCTCCTCGTCACAGAACCAAGAGCCGTAGTGTTACTCCTGCACCAGAAAAGAAAGAGGAGACTCCAGAACCGGAGCCTTCAGTGCAAACAAAGGAAACTTTGATTCAAGAGGCAACATCAACTAGGCAAGTACCTGAGTAAATTTTATCTTTGAAATTAGCTTGCTGTGGGGCATTATCATTCCCTTAATGGAATGGCGTTATGTTAATTATGTTAATTACTGATGTTCTTTTAGAGCTTTATAGAAAACAATTGCACTTTGGTCTGAAAGTGTTGGGTTGTTGGGTTTTTTTTTGTTTGTTTGTTTTGTGTTTTGCTTGCAGACCATTTTACGTGTGTCAGTATGGTCTTTATTCACTTGTTTCTACATGGAGAAATGAGAGTATATCTTTTTTGAACGCATACTGATGTTTCACTAATACTTTTTTTGTTGCATTAATCTAGTTGAGTCTTTTGTCAGTGTTAAGTTTAGTTTAAATAAATGTATATTGAGGCTAGTTTGGCTTGATTTTTCCCAGTATTTGTTGAAAATGTCAAAAGCATCACCCTCAGCTTCTGACTTCAGACTGGATAAAGAAAACTTCTAACGTACTGATTCAGTACTTGGAATTGGACAGCCTCAGCATTTTCTTAATGGCAGCCTAGAACTTTTGACACATCAGTTTTCACTTGTCCTACTTGATTACTAATTTCCACTGTTCTTCATTGTCAGGTCATTCTGTGCAAAGTTAATATGTGACTTATTCAATATACTTTTGATAGTGTGTTTCAGGAAGATGAAAACCTAAATTTTTTTGACCATGTCTGTAATTTTAATAGAATTTGGAAGTATGAACACTAAACTCATGTTACTCACCACAGTCTCTTTTTTGAGTATGGTCTTTAGTTCTTTCTAAAATATAACCTAGGTTGCTACAGATGGGACATGCTTACATTGTTTTTTTTATTTTAACAGTGATATCCTGAAAGTTCCCAAAACTGAACCTCTACCAGATACTAAAGAAACTTCCCCAGAACGAAATTCAAAGAAAGAGAGAGATAAAGAAAAAGAGAAGAATCGTCAAAGATCTCCATCCCGTTCCAAGTCAAAGTCACGGTCTCGCTCACATTCCCCTTCTCATTCTAGACCAAGACGGCGTCATAGATCACGATCAAGGTAAAATAATTTTTATTTTACCTTGAGGATAAAGACCAGGAAACTAAATGATCTTTTCCAGATTGGTCATTCAGAAACGCTCAATTAGTTCTGTACACTTGAAATTCTGAGGGGGGAAAACCTACGAAAGCTCATCATACCATCTACATGTTTTGTTAGTCTATAAAGTGCTACCAGACCATTTGTTGTTTATGTGATGTTAGATAAAAGTGAGTCAATAGCATTCTTTACAGTAGTGACTCTCCTCATCCAGAGATGAGCCTGCACTGGGTTAGGCTGAGTAAGAGGGAGGGGAGAAGAAATATTCATTTAGTCTTCGTCTTATTTTGGGAAAATGCTTGATACGGATGGCAGTTGAAATGGGAGAGGGTACTGAATCCTGGATATGGTATTTGGTAGTTCCAGGTGATTCCTCACAAACTCCTTTAAGAACTAGGTGCAGTACTGGAGGAACTTGAGATCTAATTTTTTTTTTTTTTTTTTTTTTTTTTTAAGGATTAATACAGAAGTTTCGGTTGGTTTGAAATTTGTTTGCTAGTAGCATAATGGCAACACTTTACAGTACAACACACACACAAATTTAGTGTGATATACTTGCTACAAGGCAGCATTATACTTGGTTTCTGGTGACTAAATCCACCCCATCCTGTGAAATTTAGGAGGTCACTGTTGATTCTTCGAATGTTCATTGATTGATTGTGGCAGGTCTTACTCCCCTAGAAGGCGACCAAGCCCAAGACGACGGCCATCCCCGAGGAGGAGGAGTCCTCCAAGGCGCATGCCTCCTCCGCCCAGACACAGAAGAAGTAGATCCCCTGTGAGGCGGTAAGATTGCTTTTTTGTAAATATGAACTGCTTTTTTGTAAATATGAAACTGCTGATATTTGAAAGATGTCACAAGGTTTTTAAAAGTTTTAAAAACCTAAGTTAGTTGAAAAAATTTTTATGAAGAGTAATTGTATAAAAAATAACCACGGGTATGCAAAGTTATTTAAAAGTCACTCTGTCTTGTTTCATGTCTATGTCCCTTAATAGTTGGGAAACAAATTAACACTTTCTTTTTAAAGCTAATGACACTTTTGTTCCAAAAATCAGGAGTCTGATATAGTATCAAAAGATCATACATGTTGATTTCCTCTAATGGATGTTTTCTAACATTCATGAATGGTGATAGGTTTTATCTAGCAACCTTTAATTGCTCATTCTGATACTTTCTTTAGTGGACAGTGGTGGCATTTCAAGTACCTAAAAGGCCGTTACAAGAAGGAGGGAAAAGAATTATTCTCCTTAACATCTGATGATAGTATAAGAAAGCAATGGGTTTAAATTGAAGCAAAGGGAGGTTTAGGTTGAACATTAGGAAAAACTTCCTGTCAGGGTGGTTAAGCACTGGAATAAATTGCTTAGGGGAGATTATGGAATCTCCATCATTGGAGATTTTAAAGAGCTGGTTAGACAAACACCTGTCAGGGATAGTCTAGGTGTATTGGTTAGTAGAGTCAGCTACTCACATTCTCCCCCTCCCTCGCCCCCGTTGCTTCTGTTTCAGAGGCATCGGGGGTGGGGGGGGGAGAAGCAGGAGTCAGTGCTGAGGGGAGCTGGCTTAAAAGGATCCCAGCCTGGGGGGAACCAGTTTAAAAGCTGGTTTCCCCCAGCACAGTCTCAGCGGTGCTGCCACCCTCCCCCACACGCTGCTGTCTATAAGAGGCAGCAGCACGGGGAAGGCGAGAGGAGGCTGCCACAAAGCAGCCGTTGCTCTTGTAGCAACCCCTGATTGTAGTGGACCTGGTGCAAGCCGGAACTGAGCACGCCCAATTCAGTTCCACCTCCCACTGGGTACGTGGCTCTGCGTTTTAAATGTAATAAGAGCTGGGACTGAGCTTCCCTATTGATTAATCGTGTCGTTAATAGAATTTTTATCGACTACACGATTAGGGAAATACCCACTTCGTAACATCCCTAGCTTGGTCCTGCCATGAGTACAGGGGACTGGACTTGATGGCCTCTCGAGGGTTCTACCAGTCCTATGCGTTTGTTGAGACTGGCTTTTTTAACTTTGTTGTAGGAGTCTGGCCTTTGTGGTGGTTTCTGCTTGGGAACTTATGTCTCTGCCACTGTTTAAACAATTCTGGTAGCAGAGGAGCAAGTTGTTCCTGCTGCTTTGCATGCCAGAAACCATGTGACTTTTAGCAAAAATTTATCTCACTCAATGTGGTGGTTTTTTCTCTCCTCCCTCCAGCCTCCAAACCTAAGCGCCATTTTCTTTGAGCCTTAGGGTTAATATTTTGTAGCCTAATTCAGAGGGAAAAACAAAAAGTAACATTTGTAACAAATTGTTCAATTATAGTTTGAAAATAACTGGAAACATTCCTTTGTGTTAGCCTCAAATGCTTATATCATAGAGGAGGCTAATGGGTGCCAGTTTTTTTGGAAGTGCTACTGTAGTTACTATAGAGACATGCTTGCAGATATGTGAAATATGCTTAAACTGACTTAATTAATGTTAACTTTGTATTTGCAGGAGAAGACGGTCATCGGCATCTTTATCGGGAAGCAGCTCTTCTTCTTCTTCTTCACGCTCTCGATCACCGCCAAAAAAACTACCCAAAAGAATTGTATCCAGTCCTCCTCGTAAAACACGTAAACTGTCTCCTTCAGCAAGCCCTCCTAGGCGAAGGCACAGGCCTTCCCCACCAACAAGTCCACCTCCAAAACCACGCAGATCTCCCACACCTCAGCAGCCAAGTCGTGGAAGGAAAGTCCGTGGCTCTATTTCTCCTGGCAGAGCTTCAGGTATAGTCAGCTAAATGTGTGCTTTCCCAAGTCGTGTTAACTAACTACTTGAATTTTACCATCTCATAGTTATGTACTCCTTGCTAGCTAAAGGCTTGACTGCTTCAAAATTTCTACTTGGTTTCCGTGCCATAATTTCAAAGTCAAATAGTGTATACCAGTCAAATGTTATCTAAAAGCACAACATACTTTTCTCTTTAGAAAAATCTGCCAAGAAGCTGACGTCTAAAATGTATACAATTCATATGAAGCAGATGTAAACTGGCATCATTCATGAAACTTTCACTTATTTTGTATTGATAATTTGGGCTAAATCATTTTACGTTTCATTTAAAACCATTCAACTTTTTCTTATCTCTTTCTTAGATATCTGTTATCTTTTGTCTTTTAGCACCTAAACATAAGAGTATTGAAAAAAGAGGGAGTCTCCCTCACCAGCACCAAAACCTAGAAAAGTAGAATTATCAGAATCAGGTATGTTTCTTGTTTACAATGACTTTCCTTTAATGGTATGAAAATCAAGAAGGGGCGCTTTTTTTCTCAAGTGTGTTCTTGATGGAGTGGATTGATAGCAGCATTGGAGATAGGGTTTTAGAGGACATAAAGCATCTAATTCACATTAACTCACTCTTATGCTTCTTTGAAAACCCTACTTAAAAAGCATATCCAAAGAAAGATACAACACAAAAAAATTAAATAACCACCTAATCAGTTGTAACAACACTGTTTCACTAACACACTTGGTCATTTGTTAATTTATTCATATAAATATGCAAAAGTAAAAATTAAATGTTACTTTACTATATATATATATTTTTTTTTTTCAGAAGAAGACAAAGGTGGCAAAATGGCTGCAGCAGATTCTGTACAACAGAGACGTCAATACAGAAGGCAAAACCAGCAGTCTTCATCTGGTACAGTAATATTTTTGTGATTTTTAAAAAATTTTACTTTAATGATTAAATATATGTTTATAATGGTTACTTTTGTACTGCTAAATTCACATGGTGCTTAGTTTTGTGTGTTTTCTTGGTGTATACAACAATGCTATTGTAAAATTAATCATTAGTTACCACACTTTACCAAAATGAATTTTTTTTTATTCACTGGTGACCAAGTAGAATTTTGCAGGCAAGCAGAATTTTGGGAGTTTTTATTATCCATTTGTTACAATATTTATTAATTGTAAAGCATTTTATTATCTTGTAAAATCCAGCAGTTTTCCTGTGGGCCAATGACCTCTTTGCAACTACTGATTTTTCTGATACTTACCCCAGAATCATGTATTCTGGGGCATAGCCAGATACTCCAGAGTTGGCAGTGGATTTCAGCATTTTTCTTCTGTTCGTTGCCTCCTTTGCCTGTTGTTTACTTGGAATATTTTTGCATATAACTCTGTTTTGTGTCTGGTTTCACAGTTCATGTTGTAAATTATTTTACAGGTCTGAATTGCTTTTGCAGTTCTGTTGCTACATATGATTAGCTCAAAAGTTTTTATCAAAGCTGTTGAACACAGCATCTTTCAGTTTGTCCTCCAGCTAATTTTCTTCAGTATTGTGCAGCTGCATATCTTGAGTAGGTTCTGCAACATGTATCTGAAATTCATTCTTTATTTACACACAAATTTGCACCAATTTAAATGTGTATTTTTGAAGCAGTTGTAAAACCAGTTCAAGATTGTGTCTAGACGCATTTATATATAATTTAAGCAAATACACACAAACATGGGTGCAGGTTACATTTGCTTCAGAAACAGCCTTAGTTAAACTGACATAATCCTTGTGTAGGCAAGGCCTAAAGTTGCTTCATGTCTTAGTTTGTTTTGAAATTTATCTAAACAAGTTGATCTCCCTAATCAGATTACCATACTCTTACACTCTGTGAAATAGTGTAAATATTTTTGGAAACAGAAATCGCAACTCGGCCAAAAGCTGTCTTTTGCATGAAGACAGAGCAATATGGCCCTCTGTAATTGCACAGAAATACATGGTGTGAACCACTTTTCAAGTAACACATTCTTTTATATGCATAGATTCTGGTTCATCATCTTCCTCTGAAGAGGAACGACCAAAAAGATCGAACGTGAAGAATGGTGAAGTGGGTAGGCGCAGACGACACTCTCATAGTCCATCACCTTCTCCACGGAAACGGCAAAAGGATTCTTCCCCTCGGTAATTGCTTTCTTCAGCTCAGCACAGCTGATGTTTAACAATAACACTCTATCACTTACAAATGGACTAACTTTTATCTCTTGATTTGTATTACATCATTGCCAACCAGCAGAACCATTTGGCATGACCCTTGTGCAAGTGCTATGCTAATACCATAGAAGATAGTCTGTGCGCCCAGAATTTAGATTTTTGAGGTGAAGCGAGCTCCTTGATACTAGTACTAGATCTTGTTTGTGTGACTAGTGGACCAGATCCAAGACCTATTAAAGTTGATGGGCTTTGGGCCAGATCCTTACAGTTTATAACAGGAGGGATTTTTTCCAAGCTCATGCAAAGGGATTGATTTGATCTTTGCGCAAGTGTTGAGAATTACTTAGAATCTTGTGCAAGCGTGTTTGTCTTTGCATCAAGAAAATCTCTGGTAAGTGGAATTTTTGACTTTGTGTTTTTCTCCACTGCTGTCAGGATGCAGATGGGAAAGAGGTGGCAATCACCAATGATTAAAAGGTTGGTTAGAAATTAATCAGATAACTACGATTCGATTTAAAATCATTCTAGGAACCCATTTTAAAGAATGGAACAAGAAACTCAAACTGTACGCTTCATTTTTTTTCTTCCAACCATGAAATTGTTTTAGATCTGCCATGTATCCATAAATGATATGTTGGGTAACTGGTTGAAATAAGCTAAGATATAATGCCAGGTTTTTTAATGGCATTGCTGTATAAGATGCTTCTCAAAGTTACTCTTTCCAGGCAAGCTTTTGCTTGAGTGTTTTTTTTTTTTGTTCCTCACATTTAATTCTGAAATGGGTGAGCAGCTTGTGAAGATAATTTTTCACATTGCCACTGTCTGGTGTGTGTGTGGTAGTTTTTTTGTTTTTGTTTTGGTTTTTTGAATGACAATAAAACACACTAATGGGAAATGTAATGTTAAAAATCAAGCTATATAAATCAGATACGAAGAGGAGATGGAAGTTCTAAAATTCCCATTCTGTCTTCTCTCTATGTTGTCTTCCCTATTTACTGTGTGTCCTGGAACAATCTGATTTAGTACTGGGACTGAAGTTAACCGCTCCTGCAAACTTCAAAGACCAAGTGCTTCTTCATTTTTGTCACAAATCTTACTGTTCGGGGGAGTCTTATAGTCAGTTCCTTTAAACTTGATTTTAGACTGAACTTAATATAATGCAGAGAGGCAGATTCTGTGGTGGTACCAAAAGATAGTGTCTGCTACTAGACTGCCCATCTGAAGTCAACTGAAAACAAGAGTAGATGCTTCGCTACTGTTGGGAAAAGTGCTAATTTTAAATTTAAGAGAGAGCCTGGATCTTTAAATTTATTCACACCAGTCATTCAGTCTGAATGATTAATCTATAATGATTAAAACCTAACCAGAACATGGTTGCAACACGATTTGCTAAATTTTAGCCAGATGAAATGTGACTAAATTCCTCAACTTTAAGTATATTTATTGAATTTGCCAGTCTTTTATCCGTTGCATATAGCAGTTGTTGTACTTGAATTTCAGGACAGCATCCTTTATTTTACAAAAGTATACATTTGGCTAAGTGCTTCTATGTCAGTCTATTTTCTCCTAATCTGTTAGTTTTTATATGAAATATTTGAGGTATTACTGCTGAATATTTTTAGCTTAGTTATATTTGAAGATGACTCTTTTTTTTTTTCAGCTCACAACATCGTGTTTAGCTTTCGATAAACACTAGCTGCAAAAATGTTTAACTCTTGATATGGAAAAACATAACAGTGCTATTTGAATGAAATATTAGCTGACTGTTTATATTGATTAAATATCTCTTGTGCTCTTGAAAGGCTGCCTTGCTCTTCTAATCTTTTGTTACCATTTTGCATATTATCATTAAAAAGCTACATTTTCTTTCTCACAGAATTTAAACTTGTTAAGCTTTTCAGAAGTTATGGGGAAGCACACTGGGTCCAGCTTTCCCCAATAAGTTTACTGCAGATCTTTTTCTTCAGTGGGAGTGGTGTCTGGCCTTCTGTGCTGTGAATATTTTAAAGGCAGCATAGCAGTATCTTAGCACAAGCTCTAGTTTCCTTAACCTGTGCTCTCACTGAAGTGTTACTCTTTAGCACTGGCAAATTTTAAGTTTGTTTAGAAAGTTTGTCTGCCTGAAGTTCCTAAAGTTGGCAGTCATTATGATCTGTCCCACTAAGTTAAATATCTCCTTGGTCTAGTGAGTTTGAAGATGCCTTAGAAAACTGAACCGTGGTAAGGTGGAAAGACTCCTTATAGCTTTTCTATCTCATATTCTGATGTATCATTTTTGTTGTATCATTTTTGTCTTTTGCGCATCATCACTGTCTGATAGTGTTTGCATCTAATAGAGTCTCGTTTGGAAGACAAGTGTGTGAACCAGCTTAGCTTTATGTAGAAGAGATGACATCGCAGGAAAAACTTTAAGCATCAGGTGTGAAGTTGTGGGGTTTTTTTAAGCAACTCTTTTCTGTTTCCTCTAGTAGGAGGAGGAGGAGTCCATCACCCCCACCTGCCAGAAGACGGCGTTCTCCTTCTCCTGCCCCTCCTCCAAGGCGGCGCAGATCGCCTTCATTGCCTCGCCGAAGGTAACTTTTATTCCTTGGTTTTTATTAATCCTGAAGAGCTCTGCAAATCTTGAGTGTGGCAATATCCATTTAAAAAACAAAAACAAATGCAGTGATTGATCGAGCAAATGCCTTTTCCCTAATAGTCTCTTATTGATGGGAAATCGTTTAAAAAACATTTTCAGTGGGGGATGTGCTCATCTGTTGAAGTGTTGTGAGCGATGAGTGTAGCAAGCAATCGCTCCACTTGCCTAATTTTGAAGTGGCTGTTGGGGAGGGTACGGTGTAATATGCTGTTGTAGTTCCCTCAAGACTGCTGTCATCATTTTAAAGTGGAACGCAGAGGCATAGGATCTTTTGTTTGCCAAAATGCACATCTGTACCTATTGGCAACTAACTAGCGTGAAAACTTTGTACTGTGTACATGACTTTTCAACTTCTTCATGTCGGCTTTCTAGGTCTCCATCACCACCACCACGCAGGCACTCACCAACTCCCAGAAGATATTCTCCTCCAATACAGAGACGATATTCTCCTTCCCCACCCCCTAAGCGAAGAACAGCTACTCCCCCTCCAAAACGAAGGGCATCACCTTCGCCACAGCCCAAGCGCAGAGTCTCTCATTCTCCGCCACCAAAACAGAGAAGTTCTCCAGTCACAAAGAGACGTTCCCCATCGCTGCCTTCCAAGCATAGGAAAGGTTCTCCTTCCAGCAGGTCTAATCGTGAAACCCGCTCCCCACTACAGAGTAAACGGCATTCACCTTCTCCACGGCCTAGAGCTTTGCATACCTCCGCGAGTCCACCACCACTGCGAAGGGGAGCTTCATCCTCGCCCCAGAGGAGACAGTCTCCATCTCCAAGCACTAGACCCATCCGGAGAGTGTCAAGGACCCCAGAACCCAAAAAGACAAAGTAAGAGACTTAACTTGTGGCAATCGGCACATGGGAATAGCGAAAGCGAGGGTGTGCACTAGCATGGAAGGTGGTCAGTATTAAGTCTTCATGACACTGTACTCCCTATGGGCCTGTTCGCTTCTCTAATGTGGCGTTGGTGTGGTGGTTAAATAGTAGCCATATTGAATTTCTATCAGGTGCGAGGGGAAGGCAGCCAATCGTGAACAGAAAACCACTGTCTTTTGGGTTGCCAATCTGCAGTGCTTATTTAGATCTTGGATTTTCTTTTTACTGTTGTTCTCATGAAGAATTCCAGTATAAATGTACAGAATTGAACTCTGTGGTAAAAGATTTAATATGAACAGATTGTAGCTCAGCAGTAGCTCTAATGGTGTATCTCAGGGGGTCTGCAACCTATGGCTCACTAGAGAGCCAGATACGGCTCTTCTGAAGCCCAAACCCAGCCCCCTTTACTCCCCCTGCAGCAGGGAGCCTGTGCTGGCGCTACTGCCTTGTGGCCCCCTGCAAGATTAGAGCACCAGTGCCGGCTTCCTGAAGAAGGAAGGGGGGGAATGCCCCAAGGTAGCCAGAAACAGGGTGCTGGTCCAGCCAGGGGAACAGCAATGCGCTGACGTGCTTCCTGGAGGCTTTTCCTGCTGCTTCCATAGCAGCGGGGGAAGCCTCTGGTGCCTGGGAGCGGCACACAGCATAAAAATAAGTGGCCCCCAACCCCTCATTCTGAGACCCCCATATCCCAATCTGCTCCTACACCCTTCCCCTGGCCAGACCTCGCATCCTTACCCCCTCCTACATCCCACCTCCTGCCCAGATTCTTCATCCCCATCCCACTCACTGGCAGCTCTGTCCCGCACACTTAACCCCTCATTTTTGGCCGCACTCTGGAGCTGGGAAGGGGGCACAAATCACAAATTCCACTAACCCTGGAACCCCAGAAGAGTAAATGTGCCCTGAGGCCTTGAACCTCGGTCCCCCTGCCTCTCCCCCGACCATGGGGCTGGAGCACGACAAGTGTGAAGTGTTTCAGTTGGGGGCCGCATCAGCGAGGGTTGTGGGTTTTTGGAGTGGTGTGGTCTGGTTTTGTGTTGGTTTTTTTGGTTTTTTGTTTTGTTTTTCCCTTGTGTGGTTCGAGTGTTTTTTTTCTGTGGGTCGATGGCCCCCAACCCAAAAGAGGTTCCCCTCCCCTGCCATAAATAAAGGTAATGTGGAAACGTTTTGTGTTGGACATAATATTTTACTTTATTTAAAAATGAAGCCTGGCCAACAAGCCCCCAGCTGGGGTCCAGTCCCCATCTGGCTGCAGCATCATAATACTCCTGAACCCCCCCCACCCTAACTCTGTGCCTTGATCCCCCATAAACCCCAACCCAGACTGCTGCACCCCCACATCCCCAGCCCCCTGCCATAACGCTCCTACACCCTCCACACACCCTAGCCCATGTTCTGAGCCTATCATACGCCCAAACCCCCTGCCCTGAGCCCCTCATACACTCCAACCCAGCTTCCTGCATCCCATATCCCCAAATCCTGCCCATGACATTAGCAGAAGACAGTCTGAATGCATGCACGAAGCTTGATTTGACCAGTTATCATGTAAACCCCCAAGAAATGCGCAAAAAGATTCAGCAGCAGAAGTCCTGTTAAAGTCTGTGAGTACAATGTTTCATTTATGCTATTATTAATCATTATGTCAGTTATCAATAAGTTTAAGTTGTATATTTTCAGTCATGCAATTGGGCGTTCTTATACGGTTCTTTGCTGACTGCTTGTTCTGAATTCTGTTGTAGTTTGCTCTTTGGTTTGAAAAGGTTGCTGACCCCACACTGCAGTAAATTCCAGTGGCTTGGCTGTGCCAACTGACTCGGGTAGGAGGCTGGCTAATTGCAATGTGGACCCCTGGGCTAGAGTCCAGGCTCTGACACTAGACCTCAGTTAAACCGCCTCTTAGCCAGAGTCGGCTGGCAAGGGCCAGCCACTAGCGTCTAATTGCAGTATAAATAAACCCTTTGTGGCCATGGTTAGTTACAGAATAATTGTTAGTTACCTTGTTTGCGTGTACTGTAGAAGGCACAAGGAGTCCTAAATGTTAATCTTCTATTTTTAAGGGCTTCCACACCAAGTCCGCAGTCTGTGAGAAGGGTGTCTTCATCCAGGTCTGCGTCGGCATCGCCTGAGCCAGCACCTAAGAAACATCAAGCTCCTCCTTCCCCTACTCAGTCTCATTCCCCCTCCACTAACTGGTCGCCACCACATGTGAAAAAGGAGAGTCCTACACAAAGTCCATCTCCTGCACGGGTATGTTTTCTAAGAAAAGTAGTGCTTGCTATGCCACCAGAGTGTGTCGTGGGGTGTATTGCTCTTAGCTAGTTTTGCTTATTATGTGTATTTAAATACAGCTTCTTTTAAATGATGGGATGGCAGCAGCTGCTCCATGGACAAAATTGTAAGTTGTCAACATCTTAGTTCTGTTGAGTTTTCTTTTATCTTCCAGAGATCTGGAGTGACTATCCTATGCTAAATTGTATGACTTGGGTTATTCAGCAAATGGGCTTAATCACCAAGCCATCTGATCTTTGTGAGGAAAGAGGTTTTATTTGTGCATCAGAGCTCGATGCACAGCTCTGCCATGCATATCTCCAGCAGAGAAGTAAGGGGTTTCTTTTCATTGCAGAATTCTGACCAGGAAGGTGGTGGGAAGAAAAAGAAGAAAAAGAAGGATAAGAAGCATAAAAAGGATAAAAAGCACAAGAAACATAAAAAACATAAGAAAGAGAAGGCTGCGGCTGCTGCGGCAGCTGCTGCTGTGGCTGCAGCCGCTACTTCATCGGTCCAAGAAGACCCAGAAGCAGAGACGGAGCCCAAAAAGGTTGGCTAAGTAAATCTGATTTCAAAAGCCAGTGAGTGAAATGAATGAATATATTTACAAGGGTATTTGATACTAATATATGATTTTGACATTATCTGTTCAACTCCAAAATTCTTTGAAGGCAGGGCTTGAATCATGCTACACCTGGATACATTTTACAATTTAAGTTCAAGTTGCCTCTGCCTATTGCCTTCTTGGAATGCAAAGGCCACTGAATGACTCCAGTTAGAGGTTTGTAACCTCCATGTCTCATCCTTCCCATCATCCCCTCCCAAAAATCAGTTCCATGCTCTCCTCCTTAGAAGCTATGAATGAGCATTGTATGCATTACGTTCCCCTTTCTACAAAGGGGTAAATATGTGGCTCAAGCATCAGTTTAAAAAATCTACTTTATAAGGTGAAATAAATCCACGGACATAAAGCTTTCATTTTATTTTAAATATAACTAAGTGGATTTTTTTAGAGTTAAATATACAAGGAACACAAAATCTGCAGACCCACACAGAGCTTTCCATGAATGCTTTTACAAACAATATCTGCTACAGTTTCAATGCCAGATTTGCAGCACTGTGATCCTGAATGCAATATTGATTTGTCTACACTGAGAAATATGGAAAGCAAACAAATGATATAAATTGTGGGTATTTATAATTTTTTGTTTCAGCAACCTGACATGTTAAAATCATTGTAACTATACAATGTTAGGTTGAATCACTGCTCAAAAATCCACAACAAATAGTAAATCTCACAGAGCAAATGGGATTAGGTTTTTAGTAAAAATACGTTTGTTGTATTTCAGCTTTCTCTGACATCGCTTGTTAGTTGTAGGCAGCAAACTACAGGTCTTCTGTGCTACGTTTGTGACATAGTAGAAGTGGTATCCAAGTGAAAAGTAGACCTAGATAAAATGTCTAATGTACACAACTTCTGCTTTTGATACTTCTGAATTATCTCTAGTTCAGGTATGTGTGCCTGTTAGTTGTGTATGTGCCTGAACGCTCTTGATTGGAGATTGCAAAGTAGTGCTCGTGGATCTCTGTGGAACAATACCTTGTGTTTCGAACTTAGGGACAGAGACCGGTATGAACCCACCCCCACCCAGTTCCTTCTCAACTGCCTTCAGCTTAAGATGAGTGTCCCCAAGGGAAAGTCGCATTACCCACTAATGAGTCATTACTATCCCCTGCACCTACACTGGGGCAAATCCCAGCCACGAGTCCACCTGCCTGTAAGAGATCTGGCAAAGTACTATATCCCACAAAAGGGGTCGGCACACTTCCTCCCTGCTGCAAAAATACTCCATGGTGGTGTATGCATCCGGTGGAAGGTGCCATCAGGCTCAGTTTAAACCATGGGTGGGCAAAATTATGGCCAATGGGCCAGATACAGCCTGCTGAGCCACCGGATACGGCCACGGGTGCAGTGGGAGCCTCAGCCAGGCTCCCTGTCTGTCTCGCCCCCGCACGCTGCTCAGAGCAGCCATTGCGGGGGCCATGTGTAAGTCTGAATGCTGTGAGCCTGGGGGAAGAGCGGGGAGAGGCTTCACATGCAACCCCTGTCCTCAGCACAGTCCCAAAGCTCTCATTGGCTGAAAAGGCAGCTCGTGAAGTATCCCTCCCCCTAGGCTTGCAGTGTTCAGAGCAGCACATGGCTCTGCAGCTGCTCTGAGTGGCGTGCAGCGGCATGGAAGGCAGGGAGCTTGTCTGAGAAACCTGCTGAGCTGCTGGCCAGGAGTCACCCAGGTAAGCGTCTCCCCGCCATTGCCTGCCTCTGGCACGCTGGCCCTTCTCAATCCCCTGCCCCTCCCTCCCCACTCCTGCCACCCTACCCCGTGTAACCCAGACCCTGCCCCATTGTCCCCTGCCCCAGGTCACAACCTCCTCCTTCACCCAACCCCCATCCCAGACCCCTCCTCCTTCGTTAATTTCATGGAAGAGTGAGGCCCTTGACCACTTACCAAATCCTTGGAAAGGCTCTCCATCAAAAGTTACTGTCCACCCCGGTATAGACGCTCTTCAGTACACGAGGAATCCAGGAATCTGGACTTGGCAGAAAGACGTTTTCATCAGCTGCTCTTCAATTTCATGTTGCTAATTATCAGGCCTTGATGGTGTGTTCAGAATTTACACATTTTACAATATCTGCTGCAAGCTTAGAGAGACCCATTTCGATCCATCATTACAGAGGGCAGTTTGTCACAACCACCTCTGCCCTAGATGCCGTCGATACAGTGTCAAGATCCATAGCCATGGCAGTGATTGAGGAGGGCATTATTCTGGCTGCAGTCCTTTGGTCTTCCAAGAAAAGTACAGTCTGCAGTCAAGGATCTCCTTTGAAGTACCCAAGCTCTTCAATGAGCGTATGGACTCCTTTCTCCACACTCTTGAGGATTCCAGGGCTACCCTGCAGTCACTGGGAATCTGTGTAAGTGCCTGCCCAGAGATCCAGGCCATTCAAGTCCCATTAGCAGTCCACGTTAGCTAAATCTGAGGATGCCTTCAGGAGAAAGGAGCAAGCTGTAGGAGGACTACCTGCTCCTTTCATCTAGAAAGCACTTTTGACAATGGTTTTCCCCATTGTGCAGTTCTCCTGCTCCTCCCTTTGAAGATTGACTGTCCCACTCCTTCGCTGTCTGGGAGCTCCATACCTCAGGCAAGTGGGTACTGAGGTATCAGAGAGGGTTACTCTGTCCATTTCCACTCTGTTCCTCTCCGTCCATTTCCAGGGACCTAGCTCACCAAAAGCTCTTAAGGCCAAAGGTTCTGTTCCCCCTTCCTGTCTAATTAGAGCTGGTTCCACTACCGTTCAGCGGGAATGGATTCTGTTCCAGCGACTTCCCAATTTCCCAGGGAAACAGAGGGTGGAGATTGATCCTTAAACTACTCTTTGTAAGCACAGCACTTCAGAATGGTGACACTAGTTCTGATTCTCCCGCCCTTGGATCCAGGGGACCAGTTTGTTCTCCTTGGCCTACAAAACACCTACTCTCATGTAGCCATTTACTCGTTGCTCATGCGCTTCCTGTGCTTCGTCATAGGAACAGTCGGCTGTCAATACTGAGGTCTTCTCTTCAGACTCTCCGTGGCTCCAAGGGTGTTTTGCAAAGGTCTTTTTGGTAGTGGCAGCTCCTGCCCATCACTGGGGATCTCATTATTCCCATATTTGGACAACATGTCGATGTGGGCGAATCTCACAGAGGTCCTGACAGTTACAACAAAAGCATTTGCCTTGTTCCATTGCTAGGATAAATGTCATAGGAGCTGTTTTGGACTCTACAGCAGCAAAACCCTGCCTTCCCACAGAGATTTCCCTATCTGGCCTAATCTCTGTGCTGTAATTCAGCTCACAAGTGACCATGATACAAGGCCACTTGGTCAGGGTAATGCTAGATAACAGGGCAGAGCAAGAGCCCAATCCTCGTGCACAGAATATGTCCCATCAAACAGACACATCGGCGTTCACTCTGATGTGGAGGAAGTACTAGCATGTGTATGGAACTGCTGTCAGCTTCAGAATATCGATGTGAAGCATCAGTTCTTGCAGAGATGATTTGCCCTGAGCTCTGTTTCCCTGCAAGTGAGTTCCCCACCCCAACAGGAGCATCTTGTACAACTACAAGACAACGAATGGGAGCTCAAACGCAAGATGGGGTAGCAGTCTCACCTCATCCACCTCTCGCAGGTGGTGCCCCTCTGATTACCTGCCATTGAGGACACACGGCTAGGGGTCCTTCGTCCATCCCAAGCCTTTCTCTCTGAATCCGTGTGGCTGCTGAGTGTCAACCACGGAATTGATCTGTTCCGACGCAGTTCCGTCAGGTTTTTTGGTCCAGCAGAAAGCCCAGTTTTGCCATAAGGCTTACCACAGGAGGAGGGCACACTTTCAGTCTTGGTGCACTCTTCTGTCTTCCCATGCCTTGGAAGTTCCACTCCTCAAGATGCTGGCTTAGGTATTCAAATTAAAAGCGAGGTGTCAGTGAGCTCTGACAGTGCATTCGGCTGCTCTCACAGCTTTCCACTCACCATCCAGATCTGCTTGGCTTTGCCCACCTCTCACAGCCAGATTCCTCAGAGGTTTGTGCAGTTTGCATCCTCCTGTCCAGGACTCAGCCCCCGCTGGGGTCTAACATCCTAAGGCGGTCCCCTTTTGAGTTGATGGTCACCTGCTTTCTCTTCCATCTCTCCTTTAAAACTTCGTTCCTAGTCACCTTTTCTATAGGGACAGGGTTTTACTATCCCCTCATTCCTGTGTCCTCTCAATATCTCATCAGCATATCACACGAATCAAAAACATGTGCTTGTCTGTATTCTACCCTTCCAGAAATGTAGTAACTTTGCATCCCACAATTTTACATTTGCCATATTGCAGTGTCAGGGTGGCTGTTATCTGGTCGGACCCTTCATGTCTGCAGAAATATCACTCCTGTATTTTTGTTTTAAGGAGACTGAGAGCGAAGCAGAAGATAACCTGGATGATTTAGAAAAACATCTGCGAGAGAAGGCACTGAGGTCGATGAGGAAGGCTCAAGTGTCACCGCCATCTTAGGCTGAAACCTTTGATCTAATGTACATTTGATTTGGTTTGTACTCCCATTCAATCTCAAATTGCTACAATGTGTTTGAGCTTTAGACTATAACCTTTGTTGTATAATTGCTAGGTTGAGGTTCACCTTGTAAAGAAGGCATGGATTTACATTACAAAAGGCATCCACAGTGTGCTAGTGACGTTCTTTCATTGACATTTATATAGAGTGAAACTTTTTAAAAGCAGTAAGATGGGTCAGTGGTTTTAAAAATGACTGGCAACTTCACAGTTTCTTTAAAATGTATCCAAATCTATACAAATGTTTATAAAGTGCTCACTTTTTATTTTATTTTTTATTCACTTGCATTGCTACTTAACCTTTGATTTATAAGCTTGCCCAGAAATGAAACTTCAGTTGCCAGGGAAATACATATGGAGATATTAATGCCATAATTGGTCTCTTGTTACCTGTGTAGTTGCCACTAAAGTGAATCAAGAACAGAAATCTAGAATAATATGTAAATGAAAGCATGTTGTTTGCCAGAACACTGTGGCTTTATATTGATGTAATAAGTTGATTTGGAACACTGGAATTTCATTTGTATTTTTTTTTTTTTTTTTTTTTTAATGGGCAGTTTCCTTATCAGCAGTCCCAGAGAAGTTCCATACTTAAATTTTGTTTGTGAAAAGATGTCGTAGTCCCATTCATGATTCTTGTCTGGTTGCGGTTCTTCTTAATGTTATAGGTAACTTTCAGAGCTATTGTCTTTGAAAGCTGGAAGGACCTGAATTTTGGATATTGTCATGTTTTCACTGTTTTTCTGTTTTTTTAACTAAAGCTATATAAAGCTTGTGGATTAAACAAAATAAATTTCTAAATTTAAAGAGTTGTTGGCTATTGTTAATGCAAACACACATTTAAACCTTTTCCTTTCAAACAGGGTCAATAAATATGTGGCTGTTGAACACTGATATTTAAAATGCTGCACTGTGGAAAAATGAGATTTTTATTTTTTGTTAAAAAATGACTATCCCAGTTAGGGATGTAAAGGTTTAACTAGTTAACTGGTAAGCATTGCCTTACTGGCATGGAGCAACCTGGTTGTGCCCACGGCCTGTATGTACCTGTCTGACTGCAAATGTCATGTATTTATTTGGAAGTTTTGTTGATTCAATGCTACCTTTCTGGAAAGGCAGATACATTGGATTATATAAGTTTCAGTTCTTGGAGTAATCAGAATTCATCACACAAATCTATTCTAAGTTCATTCCAAAAGAATTAAATGTAAAATGCACCTATTTGTAGTAAAACTAGAGATGAAATGCAAATCATTGGGAGTTAAAAATATATATTTAGTAGATCAGAGAACAGAAGGGACGAGCAGCATGCTGTGCCAAAAGATGGAGTGGTAGATGGTATGTTGAAGTGACAGCGTGATACACAAAATAATTTGATGGACATCTTCAATTAATAATCTGTATTTGCTGGAGTATTTTAAATTCTAGTCTTGCAGTCTCACACTTCTCCAGTATGTTCTGACACAGATCCAAGTTCTTGCGTTTAGCCACTGCCATCTTCAAATCTGTCCTGAAGCTAATTTAAGTACTTCACTTTTTTTTGGACATGAATTGTCCAACCCAGTGTTTGGAAAATGTCTAGCACACCTTGGGGGCTGTTGTAATCAAAATAACCACACCAGTCCAGAGCTCTGTGCTCAGAGCCATCACTTGTAACACTTTTTGCATGTTACAACTTAATCTTGCTCAGCTCCATGTAGTTGGATGCAAAACAGTCTGCTAAGCAAAGGCCCAGGACTGGAGTAGCAGGGCTGATAAGGGCAGAGGAAAAAGGAAAAATTGTGCTGGGGCCTTGAGGTCAGAATGCTCCCCAAATGTCTGTAAATGGGGCAAAAGGGGGGAGGTTGGGGCCACAGCAGACAATATACAGGTGCCCAAAACGTCTTTGAATGGATTTCTCCTGTTGATGGTTTCTAAGAATGAGGTGGGAGTATAGTCAGTCACTCTTGCCAAGATGTATGGTAATTCAGATTGCACTTGCGACTGACATTCACCAGGTGGTGCCAAGAACTAGAAAGTATAATGGATGAAGTAAGTAGGCTCTTCTGCAGGTGAAGAGAATACTTTCTTCATTTTCATTGATTCGTTTAAATTTGAGGAATTGATCTGGAGTTGAAAAGTAAGAGAACTTGTTTTCCATTCTCTGAATGAAACAAGGCTGGAAGTGGACGAGACCTGCCACAGGATACGCTAGCTATTTGCTAGTTGCAGTTCCACGTATTCGCGCGTGTCTCCTGTCCTAGCCGGGGGGAGGGGTGGGAACCTGGAGCCACAGCCACAGCCCCTGTGGTGTGTTCCTCACAGCTGCCAGGAGCTATGGTGAGCTCAGGGATGAGGAGTCAGTCCCCAGTATTCGCGAACTTCACCATTCGCGGTTGTGACAGGAACGTATCCACTGAATGGCGAGGGGTTCCGGTAGCTATGCAGACTTTGATTGGTCAGTTCAGTTCCCTAGTCTTAGTTCCTTGGTTAATGTTTTTGATAACCTCTCTTCTCGTGTATTCAGCACAATTCAAGTAGTTTTATTTAACTCTTATTTGCCTTCCCACAACCTTAGGTTCATGCCACCGCCCGTGGGAGAGTGTGAAAGCCTCTCCCCACAAGTGCCAAGCTAACTGAAATGAGCATGAGCAATGGGGGCAGTCTGATATGGGTGCCTCTAATGCTGATTTTTGTTGGGAGTTGGTATAGAATCATAGAGCTGGAAGAGACCTCACAAGGTCATCAAGTCCAATCTCCTTCCCAATGCAGGACCAATCCCAACTCAATCAACCCAGCCAGGGCTTTGTCAAGCTGAGACTTAAAAACCTCTAGGGATGGAGATTCCACCACCTCCCTAGTCCAGTGCTTCACCACCTTCCTAGGCTACGTCTGCACTGCAGGCTTCTTGCGCAAAACAGTTCTTGCGCAGGAGTTCTTGTGCAAAAGGTCTTGCACAAGAGCGCGTCCACACTGCCATGTGCTTTTGCGCAAGAGCGTCCATGGCAGTGTGGACGCTCTTGCGCAAGAAAGCTCCGATGGCCATTTTAGCCATATGGGTTTCTTGCGTAAGAATCCCCTGTTGCCTGTCCACACTGCCTTCTTGCGCAAGAAGCCCTCTTTTCCAACACTTTACTGTAAATTTACTCGCGCAAGAACGCACGTGCAGTGTAGACGCTCTGCAAGTTTTTGCGCAACAACAGATGTTCTTGCGCAAAAAGCCTGCAGTGTAGATGTAGCCCTAGTGAAATAGTTTTTCCTAATATCCAACCTAGACCTCTCCCACTGTAACTTGAGACCATTGCTCCTTGTTCTGACATCCATCACTACTGTGAACAGCCTCTCTCCATCCTCTTTGGAACCTCCCTTCAGGAAGTTGAAGGCTGCTATCAAATCCCCCCCTTACTCTTCGTTTCTGCAGACCAAACAAACCCAAATCCCTCAGTCTCTCCTCGTAGGTCATGTGCTCCAGCCCCCTAATCATTTTGGTCTCCTTCCGCTGGACCCTCTCCAATGCGTCCACATCCTTTGTATAGTGGGGGGCCCAGAACTGGACACAATACTCCAGATGTGGCCTCACCCAGAGCCAAATAAAGGGGAATAATCACTTTTCTAGATCTGCTGGCAATGCTCCTCCTAATGCCCCCTAATATGCCATTAGCCTTCTTGGCTACAAGGGCACCCTGTTGACTCATATCCAGCTTCTCATCCACTGTAATTCCCAGGTCCTTTTCTGCAGAACTGCTACTTAGCCAGTCGGTCCCCGGCCTGTAACAATGCTTAGGATTCTTCTGTCCCAAGTGCAGGAGTCTACACTTGTCCTTGTTGAACCTCATCAGATTTCTTTTGGCCCAATCCTCTAATCTGTCTAGGTCACTCTGGACCCTATCTCTGCCCTCAAGCGTATCTACCTCTCCCCCTAGCTTAGTGTCATCCGCAAACTTGCTGAGGGTGCAATCCATCCCCTCATCCAGGTCATGAATAAAGATGTTGAACAAAACTGGTCCTAGAACCGATCCTTGGGGCACTCCGCTAGAAACCGACGGCCAACCTGCCATCGAGCTGTTGATCAAAACACGTTGGGCCCGACAGTCTAGCCAGCTTTCTATCCATCTTACAGTCCATTTATCCAATCCATGCTCACTTAACTTGCTGGCAAGAATATTGTGGGAGACCATATCAAAAGCTTTGCTAAAGTCAGGGTATATCACATCCACTGGCTGTTTCTAGTGGCCACCCGATTAGCTGTAAAACTCTTATTTTTGCAGATCCCTCAAGATTCAGGCATTTCTGATCCAAAATGGACCCTTCCAAACACTCCTGTGTTCCAGGACTTGAACTGGCAGTGAGCACTGATCTCTACAACTGATGTGAGTTAACTTGTAAGTGACTTTAGGGTTTAGGAAGAGGCTGCACAAGAAGTGTGAATTAGAAATGATTGTAATGCCCCTCCCCCTTGAGGACATCTTGGGAGATCGAGGACCACTCTCATGAAGTGCTGGAAGGGAGAGGTGGGACCTCTGAGTCCCTCTGTCTACACAAATGCAGGATGGAGGCCCTCAGCTAGAGGGTGCATTGAGTATCAATTACTGGCTAAATCATTCTGGTCTGCATGTGTGTGGGTGTGGCCAGTCAGCTTGACTCAGCTGCAGCACACTGGTTCTTCACAGGCCGAGGCAAGAGACATTAGCAAAGGTCACTAAACGGACATGGGGCTGGAGGCTTCCAGGAGCAGTGCAAAAAACCCAGGCATCAGCTTGGAGAAAGGTTGGGCAAGATGTGGCCTATGGGCCAAATACGGTCTGCCCTGCTGGTCCCCTGCCCCCAGACCAATAGAGACCTGGGGTGGAGAGTGTGCAAAGTCATTCACTGTTCACAGCAGCTGGTGGCTCCCTCCCCCTGCCAGGAATGTGCGGTGCCTAGAGCTGTTCAAAACGGCAGCACGGGGGGCCAGAGACTTCCCACACTCCCCTGCCCACAGGTCCCTATTGGCCTTGGGGCGGGGGAACATGCAAAGTTCCCTCCCCCTTCCAGGGGTGTGTGGCGCCTAAAGGGAATTGCCCCTTTCCACCTGAGGCCCCAGCCCTTTCGGGGGCAGAGCCGGCCCATGACTGCCTATCTAAATTTGTGAAGTGGCCCCCCCTGCAAAAATTATTGCCCACCCTTGGTTTGGAGCAAGGTCTTAGTGCTGCACCAGGATCCTAAAAAGGAGCACAGGAAAAGCTCAAATAGAAACGAGGGAGGCTATTCTTCAGATAACATTTTTATTGAATTAAAAACCCAACACCCTAATGTTGAGAGAAGAAGGGATCTTGTAACAGCCCAGTCTTCCATGGAGCTTTGTTACAGGGCTATGGCCAGACCCTCAAGCATAAACTGCCAGAGCTCTCTGCTCCAACTCAGGCTCTGAACCTCAGAGAACACTTTCAACCTGTGCAGTAAAAGCACAGGGATCCCAGACCCGCTACTTTGGAAAGGTGCTTCCGTTTGCCTCCAGTGTTTTGTGCTCCTGATTTTAGGGTTGTGCTCTCCCCCCACCGTGGGTAGAACTGACGATCTTGCCTCACTCCGTGACGTTTTGCCAAAATCCATCTGGTTTTGCTAAAGTAACTTTGATGCCTCTTGACACTAGCATATCCTAGAGCAGGCTCCAGAGAGAGTTCTTAGCCTGCTTTCGCTTGCCATTCTGTAATGGCCTGTGGCTGTTTCTAACAAGCTTTTGCCTATTATAATTGCTTTTTAAATCATTGGCTTTATGCTTCAAAGGCTACTCATGGCTCTGGGGTCACAGTCACCATTTTACAAACTTGAGATCACGTTGAGGAATAATCTCCACAGAGACTCACCTCAGAGAGAAGATTCAGCTCCCATGAAAGCCTGATCGTCCGTCTGTCCGTCGGGCTGAAATTCAGTGAGTGAACTGGCTGCTGATGTGAAAAAAAAAAAAAAAAATCACCCTTGTCACTGGGAGGATTTTTTTTAATGAGGCAGAAATAAGTTTGGCACCTTTCCAGCTTATTAGTCTCTGTGAATCCACATGCCCCCTGGCAAGGAGATGAGAAAAGAAAATGACTCGAAGTGCCTGATCGGCAAAACAAAAGGGGGCTCTTTTTATGTGTTTGTATGTGTCTTACAACCATGGGATTGAACCCTTCCAGTACATGCTGAAGGGCAAATGGGGCTGTCGTCTGTGTTTCTGAAGACGTTGTCCTTGATTTTCAGCTCCTCAGCTCCTTTCCAAACAGCAGGAGTGGAAGCCCCTCAGTTTTACATAGCGCTGTAAGAATAAGGCCTTTCCTGTAGCCATATTGTAAGGTCTGAGACCAGAGCTGTCCCATCCTTAAGATGCTTCAGGGCAACCATCCAGGCCCTGCACTTTGGGGGGGGGCCCTCATAAGGGCCCAGGGAAGCTCAGGGAATTAGGGGGCCAGCAACAGGGGTTGGCCTGCTTCCACACTCACCAGCAGTGGGAAGCGGAGCAACCTGGCCCCAGTTCGCTCTGCTCCCTCATCTCCCAGACCCACTAAATCGAACTCAGAAGGTGCCCCAGTCAGCCGGTGCTCCTGCTCCTGCAAGGAGTAGGGAAGCTCACGAGAATGTTTGCTCCCGTCGGCCTCCCATTATGGGGACAGCAGGGAAACTCAAGGTACGTTGACTGCAGCTATGTACCTTAATTCGACCTTCCCCTGTAGTGTCACCTGGCCCCAGACTTTCTGTGACTTCATTAACTAGAGAATCAATTTCTCTGGTACCTTTAACACTTGTTAAATCCATCAGCCTGCAACAGAATTGCTGGCCCTTGTTCTGACGTGTCACAGCTTTGCTACCCAATGCACCTAATTAGATTGCACACACAAAACACCTTATCTCCAAGTCAGAAGAGCCACCTGTGCGGAATTGGTCCTTTCACTGCCACTGCATACTTACAAATATCTCTTAGGGTGCGTCTACACAGCAGGCTTAACTTGAAATAAGCTACGCAAATTGAGCTACGTCAATTGCGTATCTTATGTCGAAATAGCTTATTTTGAAATTGGGAGCGTCTACACACACTTATTTTGAAATAGAGCACTCTTCCTCCAACTTCCCTTACTCATACAATGAGGCTATGTCTACACTCACGGCTTCTTGCGCGAGTAATATGCAAATGAGGCTAAGCGTGGAATATCGCCGAGCCTCATTTGCATACCTAATGAGCCACCATTTTTTTTCAGAAGAGGCTCTTGCGCAATGCCGTTCTTCCTGAAAAGTAATAGGTGTAACGGCATTGCACAAGAGGGTTTTTCTTGCGCAAGAAGGGGCAGTGTAGATGCTCCTTCTTGCGCAAGAGCCTCTTCTGAAAAAAAATGGTGGCTCATTAGGTATGCAAATGAGGCTCGGCGATATTCCACGCTTAGCCTCATTTGCATATTACTCGCGCAAGAAGCCGTGAGTGTAGACATAGCCTGAGGGTTACAGGAGTTGGCGTAAGAAGTCCTCCAGCTTGACAGTGTTTCAACATTATTTCGAAATAACTGCCAGCTGTGTAGACGTGGACTGTTATTTAGAAATGTTGCTGTGTAGACGTACCTTAGATGGTACCCTTAAGTCCTGGATGCTTTCAGTGCTTGGTGAGATACTCATCATGGAAAGATGTGGCTCTATCTGCTATTCAGTTTCATTCCTAAATGTTTCTTTAGTTTCTTTAGGAAAGGCGAGAGCAACAATCTTTCCTAAAGTGCAGAACTCGGAACTAGATTTTAGACCTACTCTTGGCTCTTCCACTGACTGACTGTGTGAGCCTGGCCGGGCTTTTCACCTCTGTCTCTTTTCCCATCTGGTGCTTGGAGATCCAGGGGCGGATGACTTAAGATCCTTTTTCCATAACCAAGGAGACTCCAGAATAATTATTCCATTTGCTTAAAGGGCTATTTTAGTTGCTATATGGGATGGTAAAGTTCTTTGTGCTCTGACTCTCACACAAGCCAAAGTACCACCCATGTTAGGTAACAAACCAGCGGTCTCTTGAACATTTCAGATGATGATTCATTAGCCAGATAGGTCATCAGCAAGTGACTTCAGCAAAGTGTGTTATAGTGTAAATGGTATAAAGCTGCGGAAAGCCCAATTGATGGTGCCTGGACCAAGGAATCTGGATCTAATCCAAATGAACAAAAAATGGAGCCTCATTCTGGCTCAAGAAAAGGTGGCCTGGCTGAGCGCTCCATAAGGCAAACACTGTCCTGGTTTTGCTCTTTGCAGTGGATCAAGGAAATGCTGCTTGCCCTTTTCCCATCGCAATGAAGTCACTCTGCTGCTGGTGTTTGGCTGGGCCTCTGGCATCCCCGACCTACTGTGGGAAGTGCAGCCTTCCTTCCCCTGGGCTGAGGAAAGGGATGAACTTTGGACTTTTCCTGTTGTGACCTCAGGGCCTTGCTATTGTAGGATTGTTCAGGAGTGCTGAACTGTGCTTCCCGGCTAGTTATCACACGATTGCACTACTTTGTTTACTCTAGGGTTGCTCAGGAACTCTGCCTTGATTATTTGTGAGTTGTTCGCAAGCCCTAAGTTATGTACTGTCACTTGCTGGTTGCTTTTGCACATTAACTCGACTACTGAAGTATGATTACTGACTTGTGTGCCGAGCTGCGTGCATGGTATTTATTATAGGGCTGCTCCTTTGTGACTGGATGGTGGCTGCTGCTACAAATTGATTATTGGGGTAGAATAAACACTGTGAACATTGATCTGGAGTGGGGAGAGTGTGACGGTGTATTTCATGTTCTTTATGCATCAGGTGGCCTGGTCACACCACAGCCAACCTGTGGAACTCCCTGCCATAGGTTGTTGTGAAGGTCAGGACTTCAACCAGGTTCCAAGAAGAACTAGATAAATTCATGGAGGTTGGGTCCATCAATGGCTATTAGCCAGGATGGGTAGGGATGGTGTCCCTAGCCTCAGTTTGCACCCCCCCATCTGTTAGCACTGCCAGGAGTGTGGTGCACCCCCTTGCCCATCCCTTCACACTGCCTGGAGAGTGCAGCCCAGTGCTCTGGCAGCGATTTAAAGGGCCCAGGACTCCAGCTGCTGCTCTGGGGACCAATTGCTCCCTGTGCCCCCACGCCATGGGCGGGCCTGGACATGGGGCATTGCTTAGTGGAATCTGCAGCCTGGCCGTGCATGCCGTGCCCAGGCTGTGATCTGAACGACGGGAGGGGTTCTGGTGCACAGCTCTGGCCTGCACTCAGAGGATGAATAATTGCGCCTCGCTGGGGCTCTTGCGTCAGGGTAATTTCTTGATAAAATAAAGTAGCTCCTCTGCCCAACATGGGCTGCAGTCCTGAGCGGCTTTTCCCTCCCCTCGCTGCCCGGCTGAGTCCTTGCTCTGACCCAGAGCTTCCTGCCAGAGTCACTTTCTACTCCCTGCTGTTCCTGACTCCGCAGGCCACCTGCCCAATCTCCAGGCTCTTTCCCTACATGCAGCCAGCTCAGCTTGTAAGGAGCAGAGCCTGGCAGCCACAGGAGGAGGCAGCTGATTACTCAGGGGTCATGCTGGGTCCATCTCCCCTTAAAGGGGCCAATTGCCCTGTAATGGGAACCTTGGTAGAAAACATGCCCCATTGGATATAGCTCAGATGATGGCTTCTGCGTGGAATTAGCTTGCAGGTTTCCAGGTGAACTCTCCCTTTGCTGTTCTCTACCCTGTCTCTGCCCTTCTCCAGCTCTTTGTGTAAGCTCTGCTCTTGCATGTGTCCCCAGACCCACCCAAATTAAGCATCAGCTTTTCATTTGATCGGCCTGGTGCTTTTTGCTAGTTTGAAACTGGGTGTTTTGACAGCCCTGTGTCGCTGGCGCTCAGACAGCAGCTTCCTAAGGGGGAAGAGTGATTGATGTATCCTTGTTCCTTCAGTGGAAGGTGGGACATTAAGGTAATTTGTAACCATGCTAACCGCTCTTTCAGCCAAGCAGTCTCAGCAAATGGGAGAGGTCAAAGGCCCTGAAAGATTCCAGGAGAGCATCCGTCAGTGACCAATGTGCATGTGCTGCAGCGAACAGCCCGTCCTCCACCGCTGATTGACACGCTGTGCCTGGTAAGGCATATACTGATTGCCTTGGGTCTCACTCTGATATCGTACACTAATAATGGAGCCCCCGACCCCAGTGATCCTTGTTCTGGCCCTGCCCTGTGTGTTACCCGGCTGGCTATCAGTGGCAGGTAATTTAGCTGAAGGCTTTAATCGCTGTTGTTGGAAGCTAGGCTCCTCCCAAAGAACCATGCTCCGCGTTTGGTGGCAATAATCAGCCTCGGGATACGGCGTAACTTTCCAAAGTGCCTTACAGCTCGATGGATTTTCCCGGTTTCTGCACAAGTAGCAGGGGAAGCGGATCTCGAGCGAACCGCCCGATAAGGCCACAGAACCAGATGCCAGATGTTGCGGAGCCGCGCAGACAGGCTTATTGCCAACGAAGCAAGGTCCTCGTGTCCTGCAGATGCCACCAGACCAGTAATGCGCGTGTGCCCGTTGTGATGGCCTACCTCCCTCTGGGGGGGCTTTTCCGCTGCCCCCCAAGCCACACAGATGCCTGCTCTGAGCTGCATCTGCATAGGCAGAGAGAAGCAAGCAACGCATCGCTCCTGGCGGGCCTGAGTGACTCCCGGTGACATTGCCAGCAGCCTCCCATTGCCTTGTACGTGTTGGTTAGATCAAAACGTCTCATGTGGCCTTTCTCCCCTCTCTGGGACGGGCCAGCGTGTTCCTGGCATCTGTGGGGAGCATGCTGGTATCGCGAGGCTCCAGCACCACCCTTCCGGCACGCCTTGCGTGAGTGCCCTGTGCCTCGCTGTATCAGCCGTGCGCCTGCCACATTCTGCGACCAGGGGCTGCCTCTCGCTCCCAGCCTGACTTCACCTTAGACTGGCGAGTTTAGAGAGTTACGTTGGCCCAGGCCTCGGGCCCCGTGTCAGCCTCTGATACTGGCTGTCGTGTGGTTCAGGCTTTCTTCTGCAGCCCTGCAGGTCCTAACAGTGTGCCGCAAAGGGCTTGTTGCACCTGTCCTGGTGAGTTCCCTATGGAGCTGCTTGCACAAAGTCATAAGTAATCCCGTGTGCGTGTGAATGTCACCCACCATCACAATAGGAGCTGGGAGAGAAGAGCCACAAAAGGGTTAACTGCATCACCCCATGGCAGAGGAACTGACTCCTGCCCCAGGCACCAACCCTGACTTATTCCATGGAGCTGGGTTCACCAGCAGCTAATCTGGCCTTTCGGCTGGGGAGCTGCAGTCCAGGTAGGTTTTTCCGTTGCCTGATGCTAATATATGCGCTGGCACAGATTGCATATTCATTATTAATGAGCAAGCCATAGGTTATTTGAATTTACAAGGCATCATCGCAGGTGCATATCCTCTAATTGCTCATTTACATAAACCAAATCATCTTTCCAAGTTAAAACAAATCAGAGCCATAAAAATCCCCTGCATCTCATCTTATGGAGACTGAGGCAAAGAACAAAGTGTTTCGTCGTCGGAGAGGTTCTGAGCCAGTGACGTTTGCAAACAGCTGCGCAGGCCGATCTGCTTGAACACCTCACAGCTGTTTATAGCATTTAAACTAGGTACATACTGCCCAGAAATACCGATCCACAGTCGGATTGAATTTAACAACGGGCCAGGGGCAAAACCAACCCCAAGTATTCAAACCTGCTTCCAAACTTCTTTCCAGATCCCCTTTCCCAGAGCAGTCGCCCAAACCCACCACGCAGTGCTCAAAGGGCCGTGCTGGCAGCTTCCTACCAGCCTCGGCGCTGCAGCTGTTCACAGCACACTGGCAAAGCAAAGCACCCAGAAGTCAGCAAACGGCAGAATTCAGGGGTCTGTGGAAACTGAAATCAGAGCCCTGTTGCATGTGCATGAAGAAAGGCATGAGACCAGGCATGGCTAAAATGTGGCCCACCCGGATCCCGCCCACCCAGCATTTCTCTCTGGCCCCTCAGCCTGTGTCCAGCTGCCCTTCTCCCCCCCCGCTCTGTCCTGCCACTGAGCTGCTCCTGGGACCCTCCTGCTTGCTGTGCAGAGCACCGAAGTCAGGGTGTCCTGCCCCTGTCCCCATCTCAGCAGTGGGGGAGGGAGGAATCCGAGCAGGGCAGCTTTCCCTGTCTTAAAGAGACAGCGTGTGGCATCTCGCAGAAACGTCCCCAGCAGCCGCCAGCACCCACACTCTGTCCTACATCTAGTCTGTCTGTGCCACACGCCCTCTCCCAGCCACTGTACTGCACACGCAATCCGTCACAAAGTGCCTCACACGCTCTAGGCCCCAGCCCTGCCCCTTCCACCCGAGGCCCTGCCACTTCTCGGGGCCTGGAGCTGGCCCCGACAACTCACCAAAATTCATGGAGTGCCCCCCCCGAGAACATAACCCTCCTCCCCCGCTCTAGATACATGGTTACTGGCCGCAGGAGAGGCAGGGACTGTGGGAAAATAGGAGCTCATGTAATTTCCAGAGTAAGTTAACACAGATGCATGGGGGGCAGAGGTAAGATCGCACCGGCCCAGCCTGGACAAGTGCTCCTGGGCCCCTGCTCCGGTGGCTAATTGGCGCCGAAACACCTCCTGCTGCAGTGGCGTGGCTAGCTGTGCTAGCTGGGTCGGCATGTACTAGCCATGTGATCACCCCTCGTACGGCCAAGCAGATGGGCAAAGCCCCTCTGTGTTGAACCCGGCATTAGAAGGCAGCGGTTGCTGATGGCCAGTTCCCTGCTTTGATCGTTAACGCGCTTCCCTCTCTCATGTCCTAAGAATAACTCCCTGCCACAGCCCTGCTTCCCCGGTGACTCACAAGACAGGAAATAGTCCACCCCTTCATGGGACCATTCTTTGGTCCAGTGTGCAACGAAGCCCTGAGCGGCCTGGCTCTCAGAGGGGTGTTTGTTTTAATGCCTTGAGCTAAAGAGATTTCACTTCAGACGTGGGCTTTACCGGAAGCTCCAACCCGTCTCCTCCTTGTGGTGAGCAGCGTCACCCTGGAGACTTGTGAGTAACGAACAGAGGAGGGGAGCTCCTGGAGCAGTTGGCAAAGCCAGCCCTGGAAAGTCATTTTGTGACAAATTAGCACATTCCTGGTTTACTTCTTCCCCTTCCCCTCCCTCCGCTGACCAAGCTGAAGGCCTGGCCCCCTCCTTGCTCCCCTAGAGATTTTGTACAGTTGTTGCTCGAGGCTTGTGTCCTGACAGGCAGGCTGTCAGCCTAGAAGCGAAGTGTGGCTCGCGGATGCTGTTTGCCCAATGAGGGAAGGCTCTCTACATCCTGTTGAAACTTGGACTGGGAACTTTTGAATCCATTTTAGCTGGGGGCAGATTCACCAGCTGGGGAGGGAAAACAAAGTTGGACCCACAAACGCCTCCCGTCCGTGTTTGCGGGGCTTGCTTTATTGCCAGCAAATAGGGCCTCAATGCAAGACCAAGATACGCTACCTACCCAAAGGCTTTCCTCGCCTTCAGCACCTGGAAAAGCATGTCCTCTTGCCTCCCCTTTCAGTAGCCCTTCTGGCCACTACAGGGAGACCCTGCAAAACGCCCCCGATCCTGGGGCTACATTAAAATGCCACCGCGGCAGCAATGCCCCACATCCGCTGCATCCCCTCCTCACAACTAACCACACTCTGAGACCGTCTGACGGACGGTGCTACATTGCTGCTGTTAGTGGGGTCAGGCCCCATTGTGCTAGGTGCTGTACAGAATAAACAGAAGTCAATCCCCGCTCCAAAGCCATGGTTAGAAATGCCAGCTACGATTCATTGTCTCTCTTGTTTATCAGAGCTGCCAATTATAATAGCCAGCACCCCGATGTGGATGGGGCTAGGGTGCCATTTTGGAAGGGTGGGGGGGGACAGCAGCTGTGCGCTCTGCGATGCAGCTTGCTTTTTATCCGGTTCCCCAGACGCTAAGGGAGTGAGGGGAAAGTGCCTGCAATGCGTGCAGGCCTCTCACTTGGCTGGTGAGCTCCTGTCTAGGGATTTGGACGGCACACATCTGACACGCGCTGGCTCAGTGTGAAAGGAATCATCATAAAATGCTGCCCGGGGAAACCCAGTGGGAGAACTGACCTGCCTGGCCTTGTCCTACTAACTAGTTAAGAGAGTGAAACATTTGTCCCAGTGGTTAGCAGTGGCTGAGAGCCCATGTCTGCCTAGTCAAGAGGAATCAAAGGCTTACATTTGATACACAGCTGACTTTGGGGGTCAAGTGCAAGATTAGGGTTCATCTCTCTAGTTGTAGTTCCCAACTCTGCAACCGACTTTTTCTGTGCTCTTGGGCCAGTCACTTGAGCTCAGAGTGAGGCAAACGTGCTGCCATCCCTCTGCAGACACAAATGGGCTGTGTCTAGACTGGCAGGTTTTTGTGCAAAAGCATCTGCTTTTGCGCAAAAACTTGCCGGCTGTCTACACTGGCCGCTTGAATTTGCGCAAAAGCACTGACGTTCTAATGTAAGAAATCAGTGCTTCTTGCACAAATACTTTGACGCTCCCGTTCGGGCAAAAGTCCTTTTGCGCAAAAGCTTTTGCGCAAAGGGCCAGTGTAGACAGCTCAGATTTGTTTTGCGCAAAAGAGCCCCGATGGTGAAAATGGCGATCGGGCTTTTTGCGCATGTCTAGATTGGCCACGGATGCTTTTGCGCAAAAGCGCTTTGCGCAAAGCATCCGTGCCAATCTAGACGCTTTGCAAATACTTTTAACGGAAAAACTTTTCCGTTAAAAGTATTTGCGCAAAATCATGCCGGTCTAGACGTAGCCATGCTGTTCTGAGTAGAAGCCTTTGCTATATCAGGACCGTAGCCCCTGGCCCCAGATCCTCCAAGGTATTTAGGTGTCTGGCTCCCATTGATTTAAATGGGATTTAGGTGCTGTGATTTAAATGGGGTTAGGCCCTGAGGCTGTAAGGGCCATAGAGAAGCCCTCCAGGAGGCTAGAGTGGCTAGGAAGAAACCAGCCAATCAGGAGACAGGAGGGACTATATAAAAATTGCTGCAGGACTAGAAGCAGCTCAGTTGCAGCCCAGACCTGGAAGGGAGAAGGTCAGCGGGGGCTGGGCTGGCAGAACCAAGGACAGCTCAGTATGGGGGAGCTGTATAGGTCACTGTCTCTGGGAAAAGCTTGTGGTAGGGGACTGAGGTGTGGGGGAGGGTGTGAGGTCTGAGAGGAAGCTTGGGTGAAGAAGGGGCAGGGAGGTGGGGGGAGGAAGGGGCTGGGGAGACAGAGGCAGGCTCTGGCCAGGAGGTGCTTACCTAGGTGGCACCCAGCCAGCAGCCCTGCAGGACCCTGAGGCAGGCTCCCTGGGTGCTGCAGCTCCAGGCTGCTCAAAATGCTGGCTGAATAGGAGCGGAGAGATTTGGATGGGGGGGTGGAGGCAGCACATGAAGCCTCTGCCTCTTCCCCCACCCTGGGTTCCTGGAGCAGAGAGCACAGGGAGCAGCCATCTGCTTAAAGCGGAGTGGGGCTGCTCTGAGGTGACTGGCTGCTCTGTGCTTGAGGGCCTCGTGGGGTGGCTCATAGGCTGAGCCGGGCCTGCTCCGATCTAGGAAAGAAATGAAAGATGATCTCGTGCTGGGTGCTGCCTGATCCCTTGCCCATTCAAAGGGCCGGATTCTGGTCTCATTTATAACCTGCATCCTTGGGATCGCACGTTCCTGGTCACCTTGGCAAGTCACTTAACTCTTGGCCACCATCTGTGAAGGAGAGATGAATTAATGGCGGCTAAATGAGTACATTCATATGGCCCGGCTGTCCAAAGTTATCTTTCCCATGCTGCGCTGATCCTGAGCCAGTGTAATGCACCCCAGGCAGAAGCTTTTTCTCAGGGCACCTGGGGAACAGACCAGTGCAGAGCAGCCCAGACCTGGGGATGTGCAGTCGACACCTTTGGGAGCTGGGCACTCTTTGGCTACTGTTTAAGGCAGTGGTGGGCAGCCAGTGGGCCCTATGGGACCCATCGGGATTCTGTGTGTGGCCTGCGAGATATTGTGTTAACGTTGCCCAGGTGCAGGGTGGCCGGAGTCCCCTGGTTTCCATCTGCGTAGCTTTTTCTACCGGTGTTACTACAGTGACACGCACGTAGAGCCAGAGCACGGAAGGGAGGTGGGTGCAGATTGCACGCAGCACTGTGAGAGCCGGGTGCTCCCTCCGCAGCCAGTCAGAGTGCTGCTACAGTGCGATTGGCACCCCCGGCACGGTCTAGGTATGTGTGCAGAAAACGACCCTGTCCCAGGAGACCGTCTTGGTTCCAACAATCCTGTGGCTACTGGGAGGGATGAAGGAGGCCACTCCTGTGGGCCATTCGCTACCCTCAGTTGCCTCGGGCTGGGTTAAGGTCTACTCCTGTGGTCCCAATTCACGTTGTCAGTCACCAGAGGCAATGCCATTGACTGCCGTGGGGTTGCATGTGCAAGCAGGACCCAGCCCTGTTTCTGTGCAGTGCCTGAAGCTTTGCTGTGCTTGGGGCAAAGAACATTGTGGTGAAAGCTGCTGAAGGGAGGAGCGCAGACTGGCCCTTGTAGCTGTAGACTGGGCCACCCTGCCATAGGTCCGCAGGGCTTAACCCGAGTGTTCTGCAGCTTTGTACTGAGCACGGAGGGCTGACTGGCTCTCCTCACCTCCCTGTTAGCGACCGTCCTGCAGAGCGAACATATCGATTCACTGCCATTACTCTAATTGCATTGATCTCCTCCAGATGCCACTGGCATGCTGACGAGAGGGCGAGGGGGACGGTGTTTCCACATTCTGGTCACATACGGTACAGAGATGGTAGGAGAGGCGTTGATGTTTGTGTTTGTGTTCCACACGGGATCGCCCTCCAGGGCCTTTTACAGAACACACAAGCTATTAAAGGGAAGCATCAAACAGCATTTCTTCAATTTAGACTTGAGCCAGAAACTAGTCTGGGGGAGCTGCTTGGCTGGGAGCTGCTTAAGCATCACAAAGTGTTCATTAGGGAAACCTTTAGTCTAACAGCATCTTTCAGATATTCCCTGGGGCTCCCCAGGGTGAAGAGGGTAGAAAAGTAAGAGGAACATTCTTGTTCATGGTATTTGATTTCTTGTACTTCAGGGTACGATGACCGAGATGTGTCTAAATTAAGTTCAAACCTTTCCCGGGGTTTCAAAAAGTCAGCCTACAATTTTTCTTCTTCTCTCTTAGCAGAGCAATGGAATTGTCTTGTAGCATCTTTTGGTCACCAGAACCCATGTTAAAATTTGAGTATTAAACTCACTGGATCACCACGTAAGTAAAATAAAAACAACCCATGATATTAATGTACATCTACCAGTGGTTGACTTTCAAATGACACCATTTGCATGAAAATAGATGGAGAAATAGCAGTTCCTTTCATGGGAAATTCATACATGAATTTGCTCATATACAGGAAAAGCTATTTCAGATATAAGGAATAAAATAACCTTGCAATAGACTTTAGATTATTCTTATTATTTACCTGTGCCTTCATGTTGATAGCTTATCTATATAGAGGTATCAAAGGGATGTCTCATAATTTCCGGTGCTATGTTCCTGAAGGGGCATATTTTAAATTATAAGGATGTAAGGCACAAGGATTTAACTTCAGCTGAATGGCAATAGTTTTTAATCCATGAAAGGCTGTGTGGTTCAATGCTTAGTGCAGGGAATTGTGAGTCAGGGTCCTGCCTCCTATTCCCATCTCTACCTTTCTGGGTGGTCTTGAGCAAGTTATTGTGTTTCTCTCTCTCTCTTCCTCTGCTTCAGTAGGCTCTACTAGATCTAAGAATCCTTGCCTTGTTCATAGGTGTGCTGTGATATTGTAGAAACATAAGTGCCACGCCAGACCAGTGGTCCAGCATTTCCTCTCCAGTTGATGCAAAGCACTTTTGCAAATCGGTCACAGAACAATATGGCCATAGAATCTCTTCATAATGCTCCCCAGTCAGTGGCTGGCTTGAACCCACATGCATGAGGGTTGTTTACCTGGCAGACTTTTGAGTGTATTTTTAATCCTTTCTTGGTTCGTCTCATTATCTACAAAGACGGGGTTTTGAAAGGAACTGAAGCACTCACATTGTATTTAATTTCAGTGAGATTGAGTTCCTAATTCCTTCAAGTGTCTCTGAAAAGTCCATTCATAAATGCTGATCCTCTTTTGAATCTTTGGGCAATGAGTTACAGAGCCTAACTGCACAGAGAGGGGGAAACATTTCTTTTGTAGGTTATAAATGTACAGTCTTTCATTTTCAAAAACACTTTAGATTTGGGGTTGAAAAGTGGCTGCATAAATGCCAAGATGCTAGAAAAGCAAAATTATTGCATAACTGTTCTATATTATGGAAGCCACAAATGAGATTCAATACAGTTTACACAGCTGGGTGCTCTGAGCATAGGAGAGAGAGAATGAATCCCTTTGCTTTGATATCAGTTCCTGCTGTAGCTTTGGATATGCCACTTAGCTTTTCTGATCCACTTCCAACTACTGCAAAATGTTGACAATATTTATTCCTACCTGAAGGTGTCATGAGGATTGGTTATTTATATTGTAATGCCTTTAGAAGGAAACTAAGTATTAATTATTATGGAAACCTTCCAAAATAACACACCAATCAATTGCGAAATAGGAAACATCTGAAAGCTTTCAAGATTCAAAGCCATTGTGAACCTCCTTGAAGGGAGATTCAAGAATGTTCTAAAGTAGGCAAAGCTAATACAGCTGGATAGAAATCAACTGGCTGTTAATCACCCTGCAAGCCAGCCCCAGGTGTTGTCTTTTAATAGTGGAGAACCCCAGTGGTGATTAATGGTAATGGACTTGGCACACTTTAGAGCTCATTCCTATTGCTGATAACAATGTAGACTAGCACTGCGGGGCACTGCAGCCCAGGATGTGTGGCTGAACAGCTGCCCCCCTCTGCTTGCAGAATGCAGACCTCACTGGAGGCTGCACAGGACAGCTGTCTGGGTAGGCACTGTGCTGCCTGAAGGCATCCCCTTGTTGACCAGGTTTTCCAGCAATTTGACTCTTACAGAAACCTGCAATTTTAACAGGGGAAAGAGGGTGAATTCTCATAGCTGAGGGTGTCTTAAAGCTGAATATGACAAATCCAGAGTGGAAATAGGTGTTGTATTTTAACAGTGAGGTTAAGCAAGCATTGGAATAATGTACTAAGGGCTGTGGTGGGTTCTCTATCACTGCAGTCTTAAACTCTGCATTCTGTCTTCTCTAAGGGATGCTCAGTCTAGTTCAAAAGGAATTCTTCTGGGGATGTCCTGAGGCTTCTGGTATACAAGGGGTCAGACAGTGGTGTCCTCCCAACTTTGGAATCCATGAAGCTATTTAGCCTGCACCCCTGCCCCAGGTCACAAGCAAGCCCTCTGCACTCCTCCTTCTGCACCCATACCCTGTCCTAGGTCACAACCCCCCTCCTGCACCCCAATTCTGTAGCCCGAGCTCCCTTCTGCACCTATCCTCCATCCCAGACCCCACACCCTCTGCATTAATATGGAAAAGTGTGGCCCTTGCCCACTTACCAAATTCTTGGTATACCGCCCCATCAAAAATTATTACCCACCCCAGCTCTTGCCCCTCCTGCCCATGGCATAGTGGGGGGGGGGGGGGGAGGGTCATGTGCTTCCACCACCCCAGATAATAGATGAGGAAGTCTCTGAGTTATTACAGAGAATTATTTCCCAGGACTCTGCCTGGCAGGTCTTTCCCATGCACTCAGGGTAACTTGCCTTATTTGGGGATGGGAAAGAATTTTCCCCAGACTGGGGTTTTTTCACCTTCCCCTGCAGCATAGCTCTCCTGCATATTTCAATGAGTGTACAGGGTGAATTCACAGAAAGGTGAGGTCTTTAAACCATCCTCTGCTGTGTCTGGCTGCATGAACCCTCCAGTGCAGACGGGCAGGGCTGTACGATTGGTGGCTGCTGCACCCGCTAAGGGGGCCACCCTGCCCTCCTGTACGCCATCCCAGGGAGGTGGGGGGAGCCTCACCGAGCTCTGGGCTACTGCCAAGGCTCCCGGCGGGGCACTGACCGCGGGCTGGCAGAGGGGCGTGCGCGGGGCTTCACCCGAGCCTGCAGCTTAGCTCCCGGGGGCGGGTTTCACATCACAAGCCTAAGAGCGGGGGGGGGGCGGGGGGGGCTGGTTTTCTTTGGCTGCTCCCAGGCGCTAGGTCATCGGGCAGCGCCCCCCGGGAGCCACCTCAGGCCAAAACAACAGCCCAGCATGAGAGCAGGGCGCGGGGGGGGCAGCCTGGTGAGCATCACCCCGGCAACCCCCCCGGAGCGAAACCTCCCTCCTGCTTCCCCCCATGGCCCGAGGGCAGCCCCCCCCCAGTTCGGAGGGGCGGGGCGCTCCCGGCGCAGCTGCAGCACAAGCCCCGCCCCTTTGAGCGGCCGCCCGACACCCACCCAGTCCGCCCGCTGCAGGCCCCGCCCCCGGCCCCGCCCTCCCAGCGCCCCTCGTGGGTCCGGGTCCGCCCCGGCCCCCGAGCGCTGGCGCGAGCGGAGGGGCCGGGCGGGGCCGGGCAGTCGCGGGGCGCTGGCGGCGGGAGCATGGCGCTGTCCGTGCCGCTCAACGGGCTGCAGGACGGGGACAAGGAGCCGCTCATCGAGCTCTTCGTCAAGGTACGGCCGGCCCGGGACCCCCCATGGCCCCCTCGGCCCGGGACCCCCATGGCCCCCTCGGCCCAGGACCCCCATTCCCCCGGCCCGGGACCCCCCATGGCCCCCCTCGGCCGGGACCCCCATTACCCCCGGCCCGGGACCCCATGGCCCCCTCGGCCCAGGACCCCCATGGCCCCCTCGGCCTGGGACCCCCATGGCCCCCAGCCAGGACCCCCATGGGCCCCCGGCCTGGGACCCCCATGGGCCCCCGGCCGGGACCCCATTCCCCCCTCGGCCCGGGACCCCCATTACCCCCGGCCCGGGACCCCCATGGCCCCCTCGGCCCAGGACCCCCATGGCCCCCTCCCCAGCCCGGGACCCCCCATGACCCCTCGGCCTGGGACCCCCCATGACCCCCTCGGCCCGGGACCCCCCATGGCCCCCTCGGCCCGGGACCCCCCATGGGCCCCTCCCCAGCCCAGGACCCCCATTGCCCCCTCGGCCCGGGACCCCTATTCCCCTCCCTCAGCCCGGGACCCCCATACCCTGCCCCGCCTCGGCCCTGGGACCCCCATGCCCCTCTCCCAGCCCGGGCCCCCCATACCCTGCCCCCGCCTCGGCCTGGACCCCCATGCCCCTCTCCCAGCCCGGGACCCCCAACCCTGCTCAGCTTATAGCCGCCCGCCGGACTCGCCTCAGCGCGGGACCCCCGACCCTCCATAATCCCCCGCTGGCCCCCGCCTCAACGCCCCCCATAGCCCCCGACCCCGCGCGGGGCCCGCCTCAGCTCTCGGGACTGTGCCGGGTCTCAGCCTTCTCGGGCCCCGCGGAGATCAGCGTGTCCCCGCCCGGGGCGGTTCCCCTCCCCACCGGGCGTCTCCTGGGAGCGGAGCTGGCTCCCTGCGGGCGGGGCTCCCCCCCGTCGCGCCCCCCCCCGCCTGGTTTTCCGCCGCCCCGGCCCCCCTGTAACGCGCCAGCCCAGCCGGCCTCGCCCCCTCCCCGGCCAGGGCGGGCTGGGCAGACTGGGGACCGGTGCTGGGGGGACTCGTGAGACGTTTGTGAATTAAACGATGAAACTCGCTGGGTCTGCGGGGGGGGGGGGAGCGTCCTTGTTACTGCCCCCCCCTTGCAAATGCAACTTTAGTTCGTGGCTTTTGTGGGACCTCCCTCTGCCCCCTTGAATGAATCAGCCAGACAGGTCTGGCCCAGCGCCTTGTCCGAGCCGTGCGGGGAGGAGATGTCTTCAGCCGAGTCGAGATTTGAAAAAGAGGGAAAGTCGAGGAGGCAGAAGCTAGGGAGTCTGAAGTAATGCTCTGGTGAAATCATCCTTAGGCAGATGGTGAATAATCTGCTGCTCACCCGTTCTTGCTGTGAAAAGTGGCGAGTGGCATTCTTTTGTTTTTACGTGCTGTTTCTAAAACCTTTTGCAAGATGCTTTTGCCTTCAATTGCTGCAGGTAATGTCGCCTTCTTTCTGCAGTTGAGGCAAATGCATGCAGGGCTGGAGACAGGGAACCCTGTGCAGTCTTCAACTAAAAAAGAGGGTGTGTCCCAATTTGTGAAATTTTCCTAGGCAGGGGAAGCTACATAAAGGTTTTGAAGCTGGGACCTACAGTGAATGTGTACAATATTTGAAGATACTAAGAACATGTATTTGCTTTACAGGAAAAATTGTCTGACCAACTAGGAAAGAGCAGCTGTTGCTATTATTTGTTCATAGCAGACAATGTGCTCTGTGTTGAAATGGCGAGGAACAGCTTCTATTCTCCATACCTCAATACATCACACATGTGCTGTGGTTCACATACTTACAATTTGCTCCTGACTCTGTGTGCATGTAGCTGGGGACATCAGAAAACATTAATTACCTTTCTCTCCTCTGCAATAATTTAACTCTTTTGATTGGAGCATATTAGGCCTCTAAATACATAACCAATTTTTCTTCTAGATAAGGAGAGAAGCATGTGATGTACTTTATTTGCATTTAGTATAAAACAATGCAGGTGCCATATGATTCTCAAATGTTGTGTATTTCTATGATGTGGTACTTTGGTTCCTCTGGGGCTCTCTGATGATACAGCATCATCCTTTCTGCTTCAAAGTAGGTGGGGGATGAAGATTGTGGGGAGATGGAGAAGAAGCAACATTTTTTTGTTTGTTTGTTTACCCATAGGATAAATTCATCAAGGAAACACACTGGGGGGGATCCACTTTTGAAAAAGATAGTTTTGAATCCTTCACATGAGTTTTCTGTCTGTCATGAGAGTATAATGCAAGATTCTTAATCTTTTTTGGAATGGCTCATCAGCCAGAGAGGTAGAGTTGAGGAGTTAAAGGTTCCACCAAGACTTTTTTGAGTGTATACTGAAGTTGAGACACACTTAACTTTTTTATCTAAAACCTTTCCATTATTTAAAAGTTTGTATCATAGCACAGTAGTGTGTAACAGAGGGTATGTCAGCAGTTACCCAGAGAAGACACTGTAGCAGACAATTCCTGTTTTGTTTGCCCTTTGCTTTTATGATTTAAAATATTTTGAATATAAAGTACACCTAATGACAATAAACAGTAAAATATAGATGATTCCTGCTTGAAATGTTAGACACAATTGTCCATAATGGTTATTTAATATTATAACAGCACCCATCAGCCTAATGAGGATTTGAACTATATTGTGCTAGGCCAACATATGAAAGTTTTGACAATATCACCCTAAGTCACTAAATATGTTAGGCCTTGTCTAAACTAAAAGGAAGATTTCTGCTGCAGCAATCGATCTTCCAGCGTTTGATTTAGTGAGTGTAGTTAAGATTTGCTAAATCGAGCTCAGTGTGTGCCTCTGTTGCAGTCCTGAACACCTCCTTTTGCAAGGTGTAAGGGAAGCTGGATGGCATAAAACATGGGTCCTTCCCATTATGGGCAGGGAAGCCCATGTTTTATGACATCCAGTTTGGGGGTACTATATCTGCCTTCAAAGTAAAGTCCTAAGTCAGACCCTATGAAGAGCTTTGTGTCACTCCAAATCTTTTTTTCTCACCAACAGAAGTTGATCCAATAAAATATTTTTTTCATCCACTTTATCACTTTAAAAAAACCTGATCATGACTTTAAGCAAACACAAATAAATAAAAGTGGCTGATCCAGGGCATTTCCTGATGCTTAGGTCAGGGAAATCTTAGAGGAAAAGAGTCTACATTCGTTGGGAGAGAAGAAAAAGCTTTTTCTGACAACTTGATTAAAAAGCCATTTCCTCTTCCTATGCTCTGTAGCTTGTCCCACATTGGGCTTAAATCACTCTGGGAACAATACTCTGGCTGGCAGTTATTGTTTAGTGGATAGCCAGCTGGGTAGAAAATAGCAGGACAGTTGAGATGGTTACATCCAGGGTACGTGACACTTCAGGACTGGATGAGGAGATAGTTTCTTGACACCTTAAATGACTGCTTCTTGGAGCAATTGGTTCTGGAACCCACAAGAGGAGAGGCAATTCTTGATTTAATCCTAAATGGAGTGCAGGATCTAGTCCATGGATCTGGTGAATATAGCTTGGCCACATGGAAATAGTGACCATAATATAATTATATGTAACATCCCTGTGGTTGGAAAAAAACACAGCAGCTCAACACTATAGCGTTTAATTTAAAAAAGTGGAGCTACACAAAAATGAGGAGGTTCATTATACAGAAATGAAAAGATATAGTACCAAAAGTAAAATCCCTGCAAGCTGCTTGAAAACTTTTAAGCCTCTGTTATGGTTGGTGTCTTTGAACTTTAAAAATGTATACCCCAAATTAAAAAACATAGTAAGAGAACCAAAAAAGTACCGCTGTAGCTTAACAACAAGTAAAAGAAGCTGTGAGACACAAAAAGACACAGTTTAAAAAGTGGAAGTGAAATCTAGCGAGGAAAACAGAAAGGCGTATAAACTCTTGCAAATGAAGTGTAACAATGTAATTAGGAAGGCCAAAAAAGAATTTGAAGAACAGCTAGCCAAAAACTCAAAAATAGCAAACAAATGTTAAGTACACCAGAAGCAGGAAGCCTGTTAAAAACCAGTGGGGCCACTGGACGATTAAGTTGCTAAAATTGCTAAAGGAACACTCAAGAATAAGGTTATTGTGGAGAAACTAAATTAGTTCTTTGCATCAGTCTTCACAGCTGAAGACACGGAGATTCCCAAACTGGAGCCATTCTTTTTAGGTGATAAATCTGAGAAATGTCCCAAATTGAGGTGTCATTAGAGAATGTTTTGGAACAAGTAGATACATTAAACAGTAATAAGTCACCAGAAGCAAATGGCATTCACTCTAGAGTTCTGGAAGAACTCAAATGTGAAATTGCAGAACAACTAACTTGTGGTTTGTAACCTATCCTTTAAATCAGCTTTTGTACCAAATGACTGCAAGATCACTAATGTGACTCCAATTTTTAAAAAGGATTTTAGAGGTGATCCTGATAATTACAGGCCAGTACGTCTAACATCAGTACCAGGCAGGGCTCGCCGAGTGGCGGCGAGCCCCGCTCGCCAGCCACACGGATCTGCGCATGCGCAGATCGCTCTGCGCCGGCTCTTCCGGGGTGTAATCTACTTGCCACGGGCAAGTAGATTACTTGTTTGTCAAGCCCTGGTACCAGGCAAATTGGTTACAACTATAGTCAAGAACAGAATTGTCAGATACATAGGTAAACATATTTTGCTGGAGTAGAGTTAATGGGGTTTTGTAAAGGGAAATCGTATGTCACTCACCCAGTATATTAGAATTTTTTGAAGGAGTGAACTAGCATATGGACAAGGGGGATCCAGTGGGTATGGTATATATATTTCCAGAAAGGCTTTGATAAAGTCCCTCAGAAAAGGCTCTTAAGCAAAGTAAGCTGTCATGGGATAAGAGGGAAGGTCCTCTCATGGGTTAGTAACTGGTGAAAAGATAGGAATAAATGGTCAGTTTTCAGAATGGAGAAAGGTAACTAGTGGTGTTCCACAGAGGTCTGTACTGGGACCAATCCTATAAATACTTCAGCTTTATACTGCAGAGCCTGCAGCGTGTGTAACCACTGTGATTTTTAGAAGTTACATGGTTGCATTTTTAAATACACTTTCACATCCCTAATGCACACATGGGTAGTTTTTCACTCGTGCAGTTGTACAGAGTTGTTAGAATAATCAAAACAATTTGAGGGTTGTTCCTTTCAAGACAATGTTTACATTGGGGGGCTGTTGTAATTCATATTTATCTTTACTTTGTAAACATGCCTCAGCACAGAAAATACTAGATGTAAAGATAGGAAAAAATGCCTGCAGTACAAAGCTATTGATGTGTTATGTGAAGGATAATGTATGGTGGTGTTTGTAGAATTTATGTTGGGGGGTCTTTAGTATATTTAGTGTTTGTATAATCTGTCTTTCATTAACCTCACTGGTGGGCTGCCTGCTGCCCATTTTAACTTAGGAATGCAAATGTTCTCTGAGTCTTTCTTGAAGAGCTGATTGGAGCGATGTCTCAATCTCCATGTGATTTCAGTGTAGCTTCCTAGCCCGTTCACATGGATTATTGATAACGGAAGCCTGCTCCCATTGTCTAACTGGAATGTTTTTAAAAGACCCAAGTGGCATCTTGTAATGAAGACTGAAATGGAATGAGCGTGGGGTATCGTGTTTAGCAACTTAGGCAGTATGTTTTGATAAGCTGCTTTGTAAGAGTTCTAGTCTGAATTTTTTTTTTTTTTGAAGTGTTGGGTTAATGTTTTAGTCAAACAGAAACTCTCCTCTGTGAAACCTGAGAGTATACACAAATGCTTGTAGAAAGATGGCATGCAAAAGAGCTGTGGATGAAAGATGAACAACATACCGAGCATTCAGGCTGCCAGCTAGAACAGCAGGGTGAAAACAGAGCTGATCAATGACATGTTTAGGGCAACTCAGCAAACAAGTAATTCTAAATCGTGTGTATTTTAGCATGACATGCAAGTTAAGGTATCGTAAATATGACCCCATTTTCTAAGGAAGATACGAATGTAACCACTCTTTTTTGTTTTTATACTTTCAAATATTTAATTACTTGCAAATGAAGATCAGATCCTTGTTTTCTGGCAGGTTGCCAAATAGACCCTCATGTTACAAAGTAGAGTTTTTCTGTTGGTAACGAGTAGTCATAGGTCTCTCTAAAATATTCACAAAATTGGCTTGTGAATGCTTGTAGAAGGGTGTGGGAATTCATGATTGGTAAATAGCCTACTCTAAAATGCTGCCTAATGCTTAAACCTTATATTATGAACTTGTCTTAAACATTTCTAGACTAGAATTAAATAAAACTTGAAGCAGGTGAAGCTGTTCTTGCCTGCCTTCCCCTTGGGTGGATAAGGGCATAACTTATAAGGGCATAACCTAGACATAACTAAATGGAAGAATTGCTTTTTGGTTAAAGCACAAATTGCGATGTAGGTTCTCTTCACAGCTCTGCTATAGATTTTCTGGGTGACTAAAGGTAGTTTAAAGTAGCCTAGATGGATCTGCAGATCCAGACCTTGGATTGAGAGGGCCCACAGACACACACAGGTTAAAAACTAAGGTCCATGGGCTTGTTTTCCTGCAGTCAGAAAGTACTGGTACCAACCATACGGATGAGGGAGCAACGAGATTGCATGGCACTCTTAGTCCCCGATCCACGTATTACTGCCTTTGTGGAGGGATGCGTGATTGGGAGGGTATCCTTTTGCTTGAATTGAATTCTCACTTATTCTTAATCGACGTCAAGTCTCAAGTGTGGCCTTGAGAAAATTGAGGAATATCGGTATAATGACTGGATTTCTGCCTCTGGTAAGTAGGGATAATTACCTCACAAGAAGGGGATAAAGCTTAATATTTGTAAAATAGATCCTTGCATGGCATGTGCATGCTTATAGAGCTATGTGACTTACTGATTTTTTTGGTTTGCTGGCCAAACAGAAAAATTAGAACAATTTTTCATTTTGGGTCAGCTGAACCAAATTTTTCAATTTTTTGGCAACTGAAAGCAAATGCATTTTGGGTTCAACAAAACAGTCAGCACAAAGTAAAATTCAGAATCTTTAGACCGGGTGGGGAACCTTTTTTGGGTCAGTGCCCACTGACTTGCATAAAAATCAGTTGGAGGCCAAGCACAAATGAGAAATGAAAAAAAGGCACGCTCAACTCAGGTTGCTGGGGCTCTGCTCACACTCCAGCTCTTCTGGGGGGTGCAGAGGGTAGAAGCTTCCCCCAGCAGCAAGGCAAGCCAGCACTCGCACTCTAGTGCTCCCCATACCCCATGAGGCTAGGCTTGGAGATTTGCCATGAGGCTGCTGTGGAGGAAGCCCCAAACCATGCCATGGGCTGGATCAAAATAAGTCTAGGGTCAGATCTGGCCTGCAGGCCACAGGTTCCCAGCCTCTGTTTTGAGCTTCAGGTTTTTTCCCCCAACTGAAACTCTTTGGCAGGTTCACGAACCTAAATATGCATATTTTGTCAACAATTTTTACCCACCTGTATGTTCATGTTATTCCCTTGAACAGACAATTCATAGTGCATACTAATGTTCTGAACAGTTTTGCTTAACTGGGAAACTCCACCATAGTTATTTGAGTATTAGAACAAACATATATAGAGTTGCTAACTCCCATTTTCATGTATTCTCGTGCGATAACAGGTAATAAACCCTTGAAAGCATTTGTTTGGGGGTTTTTTAAAACAAAAAGCAAAGATTGACATCCTTCAACCTCAATCGGATTTTCACAGTGAAGTTCTCAACCTTGGTAATGCTTGTTGATGCTGTCTTGTATATAGCGGCAGAAACATTTACACTCTAGAATATTAGAAGGCGGGATATAATTTATTACTAGGATCAGTTGAATGCAATGTGAGGAACAAGTAGCTTGATAGTTATTTTAAACACCTACAGTGGTCAAAACTAGAATATGTTTCCCAAATCTGCACCGTCCTTTGTGGGTAATGAATCTGAGGAACTGTCCCGGATTGAAGTGTCATTAGAGGAGGTTTTGGAACAAATAGAAAAACTTAATGTTAACAAATCTCCGGGACCGGATGGCATTCATCCAAGGGTTCTAAAAGAACTCAAATGGGAAATTGCTGAACTATTATCTGTGGTTTGTAACCTATCCCTTAAATCGGCTTCGTACCTAATGACTGGAAGGTAGCCAACGTGACACCAATATTTAAAAAGGGCTCTAGAGGCGATCCTGGCAATTACAGACCGGTAAGTCTAACTTCAGTACCTGGCAAATTAGTCGAAACAATAGTAAAGAATAAAATTGTGAAGCATGTAGAAGAACATAATTTGTTGGACAAAAGTCAACATGGTTTCTGTAAAGGGAAATCCTGTCTTACTAATCTATTAGAGTTCTTTGAAGGGGTTAACAAACATGTGGACAAGGGGATCCAGTAGATATAGTATACTTAGATTTCCAGAAAGCCTTTGACAAGGTCCCTCACCAAAGGCTCTTGTGTAAATTACGTGGCCATGGGATAAGAGGAAGGTCCTTTCTTGGATTGAGAACTGGTTAAAAGACAGGAAACAAAGGGTAGGAATAAATGGTAAATTTTCAGAATGGAGAGGGGTAACTAGTGGTGTCCCCAAGGGTCAGTCCTAGGACCAATCCTGTTCAACTTATTCATAAATGATCTGGAGAAAGGGTAAGCAGTGAGGTGGTAAAGTTTGCGGATGATACCAAACTGTTTAGGATAGTCAAGACAGAAGCAGACTGTAAGGGACTCCAAGAAGATCTCACCAAACTGAGTGATTGGGCAACAAAATGGCAAATGAAATTTAATGTGGATAAGTGTAAAGTAATGCACATTGGGAAAAATAACCCCAACTGTACATACAGTATGATGGGGGCTAATTTGGCTGCGACAAATCAGGAAAGAGATCTTGGAGTTATCGTGGACAGTTCTCTGAAAACTTCCACACAGTGTGCAGCGGCGGTCAAAAAGGCAAATAGGATGCTAGGTATTATTAAGAAAGGGATAGAAAATAAGACCCAGAATATCTTACTGCCCCTGTATAAAACTATGGTACGCCCACATCTTGAATACTGTGTACAGATGTGGTCTCCTCACCTCAAAAAGATATTTTGGCCTTGGAAAGGGTTCAGAAAGGGCAACTAAAATGATTAGGGGTTTGGAACGGGTCCCATATGAGGAGAGGTTAAAGCGACTGGGACTTTTCAGTTTAGAAAAGAGGAGACTGAGGGGATATGATAGAGGTGTATAAAATCATGAGTGGTGTGGAGAGGGCCGATAAAGAAAAGTTATTTATTAGTTCCTAAATAGAAGAACTAGAGGACACCAAATGAAATTAATGGGTAGCAGGTTTAAAACTAATAAAAGAAAGTTCTTCTTCACACAGCGTGTAGTCAGCATGTGGAACTCCTTGCCAGAGGAGGCTGTGAAGGCTAGGACTATAACAGAGTTTAAAGAGAAGCTAGATAATTTCATGGAGGTTAGGTCCATAAAAGGCTTAGCCAGGGGATAAAATGGTGTCCTTGGCCTCTGTTTGACAGAGGCTGGAGAGGGATGGCAGGAGACAAAGCGCTTGATCATTGTCTTCGGTCCACCCCCTCTGGGGCACCTGGTGCTGGCCACTGTCGGCAGACAGGATACTGGGCTAGATGGACCTTTGGTCTGACCCGGTACGGCCGTTCTTATGTTCTTATGTTGACTATCTGCACTTAAAAGTAAATCCTTAAATGTTCTTTTCCATTTTTTGTCTAGCTGCCATGCCAAATTTTAATAATGTACTGCTGGGAATGACTTTGGCAGCTGTCTATTCATGTTTTATATGCCAAAAATTCTCATACTTTGTGGTTTGTTTCTACATTGCTCAGAATGTGATTTAACTTCCAGTTAAGTCTTAAAATATTAAATATACATTTAAACAAAAATATCTTGTTATGCATAAGTCTTCTCCACTAAGACAAATAAGAACATTTTTTAAAACTATATGGTGATCCCAGAGCACATCTGTTTTTGTTTCTTGTGTCTCTGGTGTGGTATGATTTAGCAGCAGGACAGATGAAGTTTTTCATTCATTGTGTCACTTCAACTGCTGAAAATATTTATAACTAGAATTAAATTATATTGTGAATCTGAAGTAGGCAAATTTGTGGGAAACTTGGACAATAAAGTTATTAAACTATAGTAGAAATTATACAGCAAAATTATATCCATTCATAATATCCTTAAGGTAGCTCTAGAATGTTATAATAGGTCTGTCTTCCAAGAAATAAATGCAAGAGTAGTGAAAAGGTAAGGTAAGTGTTGGTAACGCGGGTTGGAGGAAAGTGGTAATATAAATTGGGTTTTAATATGCAAACATCTATTCCATTAAACTCAATGTCTGAGATTCAGTTCAGTGTTAGAATAAAGTTAGTTTTCTTGAGAAAAGTCTTAGCTATATAGCTATAGCTCCTTTTCATCCTAAGTGGTTCCTTTATGCTTTTGCAGACTATTCAAATGTAGCCTCATCTAGGGCAGTGTTTCTTAAACAGAGTTCAAAATGGCTGCCCTTAAAGGGGCAGGCAACCTTTTTTTGGCTCAATAACTTCCCCTCGACCCTATTTTTTTTTAAATTTCCCCTCACAAAAAATCCTTGGTGTTCCTCATTAAAAAAAATTGTTTGCTGTTCCTCCATCTTAAAAAGTTTAAGAAACACTGTTCTAGGGGCAAGGCAGCAGCTGATGTGACAGGAGAGCAAATGAGTATTTCCAAACAATTTAGGAAAGGAGGGGAATGCCATATTATGCAGAAACTAAAGGGAGCATTTGAGAAGGTAAACGATAGTTATCCCCAACCTGGCTAACATCCTTACTCTGCAAAAAGTGCTACAGGATTAGGGATGTTAAATTATGGTTATCTAATTGTGTAGTTGATACAATTTGTATGGACAACACAATTAGTTGATGAGAACTGCTCTGCAGAGCCGCAGAGGGAGTAGCTCCAGGAACCGGCTGGGGCCGGGACTGAGCAGTCTCGGCTCCTGCCGGCTCTGGGAGCTACCTGTGCTGCAGCTCTGCATTTTAAATGTAGCAAGAGCCTGGCAGGGCAGCAAGGGGGACGGGCAACGTTAGTAGTAGATACTCCAGTTGACAACTCACTAACATCCCTATACAAGATCTTTAGTAACTACAAGTGCCAAGGACTTTGGTTTTGTTATGTGCAGGAGTTGCCTCTAGAAGCAAAGTGCTATATGACCCCATGGTTGATTCTGACACTGTCTGACCCCAAGTGTTGGTTCAGTGCTGAGTGGAATATCACTATCTGAAATGCCAATGTTCAATGCTTTCTTTGGTTTTCTAGTCACATTTTGACAAGACCCATCCCTAGATAGAGATCTTATGTCTCAGCATAAGTGGTATGATAGCTGTATATTGACTGTAACTTGAGATGTGAAAGGTTAACTGATCACCCTAAACAGGTGATTCGTTTTGGTTAACTGGTAACTGGTGGTGGGGTGGGGGGTGTGTGTGTGGGGCAACTCCCCGCTTGCTGTGGGCAGGGGCCTGCTCCAGTCCTGCAGGGGCCTGCCGCAGACAGAAGCTGCTCTCCTCCGAAGCAGCCCCTGTCCACAGGCAGGCCAGGGTGCCTCACAGGCAGGGGCTGTGAGCCAGAAGCCAGCAGCAGCCCCACTGCGGGGCTGGGGTGGAAGCCCCACAGGCTGGTGGCTGCTCTAGCTGGCCTGGAGTGGTCCCAGCCTGGGTCCCATTTAGGTTAACCTAATGTTTAACCAGTTAATCGACTAATGTTTAACTGGTTAATTAACAGAGCTCTTGCATCCCTAGGTCATTCTTCAACTTGTTGTCATTGCCCTGCTTGTTTGCGTTGAAAACAACAGCAAAATCATGCAATCAAAACAAGACCCAGTGAGGAAATAAGCCTTGTTACTTATTTCCAGCATTGTCTTAAGAAGATAATCTTGTCATGGGGTCGCTCGTCACAAGGCAATCTCATTAGATAGTCTTTTCTCTAGGTACAGTATTTTCAGCAACGGATAATCTTGTAGTAATCTCTGCACCTGGGAATTTTCTCACCCTACATTTGAAATACATTTGGTGTAAAGATAAATATTGTTTTATGGGTAACAGATAAGACCTTGGTATTCCTCTCTCATGGAGATGGTTTTCTTTATCTTCTTTTATTTGTGGGAGAGGAAGTGGAAGGGTTTCATGGTATTTGAGTGCACATATTGGACAAGCATAAGTGACGCTCTATATACAGAGCATTAAATATCATGTATCTCCCGAAAGGCTATTGATGATAATGAAACTGGGGTTGGACTTCATCCCCTTCTTTGATCAGGCAAATAATATTTCTTTTAAAAATTGCCATTTTCTTTGGAGGAGGCAATAGTGCCCATAACTATAACCTCCGTTGTTTTCTCATCTGCATCTAGTTGCTAATATCTTTTTTAACAACAAAAAGAAGAGCTATGATATGTGCTTTTTCAAAAAAGTTTCAAGTTTAAACATTAAGTTGTGTCTAATGCCCCGTAGAAAACAGGATTTAAAACTTGGAACAATTAACCATTAGTAATGGTTACACATGTGAATTAGCTTCTCTTAGACTCGAGGTCACTTGCAGCATTTTGCTGAATTTCTGTTGTGATGGTTTTAACCAATAATTCTATTTGTCAGGTATTCCCCTGTAATGCTTTGTTTAGGCAGTTCGTTCCATTTGTGAACATCTTAGCTTTTTTAAGTTTACAATCTGCAATTAATTTCTCAAATAAGCCTCTGTTTTACAATGCAGGCTGCCCCTGGGGAGAGAGGACTACCCTAGTCCTCTCTCACCACAGTAGCTTGGGGCCATGTAAGAAATGCCTCTCCATGGTTGCTGCAGATCCAGCAGGCACAACTGGGCGGAGAGGAGAGGTGCATGTTCCCCAGCTGAGGCAGGTCCAGGTTCATCTGCCCCCCTGTGCTGCCCAGCCAGAATGAAGAATGCAGCAAACTGTGCACTTCCCCTTGCTCCCTAACAAAGGGGAACAGCCAGCAATGTCCCTGTATGAATTGGGGGGAGAGGGGCTGAAGCCCCCCCTTCTAGGAACCTCTGGATTGGAGCAGTCCTAGATAGGGTGTGTGTGGGGAGAAGCAGTCAATCCCTTTTACTTGCCTGGTGATTCTGTCTCTCTTCTGTATGGCTTTCTGAGAAGCAATCCCATTCTGGGGGCATTCCATTTTCCTGACAAAACCAAACCTGGACTTTGCTTTAAGTTTGTAAGAGGGGGGAGCTATATACAGAATTTGGTGGTTCTAGCTTTTACTGTTTAGGAGGAGTTCTTGAACAAATGGACAGACAAACTCCCTCCAAATATAATAGATAAGGGGAAAAAATCAAAAGCTTTTATGTACACAAATAACTGTTTTGACACAGTCGAACAAAGAGTTTCAGCACATCAACCTAATAGAGATCAGCAAACAAAGCACTTCAAAGGCTATGGCAGAGTGAATCCTGGCATATGCTCCATTGATGTTTGAGATTGAAAAACTGTCACTGTCCCTAATAGTATGTTCGTTAGGGAATGCTCAGAATCATGGGAAGATAGTTCTTATGAATGTGACCTCAGAGGTCATGTGTAAGTATCAGAGAAGGCTGAGAAGCTTAACAGTGGCCATGTCACTGTCTATAGGTGGAGCTGACTGGCTCCCTGACAGAAGCGTCCCTCACAAGCATATTAATGTAAACTCGCTACCTACTCGGTGAGTCCAGAGTTTGAGAGGATTTTTCAGTGGCAGCACCATGAAGACAGTACTAGTATCCTAAGCAGTTAGTCTGGGAGGGGAAGGATTACCTGAAGTGACTCAAGATCCTGGTTGAACACAGCAGGGCTTCTCAGCATTTTCTTTGAAATACTGTACATACTATACCTGTTATAAAACTAATGGCCACCAATCCCACAACAGCTGTTTTGTGACATTAAAACCAGGACCAGAATTAGGGGATAGTAAGCAGGGCAAATTGCTGGGAGCCCCTCCAAGCTAAGTTGCTCAGGCTTTGGCTTCAGCCTTGGTGGTAGAGCTCAGGCACCCCAGGCTTCAGCCCCATGCAGTGGGGCTTCAGCTTTCTGACATGTCCCCCAGCATACGTATTGCCAGTACTGCATGGTGGACCCCGTGAAACCCATTTGCAGCTCCTCAGAGACCACTGGTTGAGAGTGACTGCAGTACAGGATAGTAGGGATTTAAAATCACGATTGGTTGGTTAACTGGTTAATCATTTAAAAAAAACAACAAATGGTCTGGTGGCACTTTATAGACTAATGAAACATGTAGATGGTATTGTGAGCTTTCGTGGGCACAGCCCACTTCTTCAGATGACTGGAGCTATGAGTTGGCGATATGAAAACTCGAAATAAATAGGAGAGGGGAAGGGGAGAGAGAAGGAATTTCCTTCCTGTTTAGGAATCTGTCTATTGACTTCGATTTTTATCTGCTTAGGTTTAAGTACTCATTCTCCAGATACTTAATGATGCTCTGTCACCCATCCCCCCTCCCTTTTTTCTGTGGGCTGTGCCCACGAAAGCTCATGATACCATCTACATGTTTCGCTAGTCTGTTACAGAAAAAAACAACAAATGTCTGGTAACACTTTATAGACTAACTCGGCTACCCCCTGAAGCTCCTGGTTAATCATTTGTTTAACCAGTTAACAGATTAATCTGGATTCTGGGTGGGGGACCACTCCAGCCCAGCCACATGGGGGCCTGGCAGGGCTTGAGCAGCCTTCTTCCTGTGGCAGGCCGCAGGTGGGGTCCGCCCCCGGGGAACCGGTTACCATTCACATCCCGACAGGATAGTGAAAACAAACGGACTTGTAGGGGAGGCAGACTACCTCATGGAAGAAACAGTTTGCCTTACAAGATTAGTTGGAGTGACAGGCTCCTCCACCCCGCATGCTTATCTGAGAGAGACAGAAGGAACACTTTCACATCTTCATCGCAGACTTTTCTTAGTGTTTTGTCCAGTGTGTCTCATACCTTGTTAAGTGACTGGAAGGAACTTATGGCATACAGCTGTGTGAATTGACTATACTAACCATACATAGACTGAGTTGGTGTGAATAAGCGAAGAGAGTACTGCTGTAACGAAGGGATGATGGAGAGTTTATATTCTGTACCTAGGCCCGTTAGCTGAGTGCTTCTCATTTCCCAGAGAAGGAAAGAGCTCTGAATTGTATCATTATAACATCTCTGTATAAGTGCAGCTGCCAGTTATAGTGAGTTCCATGCTTGAGACAGAATTGCTTTTGTACTATGAGGTTGGATATGTGTTTAAGTTTAACTCTTTCCAAGGGGATAATGGGGAAATTGAATTTGTGTTAATGTTTCTTGTATGGTTGACTTGTGAGAATTTATTCAAGGATTTATAGACTCATTTTTACAACCAGCGCGACAATTAATCATCTGCATCACACAAACGATAGAATTTTACCGAATGACTCCTGTATCAACCCCATAAGTCCTGATTAGGGATGTAAAATCCAGCTGAAAATAACTAGTTCAACTGCTTAATTGATTAACTATCATGTTTTACCAGCTAAAAAATCAAATGGGATTTAACATCCCTACTGATTATTATAAGGCTCTTTGTTGCAGTGTTCTAAGGAAACCAGACTTAATTTTTGTATTGTTGTCTAGACAAAGGCAAGGAGCATTCTGTGTGCAAGGAAAGGAAATGGCTTTCAGATCTGTAGTTTAAATGTCCATATTAGGTATAAGCTAAATATAGGAGCGAAGTCACATCTGTATAATTTCATGAGAAGAGCTAATGAGATCAGTCAGTGCTACTGAATTGGCTTTGGATTCCCCTTCTCCAACCTCTTTTATATTTTTGGCTCTGTTAAAATATTACCAGATTAGCAAAGAGCCTGTTGGTCTGTACTTTGAGTTTTCTTTAAATAAAGAAATAGTTTTTTAAAAGACTTTGGGTATAAATTCAAACAAATGTTAAGTGTTTTTAAAAACTTTCAGCACTAGGGTATATTCCTCTAGCGGAACAGGCCCTTCAGACAATTGTACTATAGTTTTAATGTGATAGGAAGTGTGTTGGAGGAGTCTTTTGGCTCCCAGGAAATGAGAAATAGGTTTGCCATAATCTATTCTAAGGCATGCAGATTCTGGAGACATGATTGCAGATTTCCATTTTAAAAAGATGCTCCAATGAATGAATCCACTAGTGTGCTTGCTGTTTAAGAAAAAGCTTTGTAAACGAAGATGCTGCAACTTTCCTTTTATAGAGATGGAACCCTCTAGACCACGTACAGTATCAGCGTATAATCCTTCATTTTGATTTTGATTGGCTTTAACTTCTTGAATTATGTTTCCATGTGCATGTTCCTGATATAAAGCATAAGGCAACTGCCAAACCTTGGAATTCTGTTGGGTTTTAGTCATATTCTTCTGACTATATTGGAATATCAAACCGCCTCAACTTTCTATTTTTGCCTAGCATTTTGACAGAGCATCTCTTGAATGCAGCCTCTCACTCTCCTGATCAGGACGATTATAGTTTTGAAAAAAAAAAAAAGTTAACAAGACCTCTTGAATGACATATTTTGTTTGAACAAAAAATTGCTCTTCCAAGAGTTTTTCCTCTCTTGTGCTTCATCATTCCACTCCACTGATTTACTCCATTTTGCACCCTTTGACTATTTTACAATCTAATTTATAAACTGAGATGGAATCTTGTTAATTTTTTTGCATTATTTTGCACATCTTAAAACTGTCAAGAGTCAGAACTGTATTCATGGCTCTGAAGCGTGATAGCTGGGGATATGATAGCTTCTACTACAGTTCTATGAGCCTTTGCTATGTTTTGTGTCGAGGCCAGGCCTAAGCTAGGGAGCAGATTTTTTGTGCTGTAGCCAAAGCACATGCTGTACTCTACCACACTTAAAGGGGGGCGGGAGGGGGAAGCACTCTCAATAGCTGTTCTAAGCTCTTGTGCTAAGTATGCAACTTTGAGTTCCAAGGACTTTGTGAAACTCACCAAAGTGCAGTTAACTTTGTACTTAGATTTCCACACTAAAATATTGTAACATTTTATGTCAAGCTATTATGCACACAATAGATTTTAGTCAATTGTCACATCTTACTTTATTCTTTTGTAACACAAGCCTAGTTCATTTTGTCAGAGAACTTGCCCTCAACAAGTAGAGACTGCAGCTGAGATGCACCAGTGGAATATCTGATGTGCCAATTTTTCATGCTTTTACTTAATAGATATTGTGCCAACGCAGGAAAACTTCATGCATGTGGAATGTTCCACACAATCCAAGCTTTATTCATGTGATTATATTCCTTTGTCCACTGAAGGACTCTGACCAGTGTGTAATGTAGATTTTGATCCGACCACTTAGCTGATTTCCTTAAGGATGAATTCCTGATGAATAACAAAATAAGAACCACTTATGTATTTTAATATTCTGCCATGAAATCCCCAGACATTTTTTACACAGTTGTACTTAGGGTATTGGATAATTGACAAACACAATTCTTCTGGGACTATAAAAGAGTCTGACTTTTCCTTTTTTCTAGAACGTTAAGACACTAAAGCTAGTAATCACATCAGTTCTGCTTTATACTGGTTACTAGTACAACAAAATCTCTTCTCTTGCATTGTGGCAGCTTGTTTGAAAGGTGTAATGTTGAATTTAAAGTGAGGATCTCTCTCCCTACATAGAAGATAGTCAAATACAGAGAGGGAAGGATAGATAGTTCACACCATTCTTTCCTTTGCTTTTGAGATTACACCGAAGACTACCAACTAATGTGGACAGAGCTAGTAGGACTACCCGAGTGTCATTAGACAGTAATAATTTCAGTCACTTCTTACCTGGGCCAGATTTCAACTAATAACCTATAAGAGAAATGTTCCATATCCAGTTGTCAATCTTTTGAACCTTAGTCCTTCTGACTTCCCTTCCAGTTTCATTGAATCAGTACAAAATTCTACTACAGTCTGGCTAATCTACTTTTATTATCCCTTTTGCTGCTGACTATAACTTCTGGTTGTAATTTTGTCCATTTTTTTTTGTTTGTTTTATAGGTTTGCCTAAAAAGCTCTGGATATTTGAGACTTGTTCCAAAGTTACTTTAGATCTTTGCTGTACAGATAAAAACAATCTCGCTTTTGAGATTGAAGAATGCCTTCTATCAGTTTAGCTTAAGGCATTAAGAAATTAAATTAATTCCATATGAGCCACTCTTAAATTGACTTAAGTGCCCAAACAAGGGCGTTTCTCTGACTTTTCTAAATTAATGCAAGTGATGTGTGTAGGGAAGGCCACATCTAGATGCTATAGATTAATTCATAACTTCTGAAGTTGCAGGAAGAGAAAGCGATAGAAGTGTCTCTATATGTTATTAGTTTTCCTGTTTGGAAACTCTCAAAATAAATGTTCTTTTCCCTTTACTTGTGTAAGGGTTTTTTGGCCTGAGGTGAATACATACCTGTAGATACTAATTTTGTGCTTTTATATATACATTTAGGAAATATTTCTTTTTCTAAATACTAAACCAGTTTGTATTCCTAAATAAAATACCATCTTATATTAGCAGCTATGTGTAATTATACTGCTCTAGTTCCTTTAATAGAAAATAGGACTATTGAGGAAATGGCATAATATAGTGGCACTGCCCTTCCGGAGTTGGCAGTAGTCTGTATTATGTTCTGGGTGTGTCTGTCTAGGAATAGCAATATGGTAGGCAGAGGTAAATTTCAAGAATTAAGTATTTAAAGCTCTCACACAGTAAGTTATTTTACACAACTTCCAGAGTTTGTTTATTGCCACCATTATGAAAGTGTAGGAGTTAAATTTTCAGAACAGTGCAAAGGTACATCAATTAAGGAGTCTTTGCTTATTCTATGTTTGACTGAATTTGTAACAGATTTTTATATAAATGTATTAATTTGCAAATATTGATACACTGACTTTTTTGTAATATCTGCTGGTATTTTCAAATAGCTGTGATGTGGCAAAGGAAGACAAGAAACCTGGATTGTGAATCTGAGAGCTCAATTTTTGCCTTAAACTGGAGTTAAAACTGTATTCTTCGCTTTCAACTCTGTGGATGTAGCTGAGAATACATAAAGCCTTTTGCATTAAATATGGCAAATATACCTGAGTGTGCTTAGACACAGGCCCACTAAATATTTATATAAGCACAAATCTTCTGTTTTTCTTTGTTGCCGCTTAATATTTAATCAAACTGTTTTCTATATTTTATGCTTTTACTAGAAGTTTTCATATATTCAGCAAAACTTTGGTCTGATTTGGCTGAGAATCTCCCATTGGTTAATTTGCCATCAAGAGATAAACAGCTTTGGTACTAAGCACTTGCTGAATGTGTCTTATCTATGGACAAAAGATATCAGAGGAATGAGTTTTGGATTTCAAATAAACATGGCAGACATGAACTGCAAGAAATGTCTAAAATTGGAACAAACTGACATTTAAACTGTAAACTAGTTAGTGAATGTTTTGTTCTTACCAAATTTTAGCTCTAATAATTGGCCACACAGAGATTATCAAGAACACTGGCTTAGAGGGAAATGTTCTGAAATGTGTTCTGTCCCCATTTGAAGTTATGTCTCTTGTACTGAGATCTGCTATGCTATCCCGTGGTCATCCAGGGAAATTTGAGACTATATCATATAATTTGCCTGTCCGTATTTAAGAGATAATCCTGTATTTTATCCTGGAGGTACATTATTGTAAAAATACCATTGTAATGGATCTATTGACCTTAGTGCAATAAAGAACAGAAATGTATCTACTTACTGAGAATGTGCTTTCTTTGATTAAGATGGTTCACAGACTTGGACCACCTTGGTTCATCCAGAATAGAGAGGTAAATTGGCATCCAAAATTCTGGATTTATGTCAATAAGGGGAATTTTCGGGCTCTGCAGTTGTCGAAACTGTCAAGCTTTTCCATCTTCAGAGAACATGTAAAGTTTCTAATTTAGAAAATTAAAATGGAATAATCCTGATGTGGAAGCTGTCTCCACTGAAAGTAATTTCACAGGGTAGGGCGATATCCTACTGCCAATGACTGTTCTCAAACTAGAGCACAGTACCTCTCGGAAAAAGAAATTAATTACAAAGGCACTAAAAGTGGGGAGTGCTGTTCTGAAATGATTTTGACTGGGTGGAGAATTAATATCACACTGTAGAGACTACCATGGTTGGGTCCTCAAAAGTTTGTTGATGCACTGATACTGAAATTCAGCAGGCCTGCTTCAGAGCAATTCCTTTAGAGACAATTGCTCATTAGCAATTAACTCAAACGAATCTTTCTTCCGTATGTTAATGATTTGCCTGTAGTTGGCTTCTCTAGCTCTTGTGTTACACCCATATATATAAGGGCCAGAACATCTGCGGTGGTGCGAGGTGAGTGGAAAACCGGCTAACAGTGCTTTAGGTAATGTGGATCTAAAATAGGCAGCTTCAATTTTGAAATTGCTCAGTTGATCCATTTCAGTGCATCTAGGAGACAGAGCTTAGATGTTTTACGTTCTTATATAGCAGTACCTGAGGCAACCGCTATTATTAGGGTCTTATTAGTGTTCTGATTACCAGTTCAGTAACTCTCATATAGGTTCCCAGTAACTCTGAAGTAAAACATATTTGCTCTAGGCTGAAATTTGGCAAGAAAATCTTTCTGCATTCCAAGAAGTCTCTGCCTAATGCAATGAAGTCTTGCTGGCTGTTAGCTCTGTGTGTGGACTAGGACTCTTTGTTGTCCTGACATTCAGTTTTTCTCTTACATATTATGTCAGAGAATTTCTTCAGACTGTGAGCAATATCAGCCTCATCTGTCACTAACTTCCTGCTCTTGCCCTTTAAAGTTCCCACTAAGACTTCACCTGGCTAGTTGCATGTGAAGGAGGGCATTATATCAGAAGCACAAAGTGTCATTTAAGCAAGAACACATTCTGTCCTTCTGAGGCAGCAAGCTGGAAAAGGAAATTAAGTGGAAATTCTTAGTTTGCCCTCATAGAGCCAGCTTTTTTTCTGATGTCCTAACGCTGTTGGTCATTAACATCAAAGTTCAGAGTCCAAAAAAAAAAAAAAATCCTGGAGGTGTGCAAGTTAACTGTGAGCAAGCATGGGTGGGTTGCATATTGGATTCAGAATATATTTTCCATTCCTGACTGTCCAGTTTATTACAGGGGCACTTGGGTTTTTGGATGACACTGCATTAATATTTTAGATGGCATGCCTTTCATCTTGAAGGGTTCCAAAATGCCTTGCAGATTATTCACGGTGCATATAATGTCACTGAGATTCAGCCACTCTTTGGAGAGAGGAAAAACAAATCAGTACAAAGCATGCTGCGCAGCAGTTGTGCATGGGACATTTTGGTCAGTGCTATAGCAAACACTTAAAGTTCTTGCATGGACATTAGTTTTTAGTCTCATCTGAAAGACTTGCATGGTTAACTGCATGGAACTCTATCCAGCTTGGTAAGATAAAGGCTCAAGCTGGATTTGAACTAGTAATATTGGACAGTTTTAGATACTGTGTATGGCTCTCTAAACCATTCTTTCATACCCAAAATTTGTGGGATTTTTGAACACTGCATACATTTTTCCTCTGCTTCATGAATTAACTCACTAATCCATATAAAACTGCTTCTTCACATATAACCCTATGTGGATCAGTTATTTAACATTTCTTTGTGGGTAAACTTTCTGTCTTTGAAGTGTCAAGCTAAATCTGCTCATCATGGTGGCTTCCTCATAACGTCTCTAGTGTATTTCTATCCTGAATGGCAACATCTCTGCTACCCCAATATAGCAGAGCCCAGATTTTCTGTTTGTTTAATTGTGTGAAAGCAGTCTCCAGAGGTCAAGCCTACTGAATTCTCAAATTAATTTAACATTTTTATGCAAGGGGTAGGGAATTCTCTCACTACTGTATCCAGCAGCCTCATTCCCCTCCTCCTGCCGAAATAGTCTACTTGGAGATTTTTACTATTATGTACCTCCTCTCCCCACACCCTCGAAACCTCATTTTTCTCTGCTCTTAGGCATATCAAATTCAGGAAAGTTTCCCTTGCTAATTACTGATGAATTAGTAAATGATCCTGTGCAAGGTCTTCCAACATTGTGCCCTTTGCCTCAGTTTTATTTACAGAGCGTGAGACTGGGGTATATTAAGTATTCCGCTACATGCACTTTGACCTTAATTATTTCTGCCTCATAGTGTGTACCTGCTACTGACAAGCTATTTGAAACTCTCCTACCCTGAGTTAAACCCCAAATTTAATGATACTCCAGCTCCATAATTTCCTCATTATGTTACATGGATTTCAAACTGCTCCCACATGTTTCCACACTGCTCTTCTGTATTCCAGATCCTGTCCTGTTGAGCAGAAGAACCAAATGCTATCTAGTTCTATTTAAATAACAAGGAAAAGCTAGGAATGGATATGAAAGGAAAATACATTTGTACATTACTGCTCAGATTGCTGCCTTGTGCAACACATTTCACAACTGAACATAGGAACGGCCATACTGGATCAGGTCAGTGGTCCATCTAGCCCAGTATCCCGTCTCTCTCAGTTGCCTGTGCTGGATGCCTCAGAGGGAATGTACAAAACCAGGGCAATTTCAAGTGACCCAGTCCTAGCTTCTAGGCCAGCTGTCAATTGGGTAGTACATTTTTTTTTTTCAAGCAGCTCATCCTCTTTATTGTACTGGGGAGCAATCAGTAATTTAAAAAAATGAAGCTATGTGCTAATCCTGGTTCTCAATGCTTGCTGCTGATTTTGCCCAATCACTACAGTGTTTTTGTCTCCCCCCCCTTTTTTGGGGGGGCGGGGGAAAGCTCTCCCTGCAATTTCCACTGTTTGGATCTCTTCCTTCTATAACATGGCATAAACAAATATTGCAGAGGTGGTTATAAAGGCTTCAGGTGTGATGGCTGAATACCCCTCCCTGTCTACTAAAATTTTACACACTATATAATGTTTTAATTAATTTACTTGTCAGTTAAGTTATAAAGGGGTTGAACACGTTTTGCTGAATTTTCTAAACTGTTAAATTAGCACAGAAGCAAATTGAAGGAAGTATAAGTTCTCTTCACAGAATTGCACATCATCTACCATCATAAATCCGCTGTAGCTTGAAATGTTTCTAGGGTAGCATCCATGCTATCGCCAGTGTCAGCTCTCAGAGAGGGCATGACTACATTGTAGTGCAGGGCCAAGGTTACACCTTGTCAGCAATGTACCTTCCTTGAGTAAACTGAAGACTTTTTTTTCTGAGCTAGTGATCCCTTCATCTTTAATGAGTAAAATAGTCAATACAGGTGAAAAATGTCTTGCTATCTGCACAACATGGGAGTGAAATGATAACCCTCATCTCTAATCTCTCTCACTGGGCAAGTGAAATGCCAGGGTGTGGTGGCTCAGATTAATGAATGGGTGGAAAGACTCAGAGGGGAGCTGTGCGAGTCCTTATCTGCAAAAATGACAAGGAGTCCTGTGGCACCTTAGAGATTAACAGTTATTAGGGCCTAAGCTTTCATGGGTATAACACACTTCATCAGATGAATTAGAGTGCAAGTTACAAAAGCAGAGTATGGATAAGGAAGGAATTACTTGTGTAAATGAAGCTAATAAAGTGCATGCAAATATGAAACTCTCCTAAAGCTTGTAGAATTATTTATGCAAAGTTAAATCTGATTTGAAAGACATACATTTTTGTCCACTATCAATACAAGCCCTACAGTTGATGACACTGGAATGATTTGGTGATATCAATTAAATTTGCATGTTAGCACTTTCGTTGATGATTTTGAGACCGCCTTTACTAAAATTTGTTTTATATTTGCCAGTTAAGTTACAAAGAATTGAATTAAAATCTCAGGTCTGTGCTAAATGATTCCAAGCAGATTATTATTCCTCTGCCTCCATATAAATCCCTGGTATGCTTGCATCTTGAATGCTGTGTGCAAATATGGTCACCCCTTGTCAACAAAGATGTATTGGAATTGGAAGTTTCAGAAAAGGGCAACAAAAATGATTAGGGGTATGAAACAACTGCAGTATGAGGGGAGAGTAACAAGACTGGACCTTTTCAGTTTGGAAAAGAGACGAGTAAGAGGGAGATGTGATAGGTCTATACAATCATGGCTGGTGTGGAGAAAAATAAAGGAAGTGTTGATTACTCATGACTCAAGAACTACTGGTCACCAAATTAAATAAATAGTAAAGAGGTTTAAAGCAAACAAAAGGTGGTACTTTTTCACATAACACACAATCAACCTGTGGATCTCCTTGCCAGAAGATGTTAGTCTTGGCCTTCACAACAAGATTCAGAAAAGAACTAGGTAATTTCACAGAGGTTAGGTTCATCTCAGTGGCTTAGTTAGGATGAAACAAAAGACAGGACTATGCAGCACTTTAAAGACTAACAAGATGGTTTATTAGGTGATGAGCTTTCGTGGGCCAGACCCACTTCTTCAGATCAAATTGTGGAAGAAAATTGGCATGACCATATATAACAAAGGGATACAATCAAAAAAAGTGAACACATATAAAATTGACAAATCAGATTTTAGAGCAGGGGTTTGTGTGTGTGTGTGTGGGGGGGTAGTGTCTGAGAATTATAATTGGGGAAGCTATCTTTGTAATGTGTAAGGTAGTTAGCATCTTTGTTAAGGCCCATTCGTAAAGTGTCAGATTCAAGCATGAATGACAGTTCTGAAGTTTCCCTTTGTAGTCTGGTGTTAAAGTCAGGATGGGCAAGGATCGTGTCCTTAGACTCTGTTTGCCAGTAACTGGGAATGAGCAACAGGCCATGGTCACTTCATATCCTCTGGGAAACCTAGCACTGTCTAGTGTTGGAAGACAGGATACTGGACTAGACAAACCTTTAGTCTGACCCAGTATAGCCATTTTTTTTGTGATTCAGCACAGAATAACCAGCACTTAGTATTTTTCTCCCTAATGTGAAAAGAATTGGTGATACTTGACTCACTGAAGATGGCATCATAGAATCATAGAGCTGGAAGAGACCTCAGAAGGTCATCAAGTCCAACCCCCTGCTCTAGGCAGGACCAATCCCAACTAAATCATCCCAAACAGGGCTTTGTCAAGCCAGGCCTTAAAAATCTCTAGCAATGGGGACTGTACCACCTCCCTAGGGAACCCATTCCAGTGCTTCATCACCTCCAAGTGAAACAGTTTTTCCTCATATCCAACCTAGAGCTCCCCCACTGCAACTTGAGACCATTGCTCCTCGTTTTGTCATGTCGTCACTGAGAACAGCCTTTCTCCATCCTCTTTGGAACCCCCCCTTCAGGTAATTGAAGACTGCCATCAAATCCCCGCCCCCTCTTCTCTTCTGTAGACTTAATAAGCCCAGTTCCCTCAGCCTCTCCTCATAAGTCAAGTGCCCCAGTCCCCCTCTCCAATGTATCCACATCCTTTCTGTAGTGGGGGGCCCAGAACTGGATGTAATACTCCAGATGTGGCCTCACCAGTGCTGAATAAGGGGAATAATCCCTTCCCTAGATCTGCTGGCAGTGCTCCTACTAATGTAGCCCAATATGTCATTAGCCTTCTTGGTTATAAGGGCATGCAGTCAATTCATATCCAGCTTCTCAGCCACGGCAATCCCCAAGTACTTTTCTGCTGAATTACTGCTTAGCCACTTGGTCCCCAGCCTGTAGCTATGCTACAGGTCACAATTGTTTTTTGCATATAATATTCAGGGTCAGAGTTTGGGGATAGCAGGCAGGGCAGTTGCTTGGGTCCCCACACCACAGGGAGCCCCATCATTCTAAGTTGCTCAGGCATTAGCTTCTGCCCTGGGTGGTAGGGCTCGGGGTCCAGAGCTCCAGCCCTGTGGGTGGGGCCTGGTTTTCTGCCTTGGGCCTTAATGAGTCTAACACTGGTTGTGCTGATGGAGCCCCTGAAACCTGCTCTCAGCCTTTCGGAGGGCCCCAGACGAGAACCACTGATTTACACACCCTATGTTGCGTTGTGCTACAGAACATTTGCTTTGAGCACAGGTATCAATGTGCAGTTACACTGTAACTTCGAGGATTTTTTCAGCAGAACTCTCCTACAAATATTTTTCAGTGTGTGTATGTATATAGTTTGACTGCCAGAATTGTGTTTATGCTTTGTTTTAGTTACTAAAAGAAAAACAAACTAAAATTTAGATCTGTGTCAAAGTTTTTTCTTAAAAATACCACTTACTAATTGTTCCTCGTTTTTCTAATTGTAACAAATAGCACATTCTCTCTTCCCCTGCCAGTTGGGCCTGTATAAAAATGGACCTCTCATGCAAACAGTCACATAGCAGAATTCCTCTGCTCCACAGTACTGAAGCCAAAAGTTTCTGGCGTGCTCACTACATTCTTTCATTTCCCAGAATGCGCTCAGAATAATTTGTCCCATTTTTACTCCAAAATGTCCTAAGACTTTTAGTGTGTAGACAAAACTTACATTCAATTTATAGCTGTTCTACTGCTGATTTTTAAAGTGGATCTACATTTCATTTATATCTCAGGACATTGTTTACTGGACTGTATTATTTTTCATCTGATTCAAATCATACAGTAAACCAAGAGAGGCTAAGTGAAAGCAGATGCAGTAGAAGTTTTTATTTATGTGAAATCTGCATTTGCAGTGGGAGAGAAAAGTGATTAATACGAGTTAGTACTGTGTTTCTAATCTTTCACCTTTTTATTGGAGGAAGGAGACATCCCCATAAGTTATATGTTGTGCACTACCACATCACAATAGCCGTGAAATGTAACACTACCCAGAATATTGCGTCTGCTTTCTAAGAGCATGCTTATTATGTGTACATATTTGAAGTAATGATTGGAATAGTTTTGGATTTCTAAGATGTGTTTTGGTACAGAAAAAGTGACCTTGCTGAAAATAAATGTTCAATTCACTGGTTTTTAACACAAGATCCTGATTGTTTGGATGTATGAGCTAGATATATAGGCAGTCCTGCTTTGGGTTCCAAACTGACTTTGTTCTGTCCCTGTGGTGGGCTTATTAAAGAAAACTCTTGGCTGCACTTGAGACTCGTCCATTCCAGTGGCAGCATTTGTAAACTTTCACTATCAATGCATGAAATTTTACAGTGGAATTAAAACTGAAGTGATGGAAGACATGGCCTACCATCCAGCTCTGTGCTGCTTTAGAACTGTTCCAGTTTCATAAGTGATAAATTCCAGAGATTGTGAGATACAAAATACTTCACATCTGCAAGTCATTAACATTCTTTTTTGCACCCTTAGTATGTCATTTTGGAGCTGAAGGTTAGTACTCCCTCCTGTCGGGCTGACAGTCAGCAGAGACTGCCAAGGCTAATGGTTTCCTGGCACCTCATCTTGAGCTGTAATTTCTCTCCCAGGTTGACTTTTCAAAGGCAGCCCCTTGATTATTTTTTTAAATTACAAAATCTTTGCTGTTTTTGCGGTTTTTAATGATCAGTTTTCAAACCAGGCCATTCTAGTTTGGTACACTCAGCAAACTGCTTTACAGATCATCTCAGCACACCTAGGAAATAAACCTCCTAGTTTGGGCGGAGACGGAGTGACCTTATCCAAAGTCAGAAGTTGTATGGCAGACAAATGAGCCCTTAATTAGCCCATGTTCCAGTCACTAGACTATAGCTCTTCCTTATGTGAAGTGAGAGTTTGTTTTTTTAATTATGACCAAGCTGACTTGTGAAATAAAGTCCTTTACAAATGCCTGCCTGTTCTGCATTCTCAAATGCTAGTTTGACGCACTGGGATTTAAGTAGCAATCTGGTGTCTTTTACATCATTGAAGTGACCCCCAGTAGGTAGTGGAGTCACTTACCTATACTGGAACTTGTCTTCAGGCTAGGAATATGCTTCATCTGATGAGAGGGATCACCTATGTATTTAAGGCAGATAGGAAAATCCAAGCGACTCTCATCTGCTAGAGCACAAGGTAAAGCTGTGTCACTGAAGAGTTTTCTCAGTCTACATATAGAGAAGGCCTTTGGCCAAACATGCTACATGAAACAGTTTCTCTACTAGTTATAGGAAAATTGGGACCCTCTGCAAAAATGAAGATGGAGTATTATCAGCTTGTGAATGAATTGGGAATAAGTCTAGGCCCTTGGGGCTTTGAAAATATTGGACAAAATAAACATTGAAAGGGAGACTGTTGTAAATGAAAACTAGCCTGAATGCTTTGATGTGGTGTAAAATGTTGTAACATGTTTGATCCTGAAACTTCTGAGTTATTGACATGGTAAAAGACATACAAATGGAAGGAACTATTTCTAGTAGTAGTCTTTACTGTTTGCATCAGGGGTGCATGTCTTGGCTTCCTTGGAGGTATCCATGGTTGTATGGTTTTGAGGTCTCTGCCAAATATGGCTTGTAGCTCTTTAAAAAAGCAGCAGGTCTGCAGTTCGTCACCACATTGATTGTTGGCCTTTCTGGCCTTCTGATGTGCTGGCACAGTTCCTTTGTTTTCACATGTTGATCCCTGTTGCATTCTTTCCCCTGAATCCCTCAGACAATCTGTTCATAGATGTCCACACTTCTACAGCTGGTCTGTAGCTGTGCCTATGCAGCCTCTTCTTTCCACAGCCCCAGGAGATCCAATATCACCTATCTACTTGAGGCCAGAGCTCACATGGAACATGGAGCCTGCATGGTCAGCTGAGTAGTTGCACAAAGCAAAGGAGAGCTGCTAGATGTGCTTACCCAGGAGGATGAGAAGAAAAAGGCATTCAAAAATTTTCAGGACTTGCCAGACTCCAACTCCTGGACAATGGAGTTCATGGTTGTGACGAGAGTGATCAATGTCAAGCATGGTGGGACAGCTGCTGGAGGACTGATAGGGGTTGACATAGATATGTTTCTGCACTCCTGCTTTGACTTGAGTACGTCACCACAGCTCAGTACTACTTGGGAAAGTTGTTACTTTTATTGGCATGAAGGGTCATATACATCAGTGGGAAACAAATGCAAGTGTAGACATATGCGCAGCTAGATTAACGCAAGGCAGCTTGTGTTGACCTAACTTTGTAATGTAGATCAGGCATACTTATTAGAGCTACACGTAACTGTAAAGTCTACTATGTATGCATCTCCGGAAGAGGTTGACATCAGTGGAGCTGCATTCATGTAGCTATATCTGTGCAGAAGCTCCCAAAAGAAACACAGCACAAGACATTAATTTAATTGTGAAGATGATAGCATGTGTTAGAGAGCCCTCTGTCAATAAAAGAAACACTCATCTGAAGCTGGCTACAGACTACAGGTTGAACATCTGTGGTCTGCCATGATTTTAGTTAGCTGGATGTTCACTTATCCTAGGTGTGATCATTTCCTGCCATCCCATAAAGTTTGTTTCTTCTTCAAATAGTGTCCCTGTGAGTGCTCCACTCTGGGTGCTGATGTGTACTTGTGCCAGCGACTGGAGATTTTTCTAGCAGTGTCTGCCGCACACGTGCCATGGCACCCCCTCGTGCTGTTGGTGTCCGTTGGGTGTGCGTGGGGCGTGGCTCGGCTCCCTCAGTCCCTTCTCTACCATCCTCGGCTGCAGATGGAGCTTCTTCTCTTCCCTCTGTTTCAACAAAAAGGACAAAAACCGATTAATTCCCCTTGGTTTCCTCAGATTTCCAAGTTTTAAGACCTCCTCCCTCCTCTCCCCTCCCCTCTCCCCGCCAATCCTATAAAACATTTTTTTTTCCCGTCGTCATCGGCCCACTGCTGCTCGCTGTGCCTAATGCTGGGATCTCCTGGCTTCAAGAAGTGAGAGTCTTGCCTGGATGCTAAGCCTGTCTCAGATGGGCATTCCTTGTGCATAAAGTGCCTTGGAGAAACCCATCAGACATAAGTGTCCTCACTGCTCCAACTTGACGGCCAGAGCATGCTGCGACTGCGCCAAGAGGTTAAAAACCTTCCTGTATGAAAGGTCAATCCAGGCACTTTCCAGCCACTTTCCAAAGATATAGCATCTGCTTCAAGATCAATATGAGCCAAAAGGTATGGACAAAACACATCCCTCTACCTCTTCTGGCAAATCTATCTCCAAAACCAGGCTGCCCCGGCCAGATCCGTACCCTGGGCACTGACTGCCACGAGGGTCAGCACCGCAGACAGGCATGGCGCCGTCCAAGATGCCGGCACCGCATAAGAATGCGCATTTGGAGCCCAAACAAAAACTGACAGCACTGGCCACACTACCTAGCCTTCACAAGCACTGCGCGGCACCAAAGCCGTCAAGTCAGTTGGCATCGGCCACAGCATCTAAGAGACCCCATGCTGATATGCCGCCTCCAGAGCAATCAGCGCCGCCTACACCAATGGCACCGAGTAACACTTGAACCTTGGCACCAACCCAGAAGCATCTAGGACACAGGTCTCCTATTATGAGCCGTCTTTCACTGGCACCGTTGTCCCCATGCTCCTCTATGCAGTCGGTACATTTACACAGATCACCGAATTTGCCACACTACCCAAGTGAAGCTGGCACCAAGCCACGCAGCCGCTTCTCCTCCCAGCATTCCAGCCTAACACAGAGAGCTCCATCCTGGGATCTAGTCCTATTACTTATTCATATCCGCCGCCACCGCCCACCGCCACCACCACCCCTGGTATGCACATCATTATGCATACCCGCCACCCTCTTAATCTGGGCAATGGCAATGATGGGAATCACGTCCTCATAGGAAGAGTCACCATATTGCACCTTCCACAACATCCAGAGAACCATCCCGCTCTCCCAAAGCCCACGACATCTGTGACGTCGCTGAGCTCCCCTACCCAGACTGACATGGAGGACTCCCTATTCAAAGGTGAAGACAGGTCTCCTGTGCATAATTCTTCTTCCTCACCAGATGATGCAATTATATCCACCACTCCGCCCCGAATGGACGACTTGAAAAAATTCCAAGAACTTTTTAAAAGGGTGGCATTAGTGCAAGAGCAAGGTCTACAGGAGGTCAAAGAAAAGCAATATCACCTCTTGCGAACCTTGCAACCTCCCACATCTTCTAGGATTGCCCTCCACATGGACGAGGCCATTTTGGACCCAGCAGACATCTGGCAAACCCCGGCGTCCATCACTCCAACCAACAAGAGAGCGGATCAAAAGTACTTTATTACACCAAAGGGAATGGATTTCCTTTTCACTCACCCTCCACCGAATTCCCTAGTAGTCGATTCCGTTAGACACAGATCCAGACAACCCAATATCACATCTACACCACATGACAAGGGCCACAAAAGAATGGACATTATGGCATGCAAAGTATACTCCTCGGCTACTTTGCTCCTGAGAGCAGCAAACTGTACCACCATGCTAGCGGATTGATTATTCTAATTACTCGAAGCTGCAAGATCTTGTACAGTGCCTGCTTGAACATAAGAGGCTGATCCTCTTCAACATCATGCACAAGGGGGGCACAATTTCTCGCACGGCGCTACAGTCTGCAATAGATATAGCCGACACGGAGAGTGCCAGACTAGAAAGGCTCAACCTGTAATAGTGAGTGCTGATCCTGGTGGTACAATCCATTCTCTGTCAGACTTACTGATCCGTTTTTATGATATAAGAACATCTTTATATAACTTTTAGTGAAGGCTATTTTCTGGAATGTTGTTGGACAGTTTTTACATGTACAGTAAAACTCCAATTGTCCGACATCCAGTGGTCCGGCACTCCTGATAGTTCGGCACCAACTGGAACCCGGAAGTGCTCCAGCCAGCCAGACAATTGGAGCTGCTCTGCCTCCGGCTTCCCCAAGTCTGCTGCTTCCCCAAGTCCAGATACGGTCAGTTTCAGCAGTGGCTGACTTGGGGGAAGCCGGGGGCAGAGCAGCTAGGGTGCTGCCGGGTTGGTCCCGCAGCGCCGCCCTCTCCCACGCTGCGCAGTTCCCCACCTACCCCCACCCCAGACCCCTCGTAGCCCCCCTTCCAGTACTCAGGCATATCTGATAATTCGGCACCCCCTGGGTCCTAAAGGTGCCGGATTATCGGAAGTTTACTGTATGTGGTAAAATAGCTTTGTGGCTCTGTCTAATATTTTAGCATAGTTTGTTAGATGGGCCTCCTGCCTAGTCTACCGTCTCCTACCAAAGTAGTGTGGGGGAAATCAAACAGTTAAACTAGTGCAGTGGGGCCTACAGAAACACTTTTTTAATGCAAATGTTAGTAATGAGCTAGCTTGCATCACTCAACCAAAGAATACTGCTTGTTCCCTTAGGAGTAGCTTCTTGCTGACTTCTGTCATGGGAGGTGGTGTGAGCTGTTTACAGAGACTTGTCATGTGTCAGTATCATAGCAGTTACATTCCCACTGGCTTACAGTAAAATCTATCTCCAGTGTATTAAGTACTTATTAAAGCGGCACAGTCTGCAATTCTTTAGCCTTAGTTTAGTTTTCATCTCTTCCTTGAAATACCTGATAATGGTAAAGTGGTGACTTAAACTGTTTTATCTGTCCAGGATGGGGCAGCCTGACAAAAGGGGTATTTGTGGTGACACAGCTAGTGTTTGAGGAGGAATGCTGAGCAGAGAATATTAAAGCTCTGATTACAAAGTCCTAATACAAGCTTTGCAGCTAAGGCTATAGCTAGGTCTCCATTATAAACCAGATTTGTGACTCTTCTGGCTTTGTGTGTGCTTAAAATAACTCCACCTGAAATTTCTCATGGCCTTCTTTCAGTAGCGCCCATGGTACTTCTGCTTTTTAAACCTGTGTCTAAATATTTTACTACTTATAGAATGTTCCAGACTCTCTTGCAACATCCCATCTGAAAAGTGGCTTGGACTGCAGATTCCAAACTCTGTTAGTTCAGCTGCCCTTATTTGGGGACTTGTGCCTGGGGAGTTTTGGAATGTTTGGTTACTGGTACTTTTACAGTTGTTTGCTGACTTGCGTATTCTGAACTTCATGCTGCCTGCAGTCTGGAAGGGATGGGGGCACTCATTTCTACAGGATCAGAACCATGGAGTCCAGGAAACTGTTTCTGTACAGCAGAAATGCTGCATGTTGTCAGTGCCTGTGGGTATTTCTGGTACCAGCTCCTACTGCATATTTGGGTCTTTGCTCATAAGAGTTCCTGTAGTGCAGATACTTTTCTGAGCTTATAAACTTCACAGAAGTGAATCTATATTGAAAAACCCTGCCTAATGCAATTACTGAAAACTACAGGAGCAGAGCTTGTTGCAAAACTTTCACCGACTTCTCAACTCAGTTGGCTCTGAAAAAGGCTCCCTGGAGAGGATTTCCTGTGTATCCTGTGCCCCGGTTAAGATACACTGTGACCAATACCAACTGTAAAAATCATGAGATTAATTTATCATGATCTTAGAAAAACATATTTTGTTTTCATTTACTTTCTAGTATTTGAGACTTTTTAGAGTTTTTCACATTTTAAAACTTTCTACAGAATTGATGGCTAGAAACTTATATTTTTAGTGTTCTCTGTAGAAAAATTCCCAGGCAAGAGAGAGGAGGTTAAGAACAAATCTATTAAAACATTTGAACTTCGTAGATAAACATTGAAAAGTCAGGTAATTAGACGACAGAACCAGCATTTGGGGTGAGGGGAATAGAGTGCGTGTTAAGAAGTCTAGACTTAATCTTAAGATTTCACCATCAATTTTAGGGATTTCTGGTCACTAAATTATTATTTTTAAGGTAAGAAATAGAAGTCTATCTGAAGTTCACCATTAGGCGTATTCAGTTTTTAAGTTTGAAAAGTTTTCTTACGTACCTTCATATAAGCCATCTTATAAAAATAAAATATAATTAAACTATATAATTTCTGCCAACTATGACTATCACCAATCCAGCTCGATTTGGTGTTTTTCTTGAAGTCCCACCTCTTTGACTCACAACTACACAGGAATCTGTTTTTATTTTAAAGCATCATACTAAGTTGTACATGCATAAATTCATTGTTCTAGCAAAGAAATCATGACACGCATCATTGCATGCTGTGGAGTGCCTTATTGTGATCGTGCAATGAATCTTTGTTGTGCTAAGACAAAGACAGATTTAAACTGTAGGAAAATTGTTCCTGTGATATATGAAAAGTCTTCTAACCATGATGTCATCAGCTATGACCGCATATAGTGATTCTTGCTTTTCCTCCAAAAGTGCCTAGTATAATTAAGATATATAGTCTCCATTGAAATTGGTATAGTGCAGTACCCCCCAGTAGATGAGGGGTAACAGAATCAGAGTTAAACATTATTATAGCACTTTGCCACAAAAGAAGGGAAATAAGGGGAAAGAGCAACACAGAATTATCTGTTGGAATGTTGCTCTCCAAAGATGTGTTCATATGAAGAAGATTAGTTGCTACTTAACATTAAAAAGCTCTTCTATCATCTAATACTTGAAAAAACAGTTTTTCTATGTAAAAAAAAAAAATCTATTAAAAGGTTTTGATGTAAAGTCATTGAAGGCAACGAGAAGCAAACAGGTAAGTCAGCTTTGCAAGTATGCAAAACCTTGGTATAACTCACATTTCTACTATAATGCTAGTCCTGCCTTTGTAACAAAGAATCATTGTACAAATCTTGCAACAAACGACCAATAAAAAGCAACTTGGAAACAAACAAAACAGATGAAGGCATCCAAGAGTATACTCCCAAAGGAGGCATGCACTTCACACCTCTTTTTAATGATCCCTGGTCACGGATTTTCTTTGAGCCTACTGGGAACACCACAACCCAGGGCCAGGCAAGAGCTAGGATTTTAAGAGTTACAGCTGCAGCTTTTTCCATTGTCAGCATCTTGTTTATGTAACCTTTCTGTCAGAGTTGGCAGCAGCCAGATGCCAGGTTCAGTTTCCAGGGCCCCCAGCCAGTGACCTAGGACAATTGCACACCATCCCCTGCTCACCTCTAAGAGGCCATATTTCCTCTCTCACAAGCACAGAGTTGGAGTGTAGAAAAAAACCTCCTTAATACAAGAGGGGAAAATGCTGCAGCTAAGGCTCATAAACATAAACCATGAGCCCAAAAGTCCATTTAATTGTACCCATCTCTTCTCTGCACCCTCCTCATAGTTGCTCTCCTTGGTCAGTGCAGCCCTGAAGTTCATCTACAGAGTTCATCTCTCAGCCTGGGGTAAGGAGGCACCTTACACACACTGTTACTCAGGTACGCACCAGCTGCCTGGCTGGCCACACTGCTCCTCAGCAGATTACCTCTTCTCCCCTCCCCCCCACCAATCCCAAAGTAGGTCCCAGCGATTTCAGCACTGCCACATGTAACAAGACTCTCAATTAAGTCTGACTTAGCTCTGTTATATCACGGAGAGAGGAAGGGTCAAACAGATTGGGGCCCTTACATACTTGTCCCCAATCTCTCTCCACTCAGTTGACTTTGGAAGCCGTATCTACAGCTATTCAGTGGAGGGTGAGCCATAAGTGATCTTTTTCAGCTCTGCAGCATGTATACTGACTTCCATACAAAGGGAAATAAGGACAACTGAGGAAACTACAGACCATGCAGCTTAACTTCTGTGCCAGGAAAGATTATTTGCTCCATTATTAAGGAATCCATTTGCAAACATCTGGAAGATAAGGTGATAAGTAACAGTCAGCATAGACTTGTAAAGAGCAAATCATGTCAAACCAATCTGATAGCTTTCTTTGATAGGATAACAAGCCTTGTGGATAAGGGGGAAGTGAGAGATGTGGTCTACCTAGACTTTAGTAAAGCATTTGATAGTCTTGCATGATCTTCTCATTAATAAACTAGGGAAATACATTCTAGATGGGGCTATCATAACGTGGGTGTATAACTGTTGGATAACCAGTCCCAGAGAGAGTAGTTATCAATGGTTCACAGTCATGCTGGACGGGCACAATAAGTGGGGTTCTACTGGGATCAATTTTGGGACTGGTTTTCTTCAGTAGCTTCATCAATAACTTAGATAATAGCATAGAGAACATGCTTACAAAGTCTGAAGATGGTACCAAGCTGGGAGAGGTTGCAAGTGCTTTGGAGGATAGGATAATTCAGAATGATCTGCACAAACTAGAGAAATGGTCTGAGGTAATTAGAATGAAATTCAACAAGGACAAATGCAAAGTACTCCACTTAGGAAAGAAGTCAGAATCACACATTCAAAATGGGAAATGACTGTCTAGGAAGGAGTATTGCAGGAAGGGATCACAAGGTTAATGAGTCAATAGTGTGACACTGTTGCAAAAAAGCAAACATCATTCTGGAATGTAATAACAGGAGTGTTGTAAGCAAGATACGAGAAGGAATTCTTCCACTCTACTGTGTGCTCATTAATCATCATCATCATTTGTCCTTTGGGCTCCTAATGGAGCATAGGGCCTCCACAGTCATTCTCCATCTCTTGCGATCCTTAGCAATAGTCTTGATTTGATCCCATGTGAAGCCAGCTGCTTTTGCTTCGTCCAGGACTTCATCGCCATGTTTGTTTGGGACGTCCCCTTTTTCCCTTTGGATTGCATTCTAACGCTTGTCTCATGATACATTCCTCACAGTCCTTATGCAGGATGTGGCCTGCCCATAGCCATTTTCTCCTCTTAATCTGGACGTCCATTGGTTTGTGATTTGTTTTGGTCCACAAGGTTTGGTTTGGCACTCTATCGTACCACTTTAGCTGGAGAATGTGTCTAAGGTATTTATTGACAAAAGTCTGAATTCTCTTAGTGTTGCTCTGGACAACGTGCCATGCCCCTGAGCCATACAGCAGCACTGATTTCGCATTAGAAGTGAAAATGCGTAGTTTGGTTCTTATTGAAATGGCTCTTGTACCCAGACTGGTCATAGTATGACAAAGGCTTGTTGCGCCTTTCGTATTCTTGCACTGATGTCCTCTTCAGTTCCCCCATTCTTGCTCATTAATACAGCCCTGCAAATCCTTGGATATTTGCTTTATATCTATGGGTATCAGCAGATATAAATTTCGTATCTAGGACCCTGCAAACTTGTGGATAGTCGCTTTATATCTGCATCTCTGCTTCCTGCCACCACCTGGATGCAGATATCCATGGCTCATTTTTGTGCATTTGGATGCAGAAACGGATACACATTTTGTATCCACGCAGGGCTCTACTGGAGAACTGCATTCAGTTCTGGGCACCACATTTCAGGAAAGATGCGAACAAACTAGAGAAGGCCCAGAGAAGACCAACAAATGCCTAGAAAACGTTACTTACGAGGGAAGATTGAAAGATTAAGGATTGTAAAATCTGGAATAGGCATGTAAAAGTGTAATCATTTAAATGGTTAAACAATAAAAACGGTTTAAAAAATAAGCATCAGCTTATCGGACATTACAGTTGCGTGCTGGTTTCCTGGCTTCACTGTGAACTCTGCAATATAACTGTTTTTATACTGCAGAACCTGCAGCAAAGCCAGCTTCCCGGGAGGACAGTATAAAGTTTATATATATAAGCTTTATACTGCAGAGCCTGCAGCGTGTGTAGCCACTAGGCGTTTTAGTGGTTACATTTTTAAATGAGTTTTTACCTTCCAAGTCTGGAAAAGAAGACTGAGGGGGGACATGATAGCAGTTTTCAAGTACCTAAAAAGTTATTAAAGAAGAAGGGAGGAAAAAGTATTAACCTCTGATGATAGGACAAGAAACAATGGGCTGAAATTGCTGCAAGGGAGGTTTAGGTTGGACATTAAGAAAAACTTCCCGACTGCCAGGGCAGTTAAACGCTGGAATAAATTGCCTAGGGAGGTTGTGGAATCTCCACCACTGGAGACATTTAAGAGCAGGTTAGACAGACACCTGTCAGGGATGATCTAGATGGTAGTTGGTCCTGCCAGCAGGGCACTGTACTTGATGACCTCTCAAGGTCCCTTCCAGTTCTAGGATTCTATGATTTGGGTTAGCAGTTGTATCATGCTGAGCACCTTGGCAAAGTGGGTGTGCAAATGAGATCAGCATCTGAAGTCCTCCTCAGTTCATCACTAGATGTCAGCGGAGAGCTCATTCAGACTGCTTACATTTAGGGTAGTGGGTCTCCAACCTTTTTAAGCACAAGATCACTTTTCAAATTTAAGTCTGTCCAGGATCTACCTCAAACCCAAATACCCTTGCCCTGCCCCTTCTCCAAGGCCTTACCCTCTTCTCTCTGTGAAGATGGGGTACAAGGGAGGGGGACAGTGGCCTCACTGCCTCTGTCTCCCCCACTCTGCACAATAAGTAGGAGGCTCCCAGGGAGCAGCTCTGAGGCAAGAGCAGCAAGGCAGTGGGGTGGAGGAGCAGCTGAAGTGTAGGCACCTGATAGCCTCCCAGCCAAACCAGTCAGGATCACCTCTCAGAGGCTCCAAGATCTACCGTTAGGTCCCAATCTACTGGTTGGTGACTACTGATTTTAGGGTGTGGATGTGTGGCAAGCAAGTGTTCCTTTTTAATGCTAATCAAGACTGTCCCAACCAAAACTCAAAGGATGCAGGCAGGTAGGGCACCATGACATTCGAAGCACCAAATTTCCCCAAATTCCGTGGTGCCTAGGCAGCTATGTGCTGCTTGTGGAGCAGCCTCATTCTCCGTCCTCCCCCCTCCTACTCATGGGCTGCAGCCATCAGGGTAATCCCTCGTGGGATGCAGGACCCGGGACACCCCTTTGCTGTGGTTCTATTCCACCCCTTCCGCAACTGAATGTGGATTTGGGGGGAGGAGATTGGTGCTGGCAGCAGGGGTTGTCGTGTCTCCTCCGCCCTTCCCCCCCCCCCCCCCCGCACTCACTGGCTGCAGCAGGAGGTGGAGCAACCCAATCCCAGCTGCTTGGCTCTGCCCCCGGCTGCTGGGGCGTGCTGGAGGCTGTCCCACCACTTCCTCTAAGCCCCCTCCTTGAGTTACATGTCTGGGGGCTGAGGGGAGCAGAGCAGGTTGGTTGCTCTGCTTCCTGCCACCACTGTTGGTGGTGGTGGGGACTGACCCCTGCTACCTCCCTGTTCTGCTCCTGCCCCCTACAGCTACTCCCCCCATTGCCCTGAGTGCTGCCCTGCCCCCCTCCATGGTGGGGGAGGCTGTGTAGAGTATCAACATTTCTAGGTATGGCCCTGCTCACCATTCTTGCAGTCCTGACTGTATTTGTTACATCAGCAGCACAAGAGAGTAGTGGTGTGCATGGTGCTGCCCTGCCAGACGCAAGGAAGAGTGGAAAGGCTTATATACCCTTGTGAGATTAAAGTGCATACATACATTGCCTAAGCAGAGTGATGCAATTTCTTCTCCCTGCTCTGTTTCTTTCTCACTGTGATTTCTAGAGATAAGGGGGTTCAATGTCAATGGCTTTTACGGTTCTTTTCTCCCCCTCTGCCAAAGGGAAGTCATTGGGGGTTTCATTTTTTCCTTTTCAACCTTCACTCTGAACCCAGTGGTAGTCAGGATGGGACTTTGGCAGTTATTCATGCAGATATTGCATAGCACAGTCTTAGAACTTACTACTGAGTCTTTACTTTTATTTCAGGAGCTTCCTGTAATGGGAGGTGTATGTATGACATAAAATGTATTGTGCATCTACTGCTACCTTTTGATGTTAATGTGCTGTTCTCTTTCACAGGCTGGCAGTGATGGTGAAAGCATAGGAAACTGTCCCTTTTCACAGAGACTCTTCATGATTTTGTGGCTCAAGGGAGTAGTGTTTAGTGTCACAACGGTTGACCTAAAGAGGTAAGAAATGCTGTTCCTCTGCTAAATGTACGGTAGCTTCATTTCTCAGTTTGATGTGTGGGTCCAGGTGTTCCAAATTTTACTTAGTTCCTCTGATTTCAAACACGACTGACTTCTTGCAGCAATCGCTGGGTCTGTTCCGAGGCAGTCTGATCTCTAAAGCACTTACTGTAGAGTACTTATTTGGCGTTGCATCTCACTGCATGATGGATGCAATGTCTTGCCTGGGTTGAATTCTCACATCTATTTGCATTATTGAAAGCCAGCTTTAATGTCCAATGATGACTTCTGTAAAGCTAATTCGTGGGACGACATGTTAATGGATGGCGCCTTAACCAATAACTGAAGAAGTAAAACAGGACACAAGCAAGAACTATAAATAACTAGCTCATAAATCCAGGTGCAGTTTGAGAAGCTGATTCAGCCTTCTTCCATTATGAACAAATTCCTATGTTTGTTTACCTTTTTGAGATTGGTCTCAAGGCCTCAGTTCCTCTTATCTGTCCTCTGTGTGTGTGTGTGTGTGTGTGTGTGTGTGTGTGTATGCATATATTTTTAATGTGCTGCACTTGCTTGATCATCTATCTGGTAAACTTCTTTGCCATTCACAAAGGTTTAGATGATCAATGCTTCATTAACAGGCCAACCATATTCCTGTGAGAGATGCTGTACTAACTGTATCTGACTAAATTGTCACACACAACACAAAAAATGTAGTCCATGGGCAAATTTTCAACGTGTACTTTTTTACAGCTTCATCCCCAGTTGAGTTAATATTTTTAATGCCTTCAATCGCAAGGACATGTCCTTTTAATCTGAATGGCGCAACACATTTCTGGTTAGAGTGAAACAAACACAGGACAGTAACCTACAATCAAATATTATATCAGTGAGCTAGTAGAGAAATAGACGCTTGCCAAAGGCCACCTGTAGTGTTTGCCGTAAATAGGATACAAGATCAAGGATATTATGTCATCTAGATCACTGTATATATTCCTGGCTCTTACTAACATGGGATGAGTGGAGTATATTCTAGTAGGAATTATACCTGAGAATTTCTGTTGGGTGACAGTGAAAGTTGGTAGACTTCCTGTGCCATACTACATAGAAATTCACTCAATATAATTAAACATATTTTGTCACCAGGTACACACTACTAATATTTCCTAGACCAGATAAATGTTTTCTATCCAGTTTCTTCACAGAATGCACTAGTAGGTTAGTCTTACAATTAGCCGTTGAAAGTAAGTATTCTATTACAGGTGACATATGGTCTTGTACAAATATGAATTGCTTCATAATTCACTGCAAAGGTATTTTGCCAAATGAAGAATCATTGGATGCATCATAAAGATCATCTGACCTACAGACAAACTACCTCTGGGTTTTGGGTAATTAGAGATTGTGGGACACAGCTTTTAGAATCCTCCTTTTCAGATGTTTGAGAGAAGCCATGCTGTCCTCATGTAATAAAAACAATGATTACATTTTCACAAAGATATGTTGTGTTGGTAGAAGAAACACTTTCCCCATAAGAGAATGAGTAGAAATGCAATGTAATATAATCTGCTCTTTTTATAGTATTTAACCAATATCAGGTCTATATCAACCTATGTCCATTTAAAAATGAAGAAACTGTGCAGGAAGGAATGATTAGCTCAAATGACATGCTGAACCAAATGATGGCAGAGCCAGAAACAAAACCAGATATCCTGATTTCCCAGGCCTTGACTCTGGCTACTGGGTTTCCTAATGTTAAATTCAGTAGAGTTTTGTTTAGTATGTGGTACAAAGGAAGCTTCATCATAAAACTACTTGAGGTTGAAAACAAGCATTTATCAATTTGGTTAACTTAGAAGTGGCAGCAGATGGGCAAGTCTATGTCAGTGTAGACTTTGATATCACTTACAGACTTAATTTTTCCTGTTTGAGAGTGAAGAATGTAATGCGTTGTGTTCTCCAAAGAAGTATGTGGATAAAAAAAGTTTGTCAAAAGGTCAGCATGAGACATCCTGAACAACCGAGTAGTTTGTAGCTTTTGATATTGCCAGCAATGGAATTAGAAACCTTTTAGCACCACAGAGCGAGGTGAACTCCAGATTGGTAATCCAATGTGAGTATTCACTATTTCTCCATATAGCTATATGAGACAGGGCACATTTAAAAGAAGTCTATTTGATATGACTGCATTTGTAGCAATGTTATAAAGTTCCTTTGGTTGGATAGGATTTCCTTGCAAATATAGGTGTTGCTTCTAATAGACACAAACTAAATGCACTGAACTTGCCATTTAATTTTGGTGGGGCTTGTGGAATCTCCAAGAAACCTAAGGCTTCTACTGGGTTTCAGCTCTGGGCTCCCTTGCATTTGATTGTCTACTCTAAAATCTCAGAGCAACTTTTGGAACAAAAATCAGAGGATCATGTTAATAGAACCATTATGGTGTAGTGTGTGTGTCTGGGTCACTTCAAGTCATGTCACACAATTATCAGTGCACAAGATTTCTATTCAGATCACTGTTTTTGTGTACCCTTCCTATCTGGGCACTAATGAAAAAAAATTTCAGGTTTAAATTGAGTGCAGGAGATTTAAATTATCCTGTCTTCATCTTAATAAGTCCTCCTAGTTCTGTAGGTTTTGATTTGGGGGTGGGAGGAAGCAATGTAGATTCAAAACTGAGAAATAGGATTAAAGCAGTTGGAATTTTGTTTTGTACCTGACCTTACAGTGATGGCTGTGTGATCTCTGATAGAGGGGCACATCTGTAGTCACTACAAGTAATTACAATCTTGACTCGAGTTAGCATAGCAAATAACCCTTTGTTTTTAAAAAAGTTCAAAATAAGGCTACCGAAATACTTGTTAATCAATACTCCTAGATTACCAAATGCCTAGCAGTAGCTCCACACAAGAAGAATTGAATGTTCTGATTAAATTGGAGCCTTATTTATTTTGGTTTTGTGCTATTTGTCAAGATAAGAATGGGTCCTGGGATTTGTCTCCATGCTCATAATATCAGAGGGGTAGCCGTGTTAGTCTGAATCTGCAAAAGCCGCGAGGAGGCCTGTGGCACCTTATAGACTAACCTTATAGACTAACCAACACTTCGGTTAGTCTATAAGGTGCCACAGGACTCCTCGTCGCATGTTCATAATAGTGTCATTACAAATGGCTATAGGGATGCAGTATTCAAGGACTATCATATGCTCTTTTATATTGTGGTTTTTCCAAGTCTAACTTACTGTACATCTTTTTAATCTTCAGTTTTCCAAATTTTGCTGCTCCTGTGCTATTTCATTATGGACACTCACAAGCTTGTTTTGAATGTTAGATACTAAGAATGTTTCACTCGTTAATTGATCTCACTAACCTAGAAATTGTGGGTATACTTGCAAACCATCCTTTTGTTTGGTAGTATAATACAATTTGTAAACAATAGCAGGCCTAGTTTGCAGTAACTAATTTTTTAGACTGTAGGGCCTGTGTTTGGTCATAAATGAAACCACTGGAGAGCACCCACTGGAGCTCTAATTCAATTCTGTAGTTGTCTTAGCAATCATGGTTTGATACAAAAGTTCACAAACAAGTAACTTTGGGACACAGAACCAGAACTGAGGCTTATTTGGTTTACTTTGTATGATGTGTATTTTCCTTTCCTAAAGTGTGTTAAATATAGTACTGTGCAAACAAAAGAATATTTTGCAGTTCTCAGTTCAGCTATTAGTTACTAGGGGCACAAGACAAAATATGTACACAGACTGAATTAAATGAGACATACCAGCATTTTAGTGAGGTCATACATGTCTTGCTTCTATGCAGTCAAAGACAGAGGCTCTATTCTTTTCCTTTTCTGTGACACAACTTCTTATGCGCAGGAATTTAACTTCTTCTGATGACTGGAGAAGGGTGCAGTTATGAACTGTTAAGCTTGTAATAAAATTCAAGGCAAGCTTGTGTTCAATTGCATTTAGAAAGCCTGCTAGCATGAGTTTACACCCTTTAGTGTCTATTTTCAAAATACTCTTCGAATTTTATAAAATTGACACAGCCCATACCTACCCCCCACTCCTAAATATTTAAAGACTGCCCGTACATAATATCGCTTCTTCAGTAGCTTGGGGAGGGGAGGGAAGGTTACCTTTTTACCAATGTATTTATACCAGTATTTCTTGGCTCTTTGTTTCTGTACTGAGCATGTGTTGGATGAACACCACTCAGTCGTGCTGCCTGGGGATGTAAAAGAGTAATTGATTAGTCAACTACCTGATAAACCTACTCACATTTCCCCCACCCTTACTGCCTCTATATCAGAGGCAGCAGGGTGGGGGGAAGCAGGAGCTGGTGCTGGAGGGAGCTGGCTTAAAAGCCAGTTCCCCCCAGCACGGTCTCTGTGGTGCAGGGGGAGCAGGGAAGGCAGAGGTGTAGGGCGCTGTGGCTCTGCCTTTTAAATATAGTAAGAGCCTGGTGGCTCTTACTACATTTAAAAAACAGAGCTACAGTGGTCTGGACCCAACACAAGCCAAGCTTGCTCCAGTCCCGGCTCACACAGGGTCCCAGACTTACCCCTGCTATTGTATTGAGTACACAATTAGTCATTTAACCGCTACTAAAAATCCTTAATGCTGACCCACTGCACTGGCATTTAACAACTTTTGCTGTGCTGTTTGATTTTAACGGCTTGCGTCCACATAGCGCTGGTCTTGATCAATTCTCTGCAATTATTGTGAAGCAAGAGAACTGAAGTTAAAGTATCTGCACATTGACACATGATTAGGAACAGCTTTTATGCTTTAATTTCACACCCTATCATAGTCCATTTTAACTTTTGAGTGCAGACAAGTTATTTTCCTAAAATGTGGTAAATAGCCAGACTAGATTCCAGTTGTCGTCAGTTACTTAAATGGACAAATTACTGCAAATAAGGGCTTGTCCACGCTGTGCTTTAATCTGCACCAGCTGGGATGTAAATGCTAATGTATACTGACTGGCCTATGTGGATTCTGCTAGTCCATGCTAATGGTTTGCTAATGTACGTCAATGTAGTCCTGTTTCAGACACATGGGCCAGTTAGTCTGCAGCACACTGGTGTGCTCATTAGAAGCTTCCTCTCTGTGCAGACTAGAGAAGCCCTAATGTGTAAACTTCATATGGCCCATATCTGCAAATCAGAGTAAAAGTCAATATGGAGACTTTTTAGAAGCTTAGTGAAAGAAACAAAAGAATTTTAAAAGGTTTCTATTGGTGAAAGCGGACAGGTGCGGAGGAGCACATGGATCAGACAGACATCTCTTAGGGGAGGCTCTATTAATAGCAATGGTCTGTGTTCTAGACAGGAGGAGAGCACGGAAATATGGGTCAGATCACATGGGACACAATCAAATGAAAAAGAGTCGAACACATCAGAAAATGGCAGACAGATAAATATTGACAAATTATTAAAGTGCTTGTACACAAATGCTAGAAGTCTAAAAAATTAAGATGGGTGAACTAGAGTGCCTCGTGTTAAAGGAGGATACTGATATAATAGGCATCACAGAAACCTGGTGATGTGAGGACAATCAGTGGGACACAATCGTTCCGGGGTACAAAATATATCAGAAGGACAGAACAAGTCGTGCTGGTGGGGGGAGTGGCACTATATGTGAAAGAAAATGTAGAATCAAATGAAGTAAAAATCTTAAATGAGCCAAAATGTTCCACAGAATCTCTATGGATAGTAATTCCATGCTCCAATAATAAGAATATAGCACTAGGGATATATTATCGACCACCTGATCAGGATAGTGATAGTGACAGCTATCAAATGCTAAGGGAGATTAGAGAAGCTATCAAAATAAAAAGCTCAGTAATAGTGGGGGATTTCAACTATCCCCATATTGACTGGGTACATGTCACCTCAGCACAGGATGCAGAGAGAAAATTTCTTGATACCTTAAATGACTGCATCTTGGAGCAGCTGGTCCTGGAACCCACAAGGGGAGAGACTATTCTTGATTTAGTCGTAAGTGGAGCACAGGATCTGGTTCAAGAGGTAAATATAACTGGACTGCTTAATAATAGTAACCATAATGTAATAAAATTTAACATCCCTGTGGTGGGAAAACCACCCCAGCAGCCCAACACTATAGCATTTAGTTTCAGGAAGGGGAACTACACAACAATGAGGAAGTTAGTTAAATAGAAATTAAAAGGTACAGTGACAAATGTAAAATCTTTGCAAGCTGTATAGAAACTTTTCAAAGACACCATAATAGAGGCCCAACTTAAATGTATATCCCAAATTAAAAAACACACTAAGAGAACCAAGAGTGTGCCACCGTGGCTTAATAACCAGGTAAAAGAAGCAGTGACAGATAAAAAGATATCTTTTAAAAAGTGGATGTCCAATCGTAATGAGGAAAATAGAAAGGAGCATAAACTTTGTCAAATTAAGTATAAAAATATAATAAGAAAAGGCAAAAAGTAGTTGGAAGAACAGCTAACCAAAAACTCAAAAAGTAATAGTAAAATGTTTTTAAAGTATATCAGAAGCAGAACGTCTGATAAACAACCAGTGGGGCCCTTGGACGATCGAGATGCTAAAGGAGCCCTCAAAGCTAATACTCATTGCGGAGAAGCTAAATGAATTATTTTGCTTCAGTGTTCCCGGCTGAGGATATTGGGGAGATTCCCAAACCTGAGCCATTCTTTTTAGCTGACAAATCTGAGGCACTGTCCCAGATTGAGGTGTCATTAGAGGAGGTTTTGGAACAAATTGATAAACTTAACATTAACAAGTCACCGGGACCAGATGGCATTCACCCAAGAGTTCTGAAAGAACTCATATGGGAAATGGCGGAACTATTAACTGTGGTTTGTAACCTATCCTTTAAATCAGCTTCCATACCTAATGATTGGAAGATAGCTAACGTGATGCCAATATGTAAAAAGGGCTCTAGAGGTGATCCTGGCAATTACAGACCAGTAAGTCTAGCATCAGTACCGGGCAAATTAGTTTAAACCAGTGGTCTCCAACCTTTTTACACCCAAGATCACTTTTTAAATGACAGAACAAGCCAAGATCTACCGCCCCGCCCCTTCCTTGAAGCCCCGCCCCTTCCTTGAAGCCCCGCCCTCTCTATTCTTCTCCTCTCCATCACTTGCTATCCCCAACCCTTACACTGCTTCTTTTTTTCCCAATTCTTCTGTAGGAAGAGGTCTTTCCAACATTTGGCCTGTCTAGACTGGACCAAATGTCAGAAAAACCCCTTCTTTTGGAAGCCCCCTTATTCCTCGTGGAAAGAGGAATATAGGGGTTACCAAAAGAGCATGTTTGCTCTTCCGCTAAAAAAAGTGGAAGAACAAATGCATCCCTGGATGCGGAAGAGTTTTTCTGGGATACCTCTGGAATCCCGGAAAAACTCCTGCAGTCTAGCTGTACCCTCACTGGGTTGAGACAGGATGTGTGGGAATGAGGGGTTTGGGTGTGGGAGGGGGTGAGAGGTGCAAGCTCTGGGAGGGAATTTGGATGCAGGAGAAGGTGGAGGAGGGGATGCTGGCTCGGAGAGGGCTCCAGGCTGGGGAGTGTTGGGGTCAGGTGGAGGGTTGGGGTACTGAGCAAGCCACAGGCTTGTGGATGTGAGGGTGCAGGAGTTTGGGTTGGGGGATGGGAGGGGCTCGGGGCAGGGAGGTTAGGAGTATAATGGGCTCAGGACACAGATTTGCAGTGTGTGGCTGGTGTAGGAGTGTTGTGGCAAAATACTGAGGATGTGGGGGTGCAGGAGTTTGGCAATGTGAGAGGCTCAGGACAGGGGGTTCCAGTGTATGATAGGCTCAAATCTAGGGTCCGGGGGCAGGAGTGTTATGATGCTGCGGACAGATGGGGGTTTGTTGGCTAGGCTTCATTTTTAAATAAAATACGTCAAACACAAAAAGTTTCAGCATTGTTTTTATTTATGAGAACCTGTTTTGATTCAGGGGTCACTGAAAAGTCAGTTGGGGCCACACAAGTGAGATGCAAAAAAAAAAAAAAAAAAAAAAACACCCCTCCAAAGCCTCATTAATGTGGACCCAACTGTGCTGGTGGGAGCAGGGGACATGGTACTGGGGAAGGGTGCTAGTGGGTGCTGGGGCAGAGGACGGGTGTCAGTGGAGGCAAGGGATAGGGTGCTGGGGTGGGGACAGGGTGTCGGCGGGGGGCAGGGGCCAGAGTGCCAGTAGGAACAGGGGGCAGGGTGTTGGCTGGGGCAGGGAATCCTTGGCACATGCCTTCTGCCCCCCGCCCACCCAGAGGAGGGAAGCTCTGGCAAGAGCCTCCTCCCGGGACTCCTCTCCCCTCCCCCGCAAAGGAGGAGAGCCCTGGCGTGCACTTCCCCCTGGGACTCCTCCTCCCTCTCCGGCGCGTGCTTCCCCCCTGGACTCCTACCTCCTCCCCCCGCAGAGGAGGGGAGCCCCGGTGTATGCCTCCCTTCCCCTCTTCCCCCCACAGGAGGGAACCCCTAGTGCACGCTTCCCCCTGGGACTCCTCCTTCCTCCCTGGCACGCACTTCCCCTCCGGACTCCTACCTCCTCCCCTGCAGAGGAGGGGAGCCCCAGCACTCGCTTCCCCCCGGGACTCCTCCCCCCTCCTCCCCCGGAGACCCAGCGGTGTGACCCAGTATGGGCATTCTTATGGTCACTATATATACAAAAATGACTTTTTTCTACTTTTCATATAAGGGCTGATACTTGGTCACTTTGCTGTCCAGTCGTTTATAACCTGATTCTGTTTTCTGTAGTTTGTGGGATACAGCTTTTTTAAGCACACCCTTGACCTCTCATTTTCACCGTCAAAGGAGTAAAGAGAGACTGGTGAGCTCTTTTAAGGACATGCCACTGCATTCACAGGATACATCTGCATTGCAGCTGGGAAGCACCTTCTGCTCATGTAGAGCACTAAAATAGTAGTGTAGCCAGGTGCAGCTCATGCTAGTTGCTTGAGTTATAGACCTGCCTAGAACTTGAGGTACCCATTTACTCAGTTAGCCTGAGCCACAGACCATACGACACTCAGCTGTGCTGTTCTCTTAAGCGTGCTAGCTCAAACAGAGCTTGTACATATCTGTCTGTCCGTGCTGGGAAGCATGCTGCTGGCTTCAGTGTTACACATACTGAAAGGTGATCAAATAGCTTTGAGATTGTGGCTTTGAGGTAGTGGCTTGTATTCTAAGATAAGTATGATCTAATGGTTAGCATAGAAAACCGAGGGCCATAACTCCCGCGTCCTATTCCGATTCTGTACTGTCTAACTTGGACCTTAAACTCTGTGCCTGTTACCTCATTAGTAAAATAGGAGGAGGTAAATATCCCAGTATTTGAGGTTTTGTTTGTAAAGTGCTTTGAGATCTTTGGATAAAATGTGACATGTTGACCCAATATTCTGTACTGCCCAGGTGTGTCTTCCACATGCTTTGCTTTCACGTATCAGTTTTATTTAAGGACACAGTGCAGCTAAAACTGTCATTTGAGATCATGTAGGGACCTTCCCTGTTGATAGCTCATTAGCGTGCAGTTCTGTCTGTTTCTGAAATTAAACCTTCTCTTTGATAGCATTATTGCAACCCCAGTGGTTTTGGCTGCGTTTGTTTAAAATAAAAATTCCTGAAAAGGGATGTCATCCAGCCAATGTTTAAAATTGGAAAGGAGCCATGCTGACTTCCTGCAGTTGTGGGTATACAGAGCTGCTTCAATAGTAAGTAACGTGCAGAGCTCTCTGGCGTAAGACAGTGAGGAGAAAGGACAGAGATTCATGGTGCTCTGCAATGAGTGAGAACTACTTGCAAGATTACATTTGCCATACTTGCCTGAATATCTGGCATCTGGACTACGAGTGGGTATTAAGATCGACACCGAGGTGCTTGAGTATTGACCATGGAGCCTCTGGTTCAGTTTGGCCTGCAATTTCAGCTGCTTGTCGTTCATAGGGATGCTTATAGCAAAAGTACAAATGACCCCATATACATCTGCCAAAGCATTAGAGCCTTTTTATGGCTATTGCTGCTTCCTCTGTTAAAGGACTCGTGCTGTAGCCAGGGAATGAAATCTAGCAGGTCTTCAATTCGGTGTCTCTGATTTCTGCAGTACTAGCTGGTAACTCAGTATAGGTTTTCTTGTTTAACTATCCACGCAACTCTGTGCTTTTGCACAGCAATTTGAAACAATCTTCTTTAAACTTACTGCTGCTAGCATTGTTAACGCTGACCAGTGTGGACAGTAGGGATGTAAAATTCCGTTTTATTGATTAAATGCAATGTCACCAATGCATTTAACTGACTAAAAGGGGTTGGGTTAGCATGGGCCCTGCTACAGGCAGAGGCTGCTCCAGCCCAGCTGCTCCTGGCTTCTGCGCCAGGGCTGATGCCGCAGCTGCTAGCCCCCATGTGGGGCAGCCTGGAAGAGCTGCTCCCGGGTACTGGTTAACTGTTACTCCTTCATCAGTTACCCATTAACATCCCTAGTAGACAAGAGGTTTCCTTTGAGATGTATGCAGTATATCACACCCTAAAGTCATCTAAAGCATGCAGATAACTTCAAATTCCTATTTATTCTTGTCAGAGGAATTATTCTGGGCCATAAAGAATCATTGGCTTAGTCTAGGATTTAACTTGCATTATAAGACTGATGAAGAGTTGATACGTAGTATTGCAATTCCTGTTTGAGTTAAGACTGTCACAGTATTCTATGGCAGTTTCTGATGGGAGAAAATTTAAAGGGCACTCTTTTCAGACAATACTGTGGATTCAAAGCCTGCATCCTTTATTCCCATTCCCTGCACTCCTCAACTTCAGTCTTCAAACTTCAGTCCTCGAATGTCCCTGTGCTTCCTATGTCTGTGCTACAAATGAAAAAGCAGATGTGCAAACACACCTTGCATTAAAGGAGTAAATTATGCAAGCTGGAGTGAATGTGAGTGTAGCTGGCACATAGCTTTTAGATGCTGCACGCCTGTAATGTCACATCCTGTCATAACTACCAACTAAGGGGAAAGGAGAGCAGCCAAGAGCCCATAAAATAAACTGGCTAGGCTCGACAAGAAATACAGCAGGAAAGGCATTCTGGATATACACCCCAGAAAGCAAGAGTTGTCACTGAATTTCTTTCTAAAAAGACTTAATTTTAGACACATGCATGTGTTTAACTTGATGTTGTACTCACCTCTGTAGAATCAAAGTACTTATGACTATGTCACTGAGACCCATCTCTTTCCACCAACTCCATAGTTCTTGCCAGGAAAATGTTCCCCCAATATTTACATACAAAAAATAAATCACCTCCTAGTCTTAGAATTGTTGCGAGGGCACACTTTCCTCTTCATGCTTTGTTGTTGACAAAGATGGCATGTGTGGGGTTTTGTTTTATTTCTGGTTTAATTTATATCCATCAGGAAAAATGTGGATGTGGAGAGGTAGAGGTATGAGAGATGCAGACAAGTTCTGTGCAGATTGCTACATGTGCCAACATGCATTGAGGGTAAAACAGACCTGGAGGTGAGGAAGGAAATTGCAACCTTAAATATCTCAAAATAACTATGTACAATAGAACCTAAGAGTTACAAACACCAGAGTTACGACCTAACCAGTCAACCACACACCTCATTTGGAACAGGCAGTATGCAATCAAGCAGTAGCAGACAATCCCTGCCCCGTATGCAAATGCCCCCCCCCCCCCCCAACCACAAATACAGTTTGGTATTAAGCCCAAACTACTAAACATTTTAAAAGCTTAATTGGCCAGGTAAGGAAATTGATTCTGTACTTTTTTCATTTAAATTAGAATGGTTAAAAGCATGTTTCTTCTGCATACAGTAGTAAAGTTTCAACGCTGTATCAAGTCAATGTTCCATTATAAACTTTTGAAAGAACAACATAAAGTATTTAGCGTTACAAATATTTCAGAGTTACAAACAACTCCACATTCTGAGGTGTTCATAGCTCTGAGGTTCTGCTGTATTCTTCTATTCCTACATAGATCTGAAAGCAGCTAACTAAAAATAAAAGCAAATGTGGAAATATCACAAATTGAAATTACAACTTTGGCAGTGTAGTTCTCATAAAATCCCAAGGCATTGAGCTCCTTTTCATGTGCTGTTGCTTACTTAAAGCACCTCGGCACCACAGAGGGTCTTGTTAACGCTACTGGCTGGGCAGAGTTGGCACGTAGAGATACTGCTGGAGGCCAATCTCTGAGATTGGCGGTAGTGCTGGTAGCTAGAATCATGGCTGTACTGCACTCACTTGTTCCTTTTAAAATGGTTTTGTATCATGTTTGTATCCCACCATAGGAAACCAGCAGACCTTCAGAACTTGGCTCCAGGGACTCATCCCCCTTTTATTACCTACAATGGTGAAGTGAAAACAGATGTGAACAAAATTGAAGAGTTCCTTGAAGATGTCTTGTGTCCACCCAAGTAAGTGTTGTGGAGGAAGATGTCTCTGGAACGGGCTATTTGGTAACAGTAGTCTTCATGGTGTCTGGTCTCAGGTTTGTTGGTGTTGCTCAGTTTTAAACTCCTTTTTATGGAGAAGCTACGGGCAATAAATAGTGCAAATATTTGCTTGCTAACCAAGTTTAAAATGCTTTCCAGGTCAACAAACTAAAATCTGAATTTTTAAAATATGAATGGAGGCCTTAAATACTTTAGTCAAACCCTCTATTTGTCATAAATACCCATTTGTTTAGGAAGAAATCAACATGGAAATACACGAGATATTATCTGTAATCAGCGTTTATAATTTTATACCTGCATGTTTGAGCCTACATATTTCTTATTTTTGCTGTTTGAGGGTGAAGTTGTATGCTAGAAGGGAGGCAGGATACTTAGGCCATGCTAGTAAGAGTGTACTTGTAACTGAAATGGGGTCCCACTTCATCACAGGGCTATAATCATGCATTAAGTTCAAACCATTAGGAAAACCCATTTTCTGGTGACATTTTTTTGCAAGATTTGTATTTGCAGAAATTCTTCTAAAACTCAGTGAAAAGGCATTATTCAGCTTCTGGTTGAAATGAAAAGTTTGTTTCAAATGAGGATGGTAAATACCAGTGACCCGCATGTTTTCCATTGGAAGGCTTTTCTGCATTCCTTCCTAGTTTACTGAATAAGAAAAAAGATATGTATATGTTGCAGAATCAATCCTGTCTGAGTGCATTATGTCAGTAGCTGATTTTTGCTTTCTGTGCCAAAGACAGAAGACTTTCTGTGGTGGAGGCCCTTCTTGCCACACACACAGTGAGATGACCCGAGCAAGACTTGTCCAGTTCTCTTCAAGTGAAAGATTCATTGGGTTAGATGTGTTCTTGACTGTCCATAAGACAAGTCTTCTCTGTTTTCTGAACATAAACTTTGCTTTTAAGAATGTTTTGAATTGAATTAACATCTGCAACTATTTTAATATTTTTGGAGGTGACATGCACTATGTAGATAGATGTATGAGTAAATGAACTGAGGTATTTTTATCCCATGTAGGAATAGGTCAGAAAGTTAAGGTTACAAAATGTCTGTTTCTTTAAGATGAGAACTATTCCCTCAAACATCCCAGTCTACCTTAAGCTTTTTTTTGGAATAGAAAAGAGCCATTGTGTCTATTCAGCCATCTGAAAAAAAGTCAAAAGGACTGATCAATTACCAGTGAAACTGTTTTACTGTGTACACTAATAAAGCAACGTCTTGTTGATCAGAAAGAGTTTATTTTTTTTATCTAATTTTTTTCTGGTTGAATTTTATTGTAAACCACTTGAATCTTGACCACCGTTTTGTGCATAATTCGGAAAATGCTCTCCTTACCTAATGTGTGAACCCAATGTATAATCTGCAGTGGATTGCACTTTTTATAGGGAAGTCTAGGGTAGGGATGTTAAAAATATAACCGTGTAACCACTAAAAATCATAGCAGTTAGGTGTGTTGCGGGCTCTGTAGTATGAAGCATAAATAAGCTTTATATTGCAGCACCCGCAGCAAAGCTTCCCCAGTTTCAGGGAGGAGGAAGCTGCCTCCCCAGGAGCAGGGCCAGAATGTAACCTCGAGTGGGAAGGCGGCCAGGCCTGCCACGGACAGGGGCCACTCTGGCGGGCCCCGTGGGGCTGGAGCGGACCCCTGCCTGGGGCAGGCAGGGAGCTACTCCAGCTCCTACTGGTTTAACTGGAACCAGCAAGCCTCACCCATTAACTGGTATTTTGGTATAAGTCCTGTAGCACCTTAGAGACGAATATATATATAATATGAGCTTTTATGGGCAAAAGCCACTTCCTTGGATGAGCTTGAGTGGAGAAAAAGGGGAGGCCCTTACAATACCTAATTTTGGCATTACTTAAGAGGATGGTAGGGTAATCCTTTGCAAGAAAAGGAACATGAAAATGGGTGGTGGCATTGTGGTAGTGCATTGTGGACAACACTTCTGATTTTTGGACCGGTGTACATTAGCACTGTGTGGAGGGGCCTAAAACTCCAAATGTTGTTCTCGTTTAAACTATTTAGTTAACTCTAGGAAGTGACAAATTCTCCTCAAAATACTTTCGACACATCATCATTACTGTTTACTCTGCACAGTTATTTGAGTGGCATATTTTTAATTGCTTAGCATGGCTTTCATAAACCATTTTGAAATTAGTTTTGATGTTCCTGATCAAATTACATCAGACTTGAGTAAGGTTTTTTTCTTACATAAGATTGAAGTAATTTGATCTTTTGTCTCATGGCTATAGATTTAGGAGATGATTTGAAAAGAAACTTCATATATAGCAATTTTTTAAACTAGTTGAATCTCAGTTGAGTAACCAGTATCATTGGGGAAGAGAAACATGGAAGAGAGATTTTAGTGTTATAAATGTAAATTATATCTACATCTAGTCTTACAATAGGCAGCAGACAACATATTTGGTTCATATTGTGGGGGTGGGGAGAGCACGAATACCTAAAATCTCTAAAATAAGAAATATTTAATACTTCTGCAGAAATCTAGAGGGTTTAATCAAAAAGTCCGTACTTCAGATAACACATTGACTTAATATTCCAGTTTTCATGTTTAGGAAAAGTACCAGTGCAGTCTAGAAATAAGTACAAGTTTGCTAGTCATTAGTAAAGAATGAGCACTATTCTTTGTTCAGTGTAACTGTCATACCAGCAATCAGGGTGGCTAGCACATTATTTCAACACTCAACTCTTTTTCCCCGATCAGGGTACACTAAACATTCTAGAGCTAGCCCTACCAATATTGTTTTTATCCATCAAGTGATTCCAATTACATAGTGATGGGGGAACCTTTTAAGAATATCCCTGCTTCACAGAAAAGAGCAATAGCACAGAGATCTCAGTACAGTATTCAAAAACAGTATTTCCCTTTGCACAGGGTTGTGTATTAATATTTTCTTAAAGTTTAGCGGACATTTGAGCCTCCTGATCTTTACAAATATGTAAATAACTTAAAATGTTGAAGGTTTGCTAGTGAATGCATAACTAAAAACTCGCAGCCATCTCAGAAATTTTAGCTTTGACTCCAAATGTAATTTACATGCTGTATAATTTTTTTTATATTCTCCATTGGAATTTGGCAGGTCCTCTGGTAATGCTTAACTCAGAAATAAGCACTGCAGTGCTTCAGAATTCCAGGTTCTGACTCGTGTTATAGATAGTTTAGTCACATTAAGAGAAGTCTGAAGAACATGTTAAAGGGGCATTAGGGCTAAGCATAATTTGTTTTTTAAAAATTCCTTGCATGTTATCTCGATACCAATTTAAGTTAATAAAACTGAGTTTACCTTTCACTATTTATGCTGTTCATTATTTGCAGATAATTGAATTTTACAATGGAAGTAGAACAGCCAGTTTCACAATTAGTAGTCAGTTTCATTTTCTGATTTTGATTGCTCTGCTTCAGTGCAAATGTTGCAAATGTTTAAATCAACATAAAAACAAGGAGTCCTATGGCACCTTAGAGACCTTATTTGGGAATCCGCTTTCATGGGTAAAAACCACGTTGTCAGATGCATACATGTCTTCATATTACCCACAAAAGCGTATGTGCAAATAAATCAGTCTATAAGGGTACGTCTACACTGCACCCTTAGCTCGAAATAAGCTACGCAATTTGAGCCAGGCAAATTGCGTAGCTTATTTCAAGTTAATTTTGAAATCTCTTATTTTGTAATCTGGTGCTTTCTACACAGCACCAAATTTTGAAATAAAACACTTTTCTGAAACGTCCCGTAATCCTAGTGGAATGAGGTTTACAGGGACATCGGAATATATTTCGAAATAATGGGCTTGTTTCAAAGACGCGGAATAGCTATTTTGGTGTACCATAAGTATCCCGAAATAGCGCCACAGTGTAGACATACCTTAAGATGCCACAGGACTCCTTAATGTTTTTGCAGATACAGACTAACACAGTTACCCCCTCAGACCAATCATCGCAGCTTATTGATACATTTAAAAAAACAATTTAATCATTTTCAGGACCAAAATTTAGGTTAAGATCCAAATGGAAATGTTTTGGGGGGTTAAAAAAGGTGCACCTAATATAGAGCAGTTGTTTTCAACCTTTTTTCATTTACGGACCCCTATACATTTTTGAATGGAGGGATTGACTCCTTTGGAAAGATTAACTAGATATATTATCCCACAGGTCCACAGATCAGGTCAAATCCACTGATGTACTGTGTTAATAACCAAAGTAGAGTGTACATATTTCTTTGCCTGCTTAATTTTAATGAATAAATGATTGGTCATACTGTTTTAGCTGAGTATTGCAGTAGAATTGCTCTTGAATATTTGCTCACAAATGACTGCATCTTTCTGCTTAGATACTTAAAACTTTCACCAAGGCACCCAGAATCAAACACTGCTGGAATGGACATCTTTGCCAAATTTTCTGCGTTTATCAAGAATTCCAGACCGGAGGCCAATGAAGGTAGGAGACATTATTCCTGTAATCTCTAATGTCTGGTATTTTATCGGGTTTTGGGAACGGCAATAGCAGCGGTCTGTTTTTTAAATGTTAATAGTTTAGTACTATTTTTTCCTCTGTTTACATCTTTATTTGTCCTTCCTACAAGGTAGCAAGAGTGTGTCCAGGCATCTCTGGTGATGTCCACAGGTAACTTCCCTCAACTAGTCATCCCTTTTAATCCAGCGTTGCTCAAAGTGGTCCGCAAAACTACTCTGAGAAACATGCTAACTGGCCGCGCCGGTTTGTTTTCTTACCAGCGCCGTGTCCACAGAGCCTCGTGGCTCCGGTTCACTATTTGCAGCCTCTGGATGTGGGAGCCTCTGGATGTGGCATTCCAGCCTACGCTGCTTCCCACAGCTCCCTTGGCTGCAAATAGCAAGCTGGAGCCAATGGGACCCACGAGGGTCCGTGGCCTCAACACCAGTAAGTAAACAAACAGGGGTGACCAGTTAGCATGTTTCTCAAAGTGGTTTCACGGGCCACTTTGAGAAACGAAGCTTTAATCTGATTCTGCTTTATTAAAAGGCTTGTCTACACTGCCGCTTACTGTGCTGTAACTTTCTCACTTAGGGATGCGAAACCCTCTCCTTCCCTGAGCACAGCAAATTACAGCACTCTAAAGCACCAGTGTGCAAAGCACCTTGTGGAGGTGGCTTACCTACAGCGCTGGGAGAGCGCTTTCCCAATGCTGGTGCCGTGAGCACACTGTTACGGCTGCACTTTAAACTTAGGCAAGGTCAAAGCGAAGAGCTACCCAGGTCACTTCTTTGAAAGGTGGGTTTAAACTACATAAAGACACGGTTTAAGGGCAAAGGAAGGTTTTGTAGATAGCGCGGCATGGGACAACACCAGCAGTACTTTCACTTTGTCCTCATCCCACAACACTTCATCTCGCTTCCTTTTCTCTCCTAGGAGCAGCCAGTGTCAGTTCCTAATTCTGGAGTAATTTGATGTCCTATTAATTGAGGGGTTCATGAATTGCCATTTGTTACTATTGGTACCAGTAGTGGACCTGCCCTTCATTGCTGGTGCATTGTGGGGGTGTAAAATGCTCAACAAAGCTGTTTTAGTTTGTAATGGCTGATTGTCAATCTGAAATCCTGTGAATCAAAATCTCCATGATTGAGCAGGTGGCTGTTAGTCTTTTGGATCATTGATCTTGGAGCAGTGACCCTGAGTCTACCCTGAGAGAACAAGAACAATAAGGCTGCCTAGCCTTGCTGACTGTCTAGGCCAGGGCTACTCAACACGTGGCCCGTGGGCTGTTTGTTTGCAGCCCGCAGTGTGGTTTGGGTTCACGCGGGGCTCAACACATGGCTTGTGGGTGGGAGCAAAAGCAAAAAAGTTGTCAATATAAAGTTCTTCTCTTGATATGCGTTTTAGTAGTTAAATTCCTGGACTGTCATTGCTCATTAAAAGTGCTGTCGTATGGGTGGAAATGGGGTAAATATTGCATTTTATTAATAGCAGCAGAACTGACTTAAATAGGGCCAGCCTGTTGTGTAGTCCTGCCTTAATCTTTGCATTCATGCCCATCAGTGTGAAAATCTATTTGCATATATACTTGCATGTATATGCAACCTCACTTAAAAGTTGCGGTCCTCAGCATGTGCTGAGAGTATCATTGTGGCCCATGGGGCTTCCAGAGTTGAGTAGCCCTGGTCTAGGCTGTTGTAAATATGCATTTTGGGAATTTCGCCATGCCATGCAACTCCTTTAAAATGTGCAATGATACTCAATTTACCCCCCCAGGCAGCCTTCCTGTGCCATGCTCTAAGATGACTCATGTAGCTAGTGCATTCGACATTGGGCTTTTTAGTCAGATGTACAGTAAACTTATGGATGTCTTGGTCAGTTGGTCACGCTTTTAAACTGGCAGTGCACCTTTCTAGTTAATCGCATTTATTTTGAAATATTCTGTGTACTTAGAGACATGTTCCACCCTGGACGCTTACTGTGGATTCCTCATTGGGAACTACTGGCTTAAAATTCAGAGATGCTAAGTATGCACAATTCCTCTTAAGTCATTTGAGGCTGTTGGTATTCAGCATACTTCCGAAAATCCAGCCCAAGATGTGCATATAGGCAGACATTGGCTCTTATTGTGTATACCAAATAGCATTCAAAACAGACCTGGACTGGTTAGTAATTCTTGGCAACTCACTGAAAAGCTGAAATGTGAAAAGCATTGATACAGAAGTGCTGTCCATGATGGAGTTAAGGACTTGTGTGTGTAAGCGGAGTTAAATTTTTATCAGAATGTGCACTAGTCCTGAAAGTGTTCATTGCCTCCCTCCCTCCCTCCCACCGTCAGAACCTACCCCTCTCCCACTGCAAGAAGTTCTCAGGTTAAGCATGGTGCCTCTGGAAACTGGGGAGCATTTTAAGAATTAAAGTTTTCATAGGCTCATTAATGCCCCCTGAAACTTTTCTCGGTTATGAAATGAAAGTATCAGTTTAATATTAAACATCTGTAACTTCACATTTCTCTTCCTTTCTATCTTGTATCTTGCTGCTGCTTGTTTCACCTTTGGTTTCTCTGAGCAGCTCTTCCCTAGAGCTAGCTGGTCTAGCAAATACAAGCTGCTGTCATCCCAATTGGTATCCTGCTGTTCAAAGGTCAGTTGCATTCTTTACCTCATCCAGGTAGCCTCTGCCAGCTGGAGGTTTGTAAATCTAACTTGGGCACTCTGAAATGGCGGCTGAGTTGTCACGGGTTATATTTGGAAGTGATGACCACAGACCTGCCAGAAGCCACAAAGAGTAAATAAAATGCAAATGCCTGTCACAAAAGAGCAAGAAATTAGGCTGGTTAAATAAACAGTCTTGCTCACGCTTGCTAACAGTCCATATGCTAGTGCATTAATGAGCAGATGTCTGATAGTCCCTTACAATTATTGATTCTCTAGTGCACCTACTCCACAGTATCCAGACTATTAATGTGATCTGTAATCAGTCACATACACTTTAAAAAATATATATTTTTACCCCTGAAAACCAGATGTTAATGTTTAGGGTATGGTTTCAAACTTGTTGCGTAATGGCATAAAACCAGCTCATGATGTCTCTTATGGCACATAATCTGGCCCCTCTTTATTGGATTGACATCCAAAGAGTGTGTTTTTTACAAGAGACCCCAAATCCTGGTTAACATGCAGCTGCTGAGGAACTGTCTTGATAACTGGGATGGTTGCTCGTTCCAGAAGACTGACCAGATTTGAAAGTGCATAGTAGAGTAATTTTTGCAGTCCATATTATTAGACTAGAAGCTGTTGCAGGGGTGGGCTGTAATTTTTGATGGGGAGGCCACTCCAAGAATTTGGTAAGTGGTCAGGGCCTGCATTTTTCTGTGTAATTAATGGAGGCACAGGGTCTGAGGTGGACCTTGGGTACAGGCGGGAGCTCTGAGTAGGGGATTCAGGTGCAGGAGGGGATGCTGGGTCTGGGATGGAGTTTGGATTCAAGAGGGGGGTTCTGACTAGGGATGTTAAATATCGGTTAATTGAGTAGTCGAGTGAGCTCAAGAACTCTTATCGGCAGGGTTTGACAAGTGGCAGCGAACCCTGCTTGCCAGCCGTGCGGTTTGGTGTGCTGTGCATGCGCTGATTGCGCTGCGGCGCCGTGCCGGGCTAAAATCTACTAGCCACGGGCGAGTAGATTGCCCTAATTGTCGAGTCCTGCTTATCGGTTAGTCGACTATTCTATAGTCCCCGGGGGTGGGGCCAGCAGCCAGTGCACTCCGGCCTCACTCCTGAGGAACCCCCTGCCACTCCGTGCTGCTGCTGCCTCTGTATCAGAGGCAGCAGTGCAGGGTGCCAGGTGGGAGCTGGTCTGTGAGAGGAACCAGTTTAAAAACCAGCTCCCCTCGTGGACCGGCTGCCTGTCACTCTAGGCAGCCCCTGTCTAGTGTGGGTCTGAGCTCCTGGACCCAGTGTGAGCCACAACTGAACCGAGCTGTCTACCCACCTGGCTGCTAATACACTTTAAATGCAGAGCTGCTGCAGGGGTAGGTCCCAGACCCATTTCACGCCAGGACTGAGCCGGGCTGCTAAAAAATGTACTGGCAAGTAGGGGGGAGAATGCATGTAGTCCATAGCATTAATCTGTAAGCTTTTGCTAATCGGTTAATCGACTGCACCGTTACATCCCTAATTCTGACCCGGGCCAGAGGTGCAGGAGAGAGGCCAGGGAGCGAGTTTGGGTGCAGGAAGGGGGTGAGACCTGGGGTAGAGGGATGGGCCGTGAGAGGAGGTGCCCAGTGCAGGCTCTGGCTGGGAGATGTAGGCAGCCCCTGGCCTGTGGTCCAGCGGGACCCTCAGGCAGGCTCCCTGGCTGTTGTAGCCAGGCACTCTGCTCAAAGCAGCCAGCTGCTGGGGCCAGTGTGTGTGTGAATGGCACGCACCTTTTGGTGGGGAGGAGTTGTCTCCTCACCCTGTCCTTGCCCCCAGCATCATCCTTGCAGCCTCCCAGTGGCCATGGCAAGGGCAGTGCTTGCAGGGGCATACAGCACGTGGAACCCTCCTGGTCCCCTCCCCCAAGGGGCGCACCTGCCACGCCATGCAGACATGCATGAGCTGGCCACTTTGAGCAGTGTGCGTGGCTGCAGCCACCAGGGAGCCTGCCTGAGGGTCACGCTGGGCTGTGGAGATCCAGATCCAAATGTTTAGGCTGGATCCAGCCCGTGGGTCGTATTTTGCACACCACTGAGCTGTCTGGTCCTCTGTCGGAGTGCTTACTGCTGTTCAGCCAGGGTTTTGAGTAAGACTTCCCCTTTCTTGTCTCTTTCATTGTTGCTGCCAAGAGTAACCATCTACCCTCACTGACCTCAGAATGACGTAACCAATCAGGGCTGAAGGCATAATGGGGTGTTCAGTTTGCAACATGTAGACCTTAGACTGAATTACTTATTGGTAAATCAGAACTCCCCGTTGCCAAGCAGCCTTCTGCCCCAGGGATCTATTATGGCAGCTGTGTTCAAGAAAGCAATCTTCAGAATAACTCTGCTCTGTGGCATCTCCCTGATGGGTTTGGTTGTAAGTCTACGGACTCTTCCTGAATCCTGTATCTTGACTTAAATGACATTTTAAAGTAACAGCTAAAAGGATTTTGGCATTTCTAACGCGAGAGAATCCTAGCCAGGCAATGCTGTATTCCAGCAGCATGCAACTGAAAGACACCCATGATTTCTTAAAACTCCAGGAATGTTTGCTCTTTGGGTTTTATTCTTTTAAACTGTCTTCTGCAGCATAGGAAATGTCACCACCATACATAGTTGACACTGACTAATCTATGTGGTGTTTGCACTGCACTTCATGAAACTAAGGTAGCGTACATATGTAGAAGTAACTAAGATTGCTAAAATCTTTTCAAAGAGCCTAAGGAGCTACTTTGAACAAGCTAGGTTACTGGTTTTAAATTACTTTTACTTTGAACCCATGAAGGGGAGGGGTGTTTTACAGGGATCGCTGTACCTCTGTGTCCTTGGAGTCTCTCAGTGCAGCCACTTGGGTGTTGGGCTAATGCCTTTGCCTATCCTGGGTGGAATTCCACAATTCTCCAGCTGCTAGTTAGGGCCCGGGACTACAGCACCCAGTGTTCTGAGTTCTGGCATCTTTGGTTCCCTGTGGGAGGCTCTCATAACCGAGTTTCTTAAAACCAAAGTGGTGGTGGTGTTTTTAACAGCAGGAATAACATTTTAGAGCAAAAGGGAATTTAAAAGTCTAAGCGTGTCTCTACCTTGTCAAAAATCTCACTGGAAGCTAGGTAGCACCACATGTCTGCAGCTTCTGTCTGATTGCCCCAGCTCGCCCCTCTCCCGAGATGGAGACTATTCAAACTGCTGTGGTCCTTTTGATCACCTGGTTCCCAGGCTTTTCCTGCAATGGCATTGTCCCTTAACCTTCAAGGGCTTGTAGAGAAGTGGCTTGTCTTGAGTCATTGTTTCCTTCCACTTGTTTTCTTACAGCCCCTTCCTCCCCCCGCTAACCCAGTATGTTCATACAGTAAACATTCCAGTACTAGTATGGAATTCCAGTACCACGAAAGCTTATGCTCCGACACTTCAGTTAGTCTATAAGGTGCCACAGGACTCCTCGCCGCTATTCCAGTACTAGGTCAGTGTATAGGAGTAAATGAACCAGAACAGAGCAATTCCATTTCTATAAAATGCTTATCAACATTATAAATAAAGGGGGAGAGGGGCTGGTCGACTAAACTTGAAAGGTACAGAAGTTTTAGCAAGGTGAAAGGGGAGAGCTTGTTCAGGTAATCTGTATAAATATGCAGTACCAAATTTTGCATAGAACTTAGTGCTTTTGAACTGGTGTTGAGTGAAGTACAAACTCTGTTTCAACTTCCCCACCATTCAGGATGTTCAGATCCAAGGTTTTGATTCACACTCCTTTGGTTTGCATCTTTTTTTAAAAAGGCTTAAAGCTTTCACTTGTCATGTGAAGAGTAAATAGTAAGAATTGGGGAGCGCTACTGCTTTCCAGTAACACTCAACATTTTGAGGTTGACAAGCCAATTAGCAACACAGGATTGGGCCCTTGAAACATCAGAGGAGCTTTATTTTATTCCTGAATGGTGGTTGCAGCAGAATGCAAATGAAACACAGGATTCTACTATGTTCTGTAGTGTTTGCAGTTAGAAAAGAGAGAAAATTCTTCCACTATAACCAGTGTTGTGCAATTAGGTTTGCATCCGTTTATGGGCTATACTGCCCTCTGCTGGTTTTGATTTGTTACATTTGTTATAACTCTTGAAAAAGCAACGGGCTTTAGCAATGGAGACTACCCTGGCTTAACCAAGAGATCCTCAGTGACCTGAAACTTGACGTGTCCTACAAAAAGTGAAAGCAGAGTCAAAATTTGAAGGTGAATATAAAAAGCACAAATGTATGGAGAGAGAGGCCAAGGCAAAAAAGAGATTAAACTAGCTAGGGCAGTGGTTCCCAATCTTTTTGATACTGGGGACCAGTAAACCCATTCACAAGCTTTTGGAGGACCAGTAACATATATTTGCATATTCATTAAGCATATGCTGAATATTCAATTAAATTGTTTCTGGTCCTCCCAAAGCCCCCCAGTGCCAACTTTAGCAAAGCTTTTGATACCGTCTCCCACAGTATTCTTGCCAGCAAGTTAAGGAAGGTATGGATTGAATAAATGGACTGTAAGATGGATAGAAAGCTGGCTAAACTGTCGGGCCCAGGGTTTCTTAAACTTTATATAGTTGGAACCCGTTTTTTTTTCAGTACCTTTTTTTGCGGCCCAAAAATAAACGCATATAAACTGGGTTGAGACAGGAGGTGCGGGCTCTGGGGTGTGAATGAGGGATTTAGGTGTAGGAAAGAGTGAGAGGTGCAAGCTCTGGGAGGGAATTTGGATGCAGGAGGATGTGGAGAAGGGGATGCTGGCTCAGGAAGGGGGCTCCAAGCTGAGGAGTGCTGGGCTCAGGTGGAGGGTTGGGGTGCTGAGCAAGCCACAGGCTTGTGGATGTGAGGGTGCAGGAGTTTGGGTTGGGGGTGAGGGGTGAGGGGCAGAGAGGTTGGGAGTATGATGGGCTCAGGACACAGATTTGCAGTGTGTGAATGGTGCAAGTGTGTTGTGGCAGAAGATTGAGGATGTGGGGGTGCAGGAGTTTGGGGATCTGAGAGGCTTGGGACAGGGGGTTCCAGTGTATGAGAGGCTCAGATTTGGAGTTGGGGTGGGGAGTACAGGAGTGTTATGATGCTGTGGCCAGATGACGACTTGGCCCCAGTTGGGGGCTTGTTGGCCAGGCTTCATTTTTAAATAAAATATTGTCTCAAACAAAAGGTTTCAGCATCATCTTTATTTATGAGAAGGGCGAGTAACCTGTTTTGAGTCGGGGGGTCACTGGCCCACAGAAAAGTCAGTCGGGGCCACACAAGTGAAATACAAAAACACAACCCCTCAAACCTCACTAATGTGGCCCCAACTGTGCTTGTGGGTGCTGGGACAGGGTTCTGGGGCAGGGTGCCAGTGGGTGCTGGGGCAGGGGACAGGGTGCCGGTGGGTGCTGGGGCAGAGTACTTGTGGGGGGGGGGGGCGGGGGGGGGAGGGACAGAGACCGATACCTGGGAATCCTGCAGGTGCACACCAAGGCCCAGGAAGTATATGGGCTGCTCCCAAACAGCGGCGCGGTACCTGAAACGCTGGTCCGTCACATGCCTGATGCCTTCCTGCATCGGGGAAGGGGGAGTCCCAGACCGCGCCAGCCCCAACCGCTGGGACAGTGCGCGCCTTGCTCCTCCGCTCCTCACAGCAGCGTGGGCCGCCCGAGTAGCCGGAGCCAGCGCAGTCCCGGATCCCCACCCCCTCCCCAGTGTGCGATGGATCGGCATTTTAGGTACCGCGCCGGCTGTTGGGGCAGGGGGGAGAGCAGCCCGCGCACTTCCGGGACCTGGCTCGCAGCTACAGAACTGCCCCCCAACCCCACAGGAAGCCCAAGCAAACTATTTTAGCACTGATTGGAAGTTAATATACTGACCATCAGTGTAAATGGGGTATGTATAGTCTGAGGCTAAAATGGGGGGGGGGAAGCAAGAATTATTTAGACAAGATAAATATCTTTAAGTTCTCAGGATTGGATTAAATGCATCCTGGAATACTTAAGGAACTGGCTGAAGAGATGTCTGAGCCATTTTCTGTTCTCTTCAAGAACTTATGGCGGATGAAAAAGGGTAAATAGAGTACCTCTGTCTAAAAACAGAGGAATAACGACAACCCAGGGAATTATAGACCAGTAACTTAACTTTGGTACCTAGAAAGATGAGGAAATAATCAAGCAGTTATTGAGCACCTAAAAGATAATAGGGTGATAAATATGCCAATGTGGGTTTGTCAGGAACATCTCATGTTGTTAAACCAACTTAATATCCTCGTTGACAAGTGTGGCAAAGCTCTGAGTTAGCCTCCGGTATTCTGCACTTCTAGGTGGTTAGGGCATGCCTAAGGCTCACTGTGACCCACAGCCTACATAGAGGGTAGTCATTGGGTTTGGGGTGAGAATCCTCCTTAGTCTGTTGCCCCTCTGAGGGACTGTCTCTGTGGGTGGGGGGGACCTGCGCCCTCTACTCCATGTTCCAGCCCAGGGTCCCTAATGGCAGTGGCAACAGGTAGTTTTTCCTCCATTATCAGAGCTATAGCCCTGCCATGGTCCATTTCCCTAATCAGCTCTTCACAACACCTTGATCCTGGTACCTGATCACTCTCATCCTCCCAGCCACCCTCCCTGAAGGGGAGCCTTTTAAACCAGTCCTAGCAGGTTCTTAATGGGCTGCAGGTGCTCTGATTAGCAGGTCTCTCTTAATTGGCTCCTGGTGTGTTATGGTGTCTGCCTGTCTTAATTGGTTCTAGTACATTCCTGATTGCTCTGGAGCAGCCCCTGCCCTGGTCACTCTAAGAATTGGAAATGATTCATCCAGTGGCCAGTATAGTTATCATGGACCAGACTACAGCAGCCAATCTGTCTGGGTCTGTCAGACAAGGCAACAAGTCTTGTGGATGGGAGGGAAGTAGTAGAAGTGATGTCTCTTGATTTTTAGTAAGGCTTCTGATACTGTTTCACATGGCCATCTCATAAACAAACTAGGGAAATACAGCCAAGATGAACCTACTCTACGGTGAGTGTACAACTGGTGGAAAATCCGAGTTGGAGAGTAGCTATGCATGGTTCACAATCAAACTGGAAGGACACAGGGGGAGTCCCACAGGCATCAGGCATGGGTCTGGTTCTAGTCAATATCGTGGAAACTGGCATAGAGAATTCCAAAGTGGGTGGTGTTGCAAACACTTCAGAGGACAGGATTAGAATTCAAACAAACTAAAATGGCCTGTGGTAATTAGAATGACATTCAATAAAACAAATCCCAAGTACTACACTTGGGAAAGCCGAAGCAGTTACATAAATACAAAATGGGAAATGACTGGCTGGAACCCGTGGATCAGAAGTCATGGGGGGGAGTCCTGACAGATATTTTCTAATCCATTCAGTAATGATAACCCTTTGGCTGTGTCCATGTGTCTCTCCCCCTCCGCCCATATGCTGCTGTGGCTCTGCACAAGGCAGCCAGGACAGCAGATTCTGAGAGAGCTCCCAAAGACCACACAATCAGATAAGAATCAGACAAGAAACCAGTAGTTGTCAGCAGACTCTCCTGAGCCACTATGCATATGGACCCCTGACAGTGGACTCAGCTCAGTCAGCGGTGGGATTTTGCTTTGCCCCTGAGGCCACACAGACAGTGTTGCGTGGACAGGTACAGACAAGTGACACATTGCTTCTCACATATCAGGGTGCCAACCTTTGATTACCCAGCCACCATCCATCACCTTGCACCTGGTGGTTCGATCAGAGCATCACTATCCGTCATGCTGGACTAATACGTCCATGTGATCTGTAGGGAGTGGTTGGTACCATGATGTTTCTGAATGAGGAGTTACCACCATCCCTCTGAAATGTGCTTCCCGCCTAGTACCAAGCACTAGACGTCCTGCTCATGCCAAGTTCTGTGAGCAGGGTTGCCTCTTGCTCACAGCGTAATTTTGCTTTATATTAGCAGAGTCTGACCATTGTTTGCCAGGCTTCACACTAGGCCTGTGATACATTGGCTTGTTTCAGACCCTCATCCTACTACAGGACTGAGTACTACAGGAAAGAATCTGGGGGTTATAGTGGCTCACAAACCAAATCCATCAGCAATGTAATATTGTTGCAAAGAAAGCAACCGTCATTCTGGTCTGTAAAAGAATGAGTGGTGTAAGCAAGAGCTGAGAAATAATTCTACTCTTCTTGTGCTGTTTTGACTTCAACTGGAGTACTGTGTCTAGTTCTGCGCACTAGACTTCAGGAAAGATGTGGACAAATTGGAAGAAGTTCAGAGGAGAGCAAAAAACAATTAAAGGTCTAGACAACATGGCCCATAAGGAAAGTGAAAAAAATGGGCAGAACAGACGACTGGGTGGTGATGGCAAGGAGGAACTTAGCATAAGCACATAAGAACGGTCGTACTGGGTCAGAACAAAGGTCCATCCATCCCAGTATCCTGTCTGCCGACAGTGGCCAATGCCAGGTGTCCCAGAGGGAGTGAATCGAACAGGTAATGATCAAGTGATCTCTCTCCTGCCATCCATCTCCACCCTCTGACAAACAGAGGCTAGGGACACCATTCCTTACCCATAGTGGCTAATAGCCATTTATGGACTTAACCTCCATGAGTTTGTCTAGTTCTCTGTTAAACCCTGTTATAGTCCTAGCCTTCACAACCTCCTCAGGAAAGGAGTTCCACAGATTGACTATGCGCTGTGTGAAGAAGAACTTCCTTTTATTTGTTTTAAACCCGCTGCCCATTAGTTTCATTTGGTGGTCCCTGGTTCTTATATTATGGGAACAAGTAAATAACTTTTCCTTATTCACTTTCTCCACACCATTCATGATTTTATATACCTTTACCATATCCCCCCTTAGTCTCCTCTTTTCCAAGCTGAAAAGTCCCAGTCTCTTTAATCTCTCCTCATATTGGACCCGTTCCAAACCCCTAATCATTCTCTGAGCCTTTTCTAATGCCAGTATATCTTTTTTGAGATGAGGAGACCACATCTGTATGCAGTATTCAAGATGTGGGCATACCATGGATATATAGAAGGGCAATAAGATATTCTCCGTCTTATTCTCTCTCCCTTTTTTAATGATTCCTAACATCCTGTTTGCTTTTTTGACTGCCGCTGCACACTGCGTGGACGTCTTCAGAGAACTATCCACGATGACTCCAAGATCTCTTTCCTGATTAGTTGTAGCTAAATTAGCCCCCATAATATTATATGTATAGTTGGGGTTATTTTTCCCAATGTGCATTACTTTACATTTATCCACATTAAATTTCATTTGCCATTTTGTTGCCCAATCACTTAGTTTGGTGAGATCTTTTTGAAGTTCTTCACAGTCTGCTTTGGTCTTAACTATCTTGAGTAGTTTAGTATAGTCTGCAAACTTAGCCACCTCACTTTCTCCAGATCATTTATGAATATGTTGAATAGGATTGGTCCTAGGACTGACCCTTGGGGAACACCACTAGTTACCCCTCTCCATTCTGAAAATTTACCATTTATTCCTATCCTTTGTTTCCTGTCTTTTAACCAGTTCTCAGTCCATGAAAGGATCTTCCCTCTTATCCCTTGACAACTTAATTTATGTAAGAGCCTTTGGTGAGGGACCTTGTCAAAGGCTTTCTGGAAATCTAAGTACACTATATCTACTGGATCCCCCTTTTCCACATGTTTGTTTGACCCCTTCAAAGAACTCTAATAAATTAGTAAGACATCATTTCCCTTTACAGAAACCATGTTGACTTTTGCCCAACAAATTATGTTCTTCTATGTGTCTGACCATTTTATTCTTTTATTCTTTACTATTGTTTCAACTAAGTTGCCCGGTACTGACGTTAGACTTACAGGTCTGTAATTGCCGGGATCGCCTCTAGAGCCCTTTTTAAATATTGGCGTCACATTAGCTATCTTCCAGTCATTGGGTACAGAAGCTGATTTAAAGGATAGGTTACAAACCATAGTTAATAGTTCTGCAATTTCACATTTGAGTTCTTTCAGAACTCATGGGTGAATGCCATCTGGTCCCGGTGACTTCTTGTTAAGTTTATCAATTAATTCCAAAACCTCCTCTAATGACACTTCAATCTGTGACAAGTCCTCAGATTTGTCACCTACAAAGGACGGGTCAGGTTTGGGAATCTCCCTAACATCCTCAGCCATGAAGATTGAAGCAAAGAATTCATTTAGTTTCTCCACAATGACTTTATCGTCTTTAAGTGCTCCTTTTGTATCTCGATCGTCCAGGGGCCCCACTGGTTGTTTAGCAGGCTTCCTGCTTCTGATGTACTTAAAAAACATTTTATTACCTTTTGAGTTTTTGGCTAGCTGTTCTTCATACTCCTTTCTGGCTTTTCTTATTACATTTTTACACTTAATTTGGCAGTGTTTATGCTCCTTTCTATTTACCTCACTAGGATTTGACTTCCACTTTTAAAAAGATGTCTTTTTTTCCTCTCTCTCTCTCTCTGCTTCTTTTACCTGGTTGTTAAGCCACGGTAGCTCTTTTTTAGTTCTTCTACTATGTTTTTTAATTTGGGGTATACATTTAAGTTGGGTCTCTATTATGGTGTCTTTGAAAAGTATCCATGCAGCTTGCAGGGATTTTACTTTAGTCACTGTACCTTTTAATTTCTCGTTAACTAACCTCCTCATTTTTGCATAATTCCCCTTTTTGAAATTAAATGCCACAGTGTTGGGCTGCTGAGGTGTTCTTCCCACCACAGGAATGTTAAATGTTGTTATATTATGGTCACTGTTTCCAAGCGGTCCTGTTATAGTTATCTCTTGGACCAGATCCTGCGCACCACTCAGGACTAAATCGAGAATTGCCTCTCCCCTTGTGGGTTCCTGTACCAGCTGCTCCAAGAAGCAGTCGATTAAGGTATCACGAAATTTTGTGTCTGCATCTCGTCCTGAGATGACATGTACCCAGTTAATATGGGGATAGTTGAAATCCCCCACTATTATCGAGTTCTTTATTTTGATAGCCCCTCTAATCTACCTTAGCATTTCATAGTCACTATTACTGTCCTGGTCAGGTGGTCGATAATAGATCCCTACTGTTATATTCTTATTAGAGCAGAGAATTACTATCCACAGCGATTTTATGGAACATGTTGATTCATTTAAGATTTTTACTTCATTTGATTCTAAATTTTCTTTCACATATAGTGCCACTCCCCCACCCGCATGACCTGTTCTGTCCTTCTGATATATTTTGTACCCCAGAATGATTGTCCCATTGATTGTCCTCATTCCACCAGGTTTCTGTGATGCCTATTATATCAGTATCCTCCTTTAACACGAGGCACTCTAGTTCACCCATCTTATTTTTTTTAGATTTCTAGCATTTGTGTACAAGCACTTTAAAAACTTGTCACTGTTTGTGTCTGCCCTTTTCTGATGTGTCAGATTCTTTTCTATGTGAATGTTTTTCGTCTGATCTGACCCATACTTTATCCTCTTCCATCCTCTCCTCCTGACTAAAACCTAGAGAATCTGTATCAATAGACTCTCCTCTAAGAGAAGTCTCTGTCCAATCCACTTGCTCCTCCACACCAATCAGCTTTCCCCCATCTCTTAGTTTAAAACCTGCTCTGCAACCTTTTTAATGTAAAGTACCAGCAGTCTGGATCCACTATGGTTTAGGTGGAGCCCATCCTTCCTGTATAGGCTCCCCCTATCCCAAAAGTTTCCCCAGTTCCTTATAAGGCTAAACCCCTCCTCCCTACACCATCATCTCATCAATGCATTGAGACTCTGGAGCTCTGCTTGCCTACCTGGCCCTGCGTGTGGTACTGGAAGCATTTCTGAGACTGCCACCATAGAGGTCCTGGATTTCAGTCTCTTTCCTAGCAGCCTAAATTTGGCCTCCAGGATGTCTCTGCTATGCTTCCCTATGTCATTGGTACCTACATGTACCATGACCACCAGCTCCTTCCCAGCACTACACATAAGTCTATCTAGATGTCTCGAGAGATCCACAACCTTCGCACCAGGCAGGCAAGTCACCATACGGTTCTCCCGGTCATCGCAAACCCAGCTATCTACATTTCTAATGATCGAATCTCCCATTACTAACACCTGCCTTTTCCTACTGACTGGAGTTCCCTCTCCCGGAGAGGTAACCTCAGTGCAAGAGGATATCCCAACATGTGGAAGGAGGGTCCCAACTATGGGAAGGTTTCCCTCTGCTCCCGTTGACTGCTCTCCTTCTCTGAGCCTTTCATCCTCCCTAACAGCACAGGGGCTGTCTGACCGGAGGTGGGACAATTCTACAGTGTCCCAGAAAGCCTCATCTATGTACCTCTCTGCCTCCCTCAGCTCCTCTAGTTCAGCCACCCTGGCCTCCAAAGCCTGTACATGATCTCTGAGGGCCAGGAGCTCCTTGCACCGAATGCAGATATACGCTACCCACCCATAGGGCAGGTAATCAGACATGCTACACTAAGTGCAATAAACAGGACAGCCCCACTCTGCTGCTGGGCTTCTGCCTGCATTCTCCCCTGCAGCTACCTAGGTTATTGATAGGGTTTCTAGTTAAATCAGGAAGTTCTGATTAAAACCTTTAAACTAAACTATAAAGAATGGCAAGTGTACCTTGGCCCCTTCCCACTCCCCTTCCAAACTCCCTCTCAAAACTCCCTGTTTGCTGCTCCTGTTCACAAAGCTCCCTTGTCATTGACTCACTGCTTTATAAAGCCCTGGCCTTCCTGATAGCCCCACCCCTCTGACTAAGGCTCAGCCAATAAACAGAGGCTTCTAGATTTCAAATCTTTAGAAGTTCACAGCTTCCAACTGCCGGCCACAGCACACACTCCTTCAAACAAAACAAAACAAACAGACAAACACAAGCTCAGCAAGTAACACACAAACACACACTACAGACAGCCACTTACCTCAAGGGTCCTGTATTTGCTCCTCCTTTACCTGGAGAACTCCCTCTCAAAACTCCCTGTTTGCTGCTCCTGGTAAGAACTGAAACAAATCATTTGGGGAAGCTGTGAAATCTCCTTATTGGAGGTTTTAAAGGACAGATTAGTCAGGCATCTCTGAGATGGTCTAGGATTATACTTATTCCTGCCTTAGTGCAGGAGACTGGGCTAGATGACCTACTGAGGTCCCTTCCAGTGCTGTGTGTGTAGGTGTCTATAATTTAGGCGAATGACATGACTTAATTGAACAGGATTGAAGGTAAAATGACATAATCCATTCTTAAATAGAGTAAGTGTCCACCCAGAGTTCTGCACGGATTTTAATTAAACCGATGCAAGCTTGTATTTAGAACAGGCCTTGGATAGCAACAGACCCTTAGTTTAATGACTTTAAGTTGTCATGCTGACAAAAACCAGGAAAAGCTGTTTGTTTACATAGAAACGGGCACTGTGATGACTAAATCAGCTGGTAATTTACACCTTCAGTTACTTCATTGTATGTCTGCGTGGATGAATGTTTTGGAATAGAGCCCTATTCTGACATAGGGTTCCCTTATCCCAGAAAGTGCATCCACATAGAGGTGTATTGAAGGTGTGAATTACTGCTGATTTAGTTATTTCAGTGTCTGTTCCCACGTAGACAAGACCTAAGATGAAACTTCTGTTTGTCCTGTTTTGGTAGGTAGCACAGACTTCGATTCAGTATATAACACGACTAGCTACCACTGAAGCTGCTTTGAGTGATTTTGCCATGCTAGCTGGCTATTTCCGTGTTTGGGCACTGCCCTGGGTATCAGCTATGCAAATTCACGTAAGTGGCCTTAGTGATTTGTAGGGGTACACGTGTGCCAAGTAACTATTATAAAGTGCATCTGATGTAGTACATGAGGTACAAGGAGATAGAATGAAATTTTGTAGACACGATGCTTTTCACTTAATATAAGAGCCCTGAATTCATACTTTTCTTAACCTGAATTGTAAGAACCAGATTCTCTCAAACTGATTCCTCTTCAGTGCATTACTGAGGTGCTCTAAGCTTAGCCAATTCTTTTGCATCAGGAAGAGGATGCAAGAACCAGATGTGCTTCCGTGTACGGCTATAGATACAAATAGTCTTCAGAGACAGTTATCAATCTATGTTGTGGCTTTCATTCACTCCTCTTCGTTTCCTCCTAAAACTGTGTTCCTTTCCTGCAGCTTTGGAGCGTAGCCTGTTGAAAACGCTGCAGAAGCTGGATGAGTACCTGAACACTCCGCTCCCTGATGAGATAGATGAGAACAGCATGGAGGATATCACAGTTTCTACCCGCAAGTTTCTGGATGGCAATGAGATGACATTAGCAGACTGCAACCTGCTGCCTAAACTACACATTGTCAAGGTAGATGATTTTCTTGGGTGGGACTAGAATCATTTGAGTTACATTTCTTACAGTGGATACAATCTACTGCAAGATCAGAAAAGTGAAAGAAGATCCTGGATCCCATCCCATTGCAATGAACTTGGTAAATAAAACTGAATACACGTCCTCATTAATGTAATCACGATATTAACAGCATTGCATAATAATTCAATGAAAGATTCTTGAAATAGCTGTGAAACTTGTGTGCCTACCTTAGCTACTGTGAGACATAACAGATCATTAGAAAAAAAAGACTTGTTGTCCAAGTCAAGCCAGGTTTTGATGCTGTGTAGAAACAGGGAAATCATGAGACTTCAAGGAGAACCATGATATGACTATAAAGCATGTTTTTTTCTATCTGTATAGAAAATGAGAATACAAGTAAGTCACACAATGCAAAATAGGGCTAGAGGACAAGTTAGACACCTGTGAAAGAATTGGGAGATGGCAGAGGATACCTCTGCAAAAATGAAGTTTTTATTTTACCCCTTCTCCTACACTCTTGTAGGCAGTTGCACACTGCAGATGGAGCCCATGTTAAACATGTATGCCTGGCTGCGGCAATAGTTAATTTGTAGTACTAGGTTGTTCATTGTAATGTGACGCAAACAGTGAACTGCTAGCTCCATATACATACCAGAAGGGCAAGATCTACCAATTTTGATCTTTTATGGATGTTACACTGTGGGCTTTACACTCTGTGAGGATAGTGAGACACAGAATGCAAGAATTGGTGTAATGTAAAGGACATGAAGTCATTGTCGTTGTCTTTGTTTTTGTTTTAGGTGGTTGCCAAAAAATATCGTAATTTTGATATTCCCAAGGATATGACAGGGATTTGGAGATACCTGACCAATGCCTATAGCAGGGATGAATTCACCAATACTTGCCCTGGAGACAAAGAGATTGAAATAGCTTACAGCGATGTCGCCAAGAGACTCACTAATTAAACAGCACTTGCAAAAGAGATGACTTCTCACATATTTCATAACAGAATGCTTTTCCTAACAGACTGTTCTTTTGCATATAAAATAACAATTTATTTTGCATGAATTTGCAGTTATTCAATGTTATGTTGGATAGAGCAGGTACAGTTATTACGTAAATTTGCAAAATAAGAGTAACAAAGCTTGTTTTCCTTTATCATCTTTAGCAGCATATGAAGATTATCATTAATACAATTTGTGTTAATGTTGCACTGGGGTAACCCTAGACACCCTAGCATAAAGGGTTGTTTTCCTCCACTATTTTATCTATTAAGCATAGCTGAACTTTCAAATATTTGGTCAGTTTCTATGTAGATGCTCTACTGAACTTCATTAATTGATCCACAATATTCTCTTGGTATATGGTACATGAAATATTTATGTATTTTGGAATTTTTTTACTTCTTAGGTCTGCACATAGGAGAAAGTAGTTCTGCAGCATATTGGTCTGTACCTGCTTGTCTATCCCAGCTGAATACCAAAGGATCTTATTACCAAAAAAGCCTTTTGCAGACTATTTGGCAATGTTTTTTCAACCAGAAAAAAAAAATACTGTTAAATGTTGGTTTACAAACGGGGGGCGGGAACACCCCTAGAAATGCACCTGCCCCAGAGCTAGGTATGAATGCGCCAAACTGAGAGACTTGGGATCTAGGTCTGAATTTTGTTTAGGGGCCTCTCAGAGAAAGTGGTAGTTATAGGCCTTTTGGAGCCTGATGAACACAGGTAACGGTTGACTGTTTAAACAAATGGGGCTGTCTGAATGGAGCTTTGGCGCACACCAGAGACAGTTAGCAGAACGTCATTTTGATGGGGCATCATGGAGAAACCAAAAGAGCTAGACACATCTACCATTGGTTCAATTCAGGAACTGCAAGTGGCTGCTTTTTTGGTAGTAAGGAGCCTTTGTTGTGTGTAGGTTGTCTTAGTAACACTTATTTAGGAAAACTGTCATAAACAATGTACATGTAAACGTTAGGGGTCTAGTTGACAAGTAGCTACTGTATATGTTAGCTAGCAGTGCAATGAGTAGCAATATAAGACTGAACACAGCAGCTAGAGTAGAAATCTTGCTGAGAATTTTTTTTAAAGATTTTTTCTGAAGCATGTTTAAGTGACCTTTAAAAGAGACTATTTGCCTTAACGTACAGTATGCATTTTTCTAAAAGAAAAGCCCTCTCTTGTTTTCTTTTAAAAGTAATGCTCTGAAGTGCCAGCCTTTCTATGTATTAATTTATCCTCCGACTGTCACTTGTCTACCTACCTGGACAGCAATTTTGCATAACCTTAATCATTGCACTACTCGAAGTTTTGGTTTTCTACAACAACTCTAAGGAATAGCACTGCAGTTTTTTAAAGAGCAATTTTCCAATATTTCTAAACCAGGAAATAGTTTTCTTGTTTAAAACAAAAAGGCAGGGTTTTGATGCATAACACAAATTACTAGGTTATCTTAGAGGCCATCAAACCCTACTCCAAAGAGCATTAGCATATTTTTTGTAATGATACTTTTTTATAACTGATTTTAGAAGTCTGAAAAGTGCTATTCCTTGTAGGTTGCTTTTCTGATATTGAACCTATGGCAATAACATGAAAATCACACACACACACTTGTATGCACTAACATTTTGGCAAGAACTAGCTTTAAGAAAAACAGCCTGACTTTCTAAGCACCCTGCTTTTGCTACTTCATATACCCATAAAGTTAGCTTGAAGAAACCCATAGAGTACTTCCAAATCGCTTGCGGTGCCTTTTTGTCTTGCCTTTTTAGGTCTAGGATTCCATTACTGTAGCAAGTCTCAGTTTTGTTACCTGGCTTTTCAAAAATAGCAATGAATACATTTGAAATCAAACTCTACTATGATTTATTGCGGAAGTGTTCAGGAACTGAAAGAAAAATCTACAGCCTGGCTAAAAATGGGTTGTTGCCTTTTTATACTCACTGTATCCTAAAGACCCAGTCACACCATGAATAAAATGTTGTCTAGCAGTAAAAATCTGTTGTAGGGTTTAGTACTTGCCATTGTTGCATCCAGAGAGAGGAATTATTTCATTGCTTGTCGGATTAAAACTTGGTTTGGTTTAGCTGTTAATGACAAATGGAGGGTAAAAAATGGAAGTTTATTGGTTGGATGCTTTTAGCCTTTACAGCCAGTCCCCGAGTTACAAACGCGTTATGGACCAAACGCTTGGCCGTAACTCGGAATGGTCGTAACTCAGAGCCCATTGAATTACATTGCGACCGCGCTGTTCGTAAGCACGGGTCGCGTTCGTAACTCAGAGCCCTCATTTACGACCGCTTTGGTCGTAAGTGCGGATGGTTGTAAGTCGAGGTGGCCGTAAGTTAGGGACCAGCTATATATGGCTTAAAATGCTCAACTGAAAATGGAATACAGAAATCAGTTTAATTTTGGGTATGGCTTAGTCAGTTAAAATGAATAATCTATATTAAACTTGGATCAGGATGGCCCTTTTGAGTTTTGTTTAAAAAAATTGGGCCTGATCTCTAAACAAATTTAGGACCCACAGTGCACAGTTATGTATGCTGGGCAACTGAGCATTCACATGATCATAATTAACCATTTGTATGCACAGTGACCCAGTTTGCACATACGGTTGTGGTAACTGCCCATCAAAAAAGCATGCATCTACATGCTTAACTTGTTAAATTATCAGGCTTGTCATCTAGTATAAACCATAGATGCTTTGTCATTTCCCTTTGATAACTAAGAGCTTATTCTTCTCAAAGCATGGACGTTGCATATAATATGCTATCACTAAGTAATTGCAATGGTTGATGTTCAAAGCTTGGGAACCAAGTTGAAGCTCCTGCTGTCTTTGGCACCCGTTGATGAATTTCTTGCCCTAGTACAATGAGCTATTGAGTGTCAGGGATTGGACAGCATTTAAAAGAATGAGCTTTTCCCCGATAGTCACAATTGAAATGAGGCTCTGGTTGGCTAGTAACTGAAAGGGGACATGCCATGTGATGGCTGCTTGCTGACCTCCGTGAAATGAGCTGCTGTTCTTTTGATTTCCCAGGGGATGGGTAACTGCATCCTTAGAACTGTCCCACTTGTTGGCATCCTCAGCAGCGAGGCCAAGAACTTAGTGGAGACCTAATGTCTTTCACCTCTACCGTCCCTTAAGGTCAGCACTGCAGGGCGTTGGCAGGGCAGGGCAGTGTGTAGCAGGTTTAGTAGTCTCTGTGCGATATGTATTCAATGGGATGAGGATTTCAGTCTGACCCCAATCACCAGTACTTACAGTAACCCTTATTAATGAGAAACTCCCTGTCCTTGCTCCCTCCTTCTTTGGCTGGAGAACAAAGTATGCACATGAGTTTGATTTTTAAACAGTTTTCCTTTCTGGAAAAGACTGCCTGTATGTGTAAAGCTGTTTGAGCGGGATGCCTCTGAACCCTTGACATGATTTCATGCACTCCAAACATTTTCGGTGTCTGTTTTTCTCTGGTGCTCAAAGTCCCATGTGGACTTTTGCAGCTGTGTAGTTGCATAATTACATTTTTCCCCCCCATAAAACTGGTAATTTTCTGGAATGGGTATGTCTAAGCTGGTGGAAAAGTGTTGTGTGTAGTTCCTGGATAAGATGGAAACTGAAACCAACTTTCTATGCCCAAATAGCAAATAAGCTTTTCATATCAAAGGAACACATGCATGAAAAGCTGAATGATTTGAGCCAAACCCATAGATGTCTGTCTACATGTGGAACGCGGTGGCTGAGAACAGCAAAATGTACACTCTGCCATTTAGACCATGATTTGAACAAGTCAAATGAGACTCCTCAGAACAAACTATTTCAAGTAGGCCCACTTTGCTTGAACCACTAATTCTTGCCTTTTGTACGTGGAAGGGATGAAGTGGAGTGAGATGCAGACTCCCAGAACAGGACATCTGGAAGTGGAGCATGGCATGTAGAAATACTGAATGAGTCAATACAATTGATTGTAGGATGCTTATGTCTTGGACTCTCTGGATCATCTTTTCAGATATACCAGTGTATTGCTGGCAGCTAAAAATAAAACTATATTTTCACTACCAAGCAGATTGTGATGTTTTTGTGGGATATGTGCATACACAAATTCAAGAGACTGTGTTGTGTACATATTGGCAATACTTATTCTTTGACAATTGAGCCAGTGAAAGGGCATACAATTCCCAGCTTTGCCATTGGCCTTCTAACCTCTAGGGCAAGGGTGGCCAACCCGCGGCTCGCATGTGGCTCTTCAAAGGAAAAATTGCAGTTCCTGCACTTGCGGCTGTTCTGCGTTCCCCTGCTCTGATCTTTTTTCCTTGTCTGGTCTGGGCGCTGCTTATTGCAGCTGACGCTGCGGCCGACGGAAGCCTGCTTGGGCCACACGCGGTTGTTAAAGGGGCAGCGTTTTTGGTGTGTGTGTATTTGGTTTTTTTGCTCAACTTCTTTCCCTCAGCTCTTTGCGCTGTATCCACCACTATTTTGGCTCTTTGTAACGAGTTGGCCACCCCTGCTGTAGGGCAAGTTGCACTTAACCTCTGTGTTTCTGTAGCTAGGCATATTTACCCTTTCTGCAGGAGTGTTGACCAGAACAAGTTTAAAAGTACCAGTTTTTTTCCACAGGAAACTTTTAAAAATGATCGTTTTTAAATGTCCTATGAAAATGTCTTTTGATAGAAAACGTAGAAAAGGGGAAGGAGGGTTGATTGGTGTTTTAAAAATGTTTGTCTTCAACAATTAAATACCAAAACATTTTACCAAAAAAAGAAACTTTCACTTAGACTTTTTTTTTTAAAAGAACATTGCAAATTTCCCATGAAAACGTTTTAGTTGGAACACGATGAAAAATGAATATTTTTGTTGAAAAGCAACTTCAACTGTTGAGGCTTAACAAATATTTTGTTACAAATAGAATCAGGATCCTAAGCTGGGATATTTTTTGTTCTGAATTTCAACCACTTACCTCTCAGGATTTCTGCTTGGCAATGTTTCAGCTGAAAACTAAAGTTCCCATCTCTTCCATCTTTGTAACCTGTCAGTACCTAATCAGTAGGTCTGGCTATGACGCATCCATTTCCATAGGAAGGTTCTAAGGACATTCAGGCTGTTGCCAAGGTGTCATTCATCATCTGGCTCACTATGGGGCGTGTGAAGTAGGACGTCTGGTTTGCAAGGAGATTTGTATTCTGGAGAACGTGCTGAAGGATGCAGTCACCTACATTCAACGTGCCAAATGAAAGACGACTACAGCCTTGGGCAATGTCGCCTACATTCTAGAATACCAAGATGGCCCTCGGCAAGCATGTGGAAGCGAAGCCCATATGAACACTGCAACATCTACACCCATCTCCTTCACTGTGGCGAGGACAGAAAGGAGTTTATGGCCTGTGTTGTTTTGAGGCATCCAGTAAAAGATGCTGCCCCACTCCTCAGAGTATGTAAGTAACGCCAGATCCTTTGGGGCTTGTGGGAGATCAGAGAGAGGCTGATTTTTGCCATAAAAAGATCCATGGTCATTTTGTGCATTACCACATTCTAGCACCTCCTTGAACTCCAGGTGGGACACTTGCTGCCTTGCAAACCTGGAGAGCAGAATGAAGGGAAGCAACAAGCGATCTGTGGGTTAGAAGAGAAGACTTCTGCCAATGCCCCGGCACTATTGAGAAGTGATGCGCTTGTTGCTATTTGCTGCAGTAAGTCTGTTGAACTGCTCTTTATTTAACAAACTCCTCTATTTCTCTAAACATTGCTCTTAAGATGCTTGGAAAATGGGGGCCTTGATTGTTAGTGCACATAATCCTGGCGGGGTGACCCAGCTGGCAGAAACGGGCTGCTTGGCTTGGCCTCAAATACTGTGGAGACTGCTCCCCAAACTGTGCCATGAGGGTGCTGGCAGTGGGCAGAGAAAGCTTAACCTTGAAGGGAGCTAGGTGTAGTTACAAAGGCACATCGTGTCCCATATGACCCTGATCACGACATACACTTGTTTCCATTCACTTCATCTTGGTTTCCATGATGATCCTGATCCCAAATCCTTGAACTTTGGACAAGTGTGGACCCAGATTTGCCACTGAGGCTAGTGTAAGGATGCAGCCCTGCTCCCAGTTAAGTCCCTTGAAGTTCTACCAGTGACTCATTGCAAGTGCTGCTGTTTGCGCCTGTGGGCAGGGCCAGGACCAAAGCATGCTTGAATGGTTCCTACTTCCGCCTGTTCTGACCAGCCTAAGGACTGCAGTCGCTGGTGTTTGACCAAGGGGAGATCTGGTGCTGTTGGAATATGACTCCACCTTGAAGTTGCACATAGTGACTAGTCTTGACAAACAGTCTCTTGTATGGAAATACTCATGGGGGGGAGGGGACTAATGAATGAATTTTGTGATGTTTTTGCTGACCAGCACTAGTTTTTCTATGAACTGTTCAGATGCTTTCGTTTTTACCTAGGGCTACTACATTTTTATATATTAAAAAAAAATCCAGATTTGTCTTGGTTCATTCCTTTAGCAATTAGTACATTTAATAGGGCTCCAGGTTTTTATTGCAGAGGTGAAAATATACGAACAGCTGAAAGCTGCTATAATGGGCTATAGAAATTCCAGAAACAACTTTCTAATTGCTTTCTCCTTCACTGAACTCCCTTCTAAGCAGCAGTGCAGCGCAGTAGCTAACTAGGCCAGGACACCCTGGCGGTGTCTGCTAGCTGCGCCCAAGTGACAGACGACGAACCTGCTTTCAGAGTTAGTTTGCCCAGTTGCTCGGTGGGTGGCTGAGAACTGGTCCGGAGCAGAGTGTTTCAATATTCAGGTTAGTCATAATATCAGTGGACGTATGTCGATTGGTCCAGTGGCTCCGGGAGGCTGTGGCTATCTTCTCTAGCTCCTGAAGGCTTCGTGTATCCTGGACAATGAGGCTACCCTGTGAAAATCCACGCCATGCAAAGGGGATGGCTTGATGTCCGAAGCAGCAGGATTGACGTGCTCTCTGGAACCAGAGGATGGGAGTGTGGCCTGGCCAGCACAGCCCCACTTTCCAAGTGCAATAAAACAAGTTCCCTGCAGGTTCGATGGTAGGGACGACTTGAACGGGGCTCTTGAGATGCAGAAGTAAGCCAGACTGCCTAGGAATGCCAAAGGCCAGGACGCTTTTCAGAAGAGCATAGGGCTTTGGTTTGGTATCCTGGCCAGACCCTCCTTCCTCATACTTCTCCCTTTGCTGCGTAATCTGCTATGCCTGTCTGTTTTCTTGCATCTTGGTAGGTGTGTAGGGGTGTGTTCGTGTCTCTGTAGAAAGCGCATTGATGCATTTGGGGATGCTGTAGGGTGAATGTGAATGCTAGACTTACCTATGCTGTCAACCTGCTATGGTAGTTAATTTGTGTTTTGGCACTTTCTGAAATTGAGGCCTCAGGTCTTAGCCTGTCCCCACAATGCACAAGCCAGTAATGCGGGATATACATCTACACAGAACTTACTTGCTGGAGTTTTAGAGCATTTTGGCCTGGCTAAATTTTTAACAAGTTCTCTTGATTAATGCTGGATGCGTTCCAGGGCTGGAGAGAAGAGAACTCATGATTCTGAGAGTTGGGAGAAGAGCTGCTGGGTTCTTCCCACTGGACAGAGATGAAAAAAGTTATTAACAAAGATCAAACATGAGAACTTGGAAAAACTAATGAATAAAATGGATGCTAAGGGACATTCCAATGCCTTTGATCACCAAGACAGAGGGCTTAGCATGACCAGAAGAGGGATTTGTGTCAGCCAGAGCTTCTGTGTATGGAATCCTCATTTTAAAAGCTAACACAGTGATGGGTGACCTGCAACCCATCGGGGTTCTGTGTGTGGTGTGCAAGTCACTGTTTGCCATTGCCCATGTGCAAGGTTGCCAGATTCCACTGGCTTTCATCCACATTGTTTTCCTACTGGTTTTACTAAAGTAACAAGCACGTGAAGGGAGGTGCATGCAGACTGCGTGCAACACTGAGAGCCGTGTGCTCCCTCTCCATCAAAGTACTGCTGTGGTTTAATTGGCACTCCCGGCATGTTCTAGTTACGCAGGTGCAGGGAGCAAAAGACCTGGGTTCACTCCGCAGTTGGAGACAGACCCTGCCAGTGAAGGCTGCTCCCAGCACTGGGGTGGAAGAGTCTTTCAGTCGCAAAGCCGCTATTTAACCGTAACGGGAGCAGAGGAGCGGTGGACGGACCCCTCCTTTGCCTCAGGCTTTGTCTACACTTACAGGCGCTTTAAGGCACCAGCGTGTCATGGCCGTAGGGTTGGCAGGTGTCCGGTATTGACCAGGACAGTCCAGTATTTTCGCCTCCTGTCCGGTTTTAAAAAAAAATCAGAAAATACCGGACTCCTAAAATGTCCGGTATTTGCTGATTTTTTTTTTCGTGAAAATACCAGACACCTGGCAACCCTACGACACACTCGGCAACCGGGCCCAGCCCCCGGACGCCCTCCCACCCCCCCGCTTACCTGGTTCCACAGGGACTTGTCTTGTGGCTGAAATAAAAACAAAATGGCTGGCAAAAAAGCCTCTTCTTAAAGGGGCCATGCTGATTTTTTTATTTTTTTGCTCAACAACTTTGGGCAAACCCTAACCCCCTTTTTTTTTTTTTTTTTTTTTTTGCTCAACAGAATTTTTTTCCCGGTGTTGTTTTTTGGGAGGGTTGGGGAAGGTTCGGTATTTTTGGTTAAACCTTCTGGCAGCCCTACATGGCAGCGGTGCTGGGGGAGACCTCCCCATGCTCTAGGCAAATCACCTTCACCAGGGCATGTGCGCCCAGTGCTGGGCACCTGTTTACACCGGCATGTGACAGTTTTCACACCCCTGAGCGAGAAAGTCACCGCGCAGTAATTTGCCAGCATAGACGTGCCCTTGGAGTAGCTGCGGGGGGAGGGACTGATGGGGCGGGGTTGGGAACACGCTGCCCCTGCCCCTTTCTCCTGTGCAGCTGAGGGGCAGGTGTTAAGTTGGCTGGGTCTCTAAGTGGTTACGTTTGTTTCTCGGTTGGGAGAGGCGCCTGCTTGTGGTTTATAACCTCTGGGACTATTTCCCCAGTGGAGGGACACATTGTACTGCAGAGCAGGTCTCTGCTGGACTGGCTGCCAGAGAATTCCCCGAATGGCTCTTCCCACAGGAGCCCTGTTTTCTCACATTCTCTGCTCAGCGGAAGTCTTGCAACTTTGTGCCAAGTCACAGGCTGGGGGAAACCTTGCGCTCCAAGAACAAGGATCAATATGGGAAACGGTTCTGCCGAGGAGTGGCCTGGCAGGACTCCTGTTGGTAAGCCCCAATGCCCTAAGAAATGGGTTAGTCATTGACGTGCCACCTTGTAGTTTTTGCTGAAACAGACTAACAGGGCTCCCCCCAGGACTCCTCTGAAGCTGTCGGACGCTGTGCCCCCCACCCCCCAAAAAAGCTTTTCCACGAGGTTTATCCAGAACATCTTGCCCCGTGCTGGGAGAACACTTCATCCTGTCCTCTGGGCTCCAAAAACTCTGCTGGACTCGGGTGCCTTTATTAGGATGGGACAGTTCTAGGTCCATGCTGACGGTGGAAGCACAATTCCCTGTTACACATCTTCCCTGGCGCCTACCGTCTCCTCTTCTCGCCTCCAATGCGTTTGGCTGCCATGCAGCTCCTGTAGCGACCAGCAGATTGTGTAAGGACTTGCCACCTGATCTACGGCCCAAGCCTGCCAATTCAGGGCATTTCCACTTATTGCAGCTCCAGCCAATCACAGCCGCCTTTACGTAACCTTGCACTCAAATCTAGCACTCCATTCAATCTCTGCCCACACCAGCCCCCTGCCCTGACCCCCCTCACGCAGGGGTTGGATGCAACAGTACCTGTAAGAAATTCAAATTGCTTTCAGCCTGGGTGTGACTCAGCTCTGCCTCCCCTCCCGCTGCCCACACAGCGCTCCTGTAGCTATCCCAAGGCGTACACAAGCAGCGGAGTCACGCTCCAGCTCCTAGTGTAGCTGTAGCCAGAGACCCTCCCTGGGAGTCGCACGGGCTTCCCGCTCACAGGCAGAGTGGGGCCTAGTGTGTTACAGGAAACCCAGCTCTCCCCTGCTCCTTGGCACCTCTCTCAGGAGCCGGTACCAAGGGGTGGAGTAAATGACTGAGATGCTCAATTGGGAGAGAGGCCCACAGGCCAATCAAGCTGCTTTTCACCCTCTACAAGCCTTTGAGGGGTGTCTCCCCCCCGGCAATCTAGTGCAGCTACTGCTCAGGCCTGGGCGCTGCTTGGAACGTTGATTAATCATTTACACAACAGGCTACTTTCAGGAGAAATCTCTGAATCTGAAATGGCTGCCAGCCCCAGAACCCAGAGGCCGCAGTGGAGTGCTTCTGTGGCTTCCCATAGCCGCCAGCGCGCACAAGCTCTGGTCTGGAATCTAGTTTGTCCTCACCCCGGGGGGCAGGAGAGCGCTGCTGCCCCCTTTGCTCAGGGGCAATTAAGGGCGAGAGGAGTCAGTGGAACTGCAGGAATCCCCTAACCATGCGCTCTGGGCTGGTGGCCGCCTAGAACTCCCTGGGCCTGATCCGCAGGTGCCCACATCAGTGCCAAAGCCTGATTTGACTCTCACGGGAGCAGGATCTGCCCCGCTGTGGCTCTAATTTCTGTGCATTTCTCCTGCGCTCTCCTCCCCGGCCCAGCCGCCGTTTGAAGGGCCGGGAACTCGGAGATGTTCCGAACACGTTGGCCTGTAGAGGCCACCCTAAGCTAGTGCAAAGTGACTCTTTGAAGCCGCTGGTGGGGACATTTCCTTACACAGCCACCTGGTGATGCTGCTCAGCAGCTGTACCCCGGATCCTTGGTGTAGCCCCACGTCCTTCCATGCCCCGCCCTCGGGATTCAGCGGCTTTCCCCTCGCCCCACCCAAATACCAGAAGCGGTGTCGGTTGCCTGGCGGGGAGAATATTAATAGTCACAAAAATTATTTTGCTTCCAGTGTCAATTGCCCTCCTGCTGCCCCATTCAAAAGTGTGTGTGGGAGGGGGGGAAGGCCATTGTGGTGCCTCTGATCCAGGGGTCGGCCGCCTGTTCAAACCAAAGAGCCAAACTACATCACATTTCAGAGCAAGGGCTCAGCAAAAAACCATCTAAGGCGGCCTATTTGCATGGCTGAAAATTGCAACGTAACTTTATCGATAACTGACATTACTAATAGCATAAATGAAACACCGTACTCAGACTTTATTAATGGGACTTCTGCTGCTAGGGGTGCAGGAGTCAGGGGTGGGGGGGTGGAAAATGGAGGGGGGGGGGGCTGGGGCCAGATTACCTTACCTGGCTGGGGCTGGGCTGCTGCACCCAGGCAACAGTGCAGCCGGCTCATGGCCTCCCCTCCTCCTCATGCCGCAGCAGGAAAGATGACGCCACCAGCCCTTCCTGCAGCCAGATAGGGCTGGACCGCAGGGCCTGCCCCAGGATTGGGGCCGGGGACGGGACGCTGCGGCCAGATGGGGGCTGGGCCCCGACTGAGGCCTTGTTGGCCAAGCTTCATTTTAAATAAAGTAAAATGTTACGTCCAACACAGAAAGTTTCAATGTTGTCTGTCTTTATGGCAGGGACGGGAACCTTCTCTGGCTTGGGGGCCACACAAGTGAGAAGCAAAAAACTCTCCCAACCCCCCAGCCCTCATTGACGTGGCCCCAACTGAAACACCTCACTCCCCTGGTGCTCCAGCCTCGTGGGGAGGGGGGGCGGCAGGGACGAATGAAGTTCAAGGCCTCAGGCCAGATTAGCTTTTCTGGGGTTCCAGGGTTAGTGGATTTTGTGGGCTCCCCAAGGTGCTGGGTTGGGATTAAAAAATGAGTTCAGTGTGTGGGACAGAGCTGCCAGCGATATGGATATGAATGGGTGGGTGTCTGGCCAGGGGGGAATTGCAGGAGCAGGCAGGTAGTAGGGTGTTGAGGCCAAAGGGGCTGGGGGCAGGGTATCTGGCTGGGGGGGTGCAGGAGCTAGGGAGGGTGCAGGAGCACGGTGGGGATAGGTGTCTGGCCAGGGGAGGTGCAGGAGCGGGCTGGGGTGCAGGGTCTCGGTGGAGGACGTTGGGGGTCTTGTCAGGGCAGTGAGTGCATGAGCTGGGGGTGTGGGGTCTCAGCTTGGAAGGGGGGGGCACTTCCAGGCTCGGCCTCCTGCTGCTCCCATTGGCTGGCATCCAGTTAGTGGGAGCAGCGGGGAAAGTCTCCAGGAAGCGCATCCCTGTGCTGTTGTTCCCCGAGCTGGGGAGGGGGAAAGGAAGCAGCAGCACGCACAGCTGTTTCGGGCTCCACTTCTTCCCCACAAGCCTGATCCGGCGGGGAGGCTCAGGGCTTTCTTACCCGGCCCCCCAGGAAGACGGTGCTGGCACTGCAATCTTGCAGGGGGCCATGAGGCTGGAACGCCAGTGTGGGCTCCCTGCTGCGGAGAGATGCCGCCACTTTCCATGTGTGTGGAAGGGTCCATAAGCCCTCTGGCTTCCCAGACTCGTCTTTCTGTCCCTTGTAATGCCAGCAGATCCCGGCCACCCACCGCCTGTGCTACCAGCCAGCTGGCTCTCGGCTAAGGCTGTAGAGCAAACTCCCCCTTTTCTCTCTGTGGTCTTGGTGCCACGGTACGGGACGGTGCCACACCCAGCATGTGTGAGGGTTACACCTATTTCAGTCTTCTGAGCGCTGCTCCACCTCGTCACCGTAGGCTGTCAGACGCCATGCGACTTTTGTCGGAACAAGCAGGGTGTGTCCACCTCGGCAATCGCTTCCCAGAGCCACGCTCCCCACGGTGGCGCCACGCGAGAACCGTCACGTGCTTCCTGGTTTGATGGTGTCTCAGGTCCCTCGCCAGGCTGATTTATTACATGCCCTCTGACCGGACACGCCAGCCACTCTCAAGCGCCAAAGGAAGCCTGAGCTCTGGGCGTCCGTCTCCTGGGAGGGTGGTGTCTTACCCCAAAGACAATTTGTTGTAACTCCTGGACTTGAGAGAGGGGAAGGGTTGCCCCGGGGTTGCCCTGTTGGTGGATCAGAGTTTCCCGGGCTTGGGGAAGGGGGATGGGTCAAGTCAATGTTACTTACGTCTTTAAGAAAACCCACAGAAAATTGATCCTGGTCCTTTTTGCAGCTGCCAGCCTCCGGGGGCAGAACGATGTATTGAGCAGGTGGCGGAACGCGCTCGTTAGCAAAGGCGAGGTGGGGCACGTGCCTGTCACAGGGCCGCGGTGCGGATTTGGAAGGAAGGCAGGACAAGTAGACAACCCTGCGGTGAGGCCGTTCGGGTGTTACGCTCGTACAATGCGCAATATCCACGTTTGCCTCCTGGGAGGCGCCAGCCGGCTGCTGAGTGACAGCTCAGGGACAGACTCCTGTAGCTCAGGTGGGAGAGGTTGGTGCTAATGGTCCCCTGAGGGTCTCCCCCCGGGCTGAAGGAGGGGGGCTGTTCACTGGTACATGAGAAACCCTGAAGACAGGGGCTTGGCAAGGAGACCCCCAATCCCCAGATACTGGAGGGGACCCAATGCCAGGGAGTCTGCGCAGAGCTGGATATCGGCCATCTTCACTGCACGGGCCACCAGGAGAAATCGCCCAAGTGGGCCGGTCTTGCAACGCTGCTAATGCTCCTCGGGGGTCACCCATTGGCTGTTGGCTTTTGCCAGCTGACGTGTCGATCGATTGCTTCCTCCTGCCTGTTCTACTGGAAGAATAGCCGCCTCCTTCCCTGCAGCTCCCACTCCCTGCCCCGTCTGCTGCACGACTCCTGCCCCCTTTGTGCCATACGTTAGCGACACTGGCTGCTCCGGTTGGAATGGTGTGTGGCTGGGCACAGGGAGATGGTTCTATCTTTATGGCCATGACTGCTTTTGACTTGGGAGGCAGCTAGCCTGTTGCCTTCGCTTGTGTACGTGAGGGCAACCTACCCTTGTGAGCAGGTGGCCACAAGTGGAAATCCGATCTCTCCACGCAATGGGTATTCTTTGGGACGGGGCTTCCTGGCTATTTTTGGCCATCAGAGATCCCAGGGCCTTGTCGTAAAGCCTCTAGGCATTTGCTAAATTCCAGGGAGCAGCGTTTGCCAAGGGGTTTTAATATACAGGATTCTCCCTGGCTTCCTGTCCTGGACGGGCTCTGTATTATTACGCAGCTGACAGTTAGAGGTGGCTGCATTTTAGTGGTGGGAGGAGCAATTCCTGTTGTAGTGTGGCAGGTGGCTGGGCTCACTGGCCTGGAAGTCAGCAGACCTAGATTCTAGAACGTGTTTGCCATTGACTTTGGACAAGTTGAGGGGAGCCGTGTTAGTCTGTAACTTTAAAACCAATGAGCAGTCCTGTGGCACCTTAGAGACTAACAAATATATCGGATCATGAGCTTTTGTGGGCAAAACCCATTTCATCAGATGAGTTGGAGTGGAAATAACAGAATCCAAGGTGTGTATCTAGAACAGCAAAAGCAGTTACCTGTCAACACGGGTCCCACAATTAATGAAGCTAATTAAGTGGGCTGAATGTGTCCCATTCATAGCTTTTGATGTGAAAATGTGAATGTCAAAGGCGGGGGAAATTGCCTGAGTAGTGCATTAACCAGTTAATATCTTTATTCAAGCCCAAACTAAGTGTCACATTTGTAGATGAATTCCAGTTCAGCAGTCTCTCTCTGTAATTGGGTGGTAAAATTCCTTTGTGGAAGGATGGTTACTTTAAAATCCATTATTGAATATCCAGGAAGGTTAAAATGATGCCCTACAGCAGCCGTGGCCAACCCGTGGCTCGTGAGCCACATGTGGCTCTTCCCCTCTACCTCCTCCAGGGTGCGGCTCACGAAGCTGCCCCCACAGCTCATGAAGCAGCCCCTGTGCCCCTGAAAATGGCTCCCTGTGCTCACTGGGGCAGGGGAGCCGTCCGGCATGGCCATTAAAAATGGCGTCTTCAAGATGGCGGGAGCCTGCTGTGGCCTAAAAGCCTCGAAACGCGTTTCTTAAAGGAGCAGGCCTTTTCTTCCTCCACAACTTTTCCCTCCAGCTCTTTGCGCTGTATTCACAACTATTTTGGCTCTTTGCCTGTAACAGGTTGGCCACCCCCTGCCCTACAGGCTCCGTGTGTTGCCATTCCTGAGGTCTGATTTGTGTCCATTTATCCTTTGTCACAGGCGGCCCCGTGTGGCCGAGATCCATGGCCGAGGGGCGCTGCCGGCACAGATCACGTTCATGGACGTGCAGGTGTGTGAGCCTCTCGTTTTGACCTCTGTCGTGTGTGGCGGCGGGCGAGTATTTGCTGCAGGTCGGGGGGATGTCCGGCGAGGACCGGCCTGTCTCCCAAGGCCTGGGAGCACGAGGGAGCGTTTTCCAGGACAGGCGGCAGGTTGTCAGTGACGCGCTGGAGGGGTTTGAGCTGGGGGTTGCAGGTGATGGCCAATGGTGCCCTGTTATGTTCCTTGTCGGGCCTCCCTTTCCTATTCTGTCCCTTGTCTGCCAGGCTTGTTGGGCGGTTACTGGCTCGTTCTGTACGTACAGTACTATTGTGGGCTCTGGCCTGCGCTCACACGCCAGGCTCTGCCATAATCGAATGGAGGCGAGTTCTTGTAATTCACACTGAGCCCTCCTGGATGAAAAGCACTTTGTCGCTCTCGGAACGGGATGTGCACGAGTGCCCAGAGGCTGGACATTCGGGTCTAGGGATTGAACGACGTGTCGACTATCCAATGAGCAAATGCTTATCGATAGCTGACATGCCAGTCGACTAGTCGCTTCCCCGCTCTTGCTGCCTCTATCAGAAAGAGGCGGGAGACTAATGCGTCAAGCGGCGGCGCGGGTCAGCTGGGGACTCCCTTGCTGACCCCGGGCTCCATGTGGTGCTGCCGCTTTGAAACGCCATGTGGAGCACAGGGCCAGCGGGGGGCTGCTCGAGGGACTGTCCCCATGCTCCCTGCAGCGCTTTCACCTTTGAAGTGTAGCAACAGCCCTGGGGCTTAACCCAAACCCGGGGGCTGTTGCTACACTTCAAAGGCAGAGGCGCCCTTATCGACTATTCGATTAGCCAATTAAGCAAAATTTTGCATCCCTATTCAGGTCCTCAGCTCGCTGGCTTTGCGCCCGGAGGGAGGGAGGGATGTGTGACGCGAACATGCCAGGCTGCTACAGTGCTTTGTCCACCTACGACAATGCGCCAACAGCTGCTGCTCGCTAACGAAGTGGCTCCTGTAACGAAGAGGGGGAGGGGTGAGCGTGTTCTGTGCTGGAAGTCAGGGGGTCCAAACGTTGCTGGTGCTCCCGCAGAGAATTACACCAGTCACGCGCTCCGCACCCCTAGACGCTCCCCTGGAGTTCGGGAGCATTTCCAGCAGGGCCTTCCTCTTGGAGCCAATTCCTCCCCAGTGGTGCCGCTCTGCCGGGGTGTGGGGAAGCGGCTCTGCGGGGCGTGTGAATGGATGAAAGCGCCCAGGAGAGGCCTGTGGGGGGAGTCGCTTTGTGATGCTCTAGCCCTGAACCAGCCTGCTCCTTTCTGCTGCCCTGTTCCGATGACAGCAAGAGCCTCGTGGAGCATGGGGGTCGGGCCGGGGAGCTTTTGCCTGCCCGAGCGGGGGAAGACAGACCTGCCAGGAGTTGGATGAGCGAGCTGAGAGCAGGGTGCCGTTACGAGAGGATGTACCCGGCATTGCTCAGGCCCTTGTGGGGGCTCAGGGAAGAGGATGGGGGTGCAGGAGTCCGGTCAGGGGGACTCCCCGGGGTTGCCTGTGGTAAGTGCCCCTCCCACTTCAAACCCCTCCCCCAGTCCTCAGCCTCAGTGCCAGATTGGGGGGGGGCCACTAGCCCCAGCACCCTCCCCCCCCAGGAGCACTGCCAGGGTGGACCAGAGCAGCCCTGGCCCTCCCCCATGAGGAGACACAGGCTGGGGGGCTGGGCAGTGGAGCCCCCCCCCAGGAGACACAGGCGAGGAGGCGCGGAGCCCCATGTGCCCTCGGGAGTAGGTGCCAAGTATATGCCCCACCCCTTCTCCCTCACGCACCCTCCCTGTCAGAGCCCGCCCCACTACCCTCCATGGTCCACAAGCCTTCCTTAATCCAGCATGCCCTATTTCCCAGGGTTGCCGGATTGAAGAGGTTCAAGTGTGTCCACGTTCAAACGTACGTGTGTGGGGTAGCTATGGAAGGTGCTGTACAAAGCTGCTATTAGGATTCTATTTTCAGAGAATTTTCTTGCCTTAGATTTTTTTTTTAAAGTTCTTTTTGTTCATTTTGGACCAAGTTTGTTATAGTTTTTAGTCTCCAGTGACTACTTTTTACTACAGACTTTCTGGAGTCCTCCTTGTTAGACTGTGAATTGCATGATTCATTGTGTGCCGGAGATTTAATACGGCACATAAAATACTCCTGTTTCAAATTTGTTTTCTTTTTTCCCTTCTCTCTTGCTTTCTTTCTTGGCCTCTCACTTACATCCTGGATTTTTTTCACAAGATATCAAATGAATTTATTTCTAAATATATCCAGTAGGAAATGAGCTGCCTGGGTGTTTTAGCCTCTGTTTAAAGGCTGACAAGGTTTGACTCTTTAGCTTTCTCTGCGTGACGGTTTGGTGCGTGGGCATGTTGGAGAAGAGGGTGGAAAAAGGATTCAATATTATCAAAACAATGTTCCATCACTTCCTGATTTTTCCAACGGAAGCTTAGCTGGGGGAGGAGGGATCTTGTGCTCTGTCTTGTACTGGCGGTTGCACTAGATCACAAGCGTCCCTGGATCCTTGGCATCTCTGGGTCTTTTGAGTCTGTTCCATGAGAAATTTTGGCTTTTCGTTCCGACTTGGAATGAAAACGAATTTCTGGATGTCGGCATTTCCTGTGGGACGGGCAATTCCCTTTTTGGACCCGTTCTCCTACTAACCATGACCTTATTACAGCTAGCGAACGAGGGCCAGTTTGTCAGTAGAGCTGGGGGCCCGATTCCCCAAGGCTCTGTCCCCACAACCGCAGCCAGATTTTGGAAAGACTTTAGCTCCTATTTAGGCACTTAGAGGGGTCAGTTTTCCCAAAGCTGCCATTGCCCATGCTCTCAGAAGAGCTCTGGCCTAGATCCACAAAGAGATTTATGCGCCTAAATCCCAGAGGTTCCTGGCTGTGGGTGGCAAGCAGAGACAGGCACCTCCCTGGAGCCTGGATTTAGGCAAACTGTGAGGGGGCATTTAGCTAACTCAGGCAACTGGCTTTTGTGGGCCCCCTTCCTAGCTGCTTGTCTCTCCTCATGCCTTGCACAGGGCCCTTGGGACCCAGCTCAGGCCTGGTGGATTCTGTTGCAGTTCCAGTGATCTCTCCCTCCCCCCCGGTGCCCAAAAGTTGGGTGTGGGTGTTGGTGTTGCGATGCTCAGGGTTGCAGTATGGACCCTTTGTGGCTCTGGATCTCTGCTCCCACCCTGCACCCACCTGTTTGCTCGGAGCATGTGGCCACCTTCGTGAGGGCTAAATGCAGGGCTGGCAGCAGACTTCACCAAGCCCTAGGCGAGGGGTGTGTGTGTGTGTGTGGGGGGTGTCTGTCCCCGACCCCCTGGAAGGGGCATGGCCTCGGGCAGAAGTGAGGGGTTTGTGCCCCCCCATCCCTCAGCGCTGCCCGGACGCCTGCAGCTTCGGTGGCAATTTAAAGCGTCCGAACCTCTGGGCCCTTTTAAATCACCAGGCCCTGGGGGAGCTGCTCTCCACCCCCCACCCCCACCACACACACAGCAGCCCTGCTTAAACGGGAGCCGAGCTAGTCTGGAAATGTGGCCTGAGAGTCACCAGGCCCCCTGGAGCCAGCTCAACTACTTTCTGGGTCTGTCTTCTAGTTAGTGGCTGAACAGGCTGCTCCTCTCTGGTCCGGCAGCACCAGAGCGCCCCAGCCACAGAGGTTGCCAGCAGCTGGGCCGGGCCGGTGGCAGGGAGCGGGGCCAGCGGCTGGAAATGGAGCCCTGCCAGCAGGCTGGGGGCAAGCAGAGCCCAGCAGGCGGGCCGGGGGCCAGGAGAGGAGCCGTGGGAAAGCCCGGAGCCGGAGGGTGCCGGCCCAGGGTCGTCCAACCTGTATCGCTTGCAGAATCTCCTGGGGAACGCCCCGCGCTGTGATTCCTGCTTCCCAGGCCAAGCCTGCAGCTGAGGCGCGCTCAGTGCCTATGTGACTTAGCCGCTCCTGGAAGCGTGAAGCGATTTCCGTGGCAACGCAGCGCTCCTGCTTTGCGGAAACATGTCAAGGTTCAACTGGACTCAGCCTGGAACGGCTGGCTGGCAACGCCCCTTGCGGGGTTTGCGTTTCGTTTGTCTAGAGAGGGACAGACGGGACCCCCTGCCCCCATCCCTCCTGTGCTTTGCATCTTCTGCCCTCTGGAGAGCGTCACAATCCGGTTTTAACTCTGGAAGTTGCAGGCCCGTCCCCTGCCCCAAGGGAATTCAGAGTAGTTCTGTGCTCCGCTGATGCTGCTAGCTCTGGGGACCAGCAAGCTCAGTTCCTCTGGTCGGGCTGTGGAGCCCCTGCCGGGCATTGGCCCCTCGTTTTCCTTCCATTCCCTCAGCGATCACTCTGGCTTGTGTCATTTGGGCTTCCTGATGGGCGCCCAACACGGCGCTGCCCCATGCAGAGCACGGCAGCCAGTCCGAGATGCAGCTGCAGGCCAGACAGTGAACCCACAAGTGAGCAGCTGCGTCCCTGACTAGCCTCACTGACTCCAATGGGACTACTCGTGGGTAAGCGCTTGCCAGTGTGAGGCCCTCAGTTTGTGGGGAGTTTGGGTCAGCTGTTCTGAAGTAGATGGTTCTCTGTTCACGTGCCACCAGGATGCTGTAACGGGGTGTGTAGGGGGCAGGAGACGGGGTGTATGTCTGTTAAAACGTGGCCCTCTCAGTAGGAGCCCTGGTACAGGAAGTCCCCAATTTCTGACCAGGTTGTGTTCCCAAAGCGTGCAAGTCGGCTGGAACGTGGAACGCGTTTTCCCATAGCAACAAGGTTATCAATGGCAGTTAGGTTCCCAGGCTAGCCCACAGAAGCCTTTTAACCCAGAATGGAGCTGAAATGCTGTGCATCTGCAATGAAAAATACTTGTTAAACAAAACCCCCATTTCCTTGGATGCTGGCGCCTGCGGAAAGGCAGGTTCAATTAGAGAAAGGTGAGGAGGTAGCTGGAGATTCTGAAGGGGCCTTCTGGCCTCCGCTGGCTGCCACACCCCCACCCACCCTGCAGCTCTGCGCTGGCTCCTGCGGCCAGCCCCATCCCGCAGCCCTGCCCTCCGCTCACCAGGAGGCAACAAGTGGTGCAGGTCAAAGGATTCGAGGAGCAGGGGGCGGCCATGCAGCCAGTGGCTGGAGAGATGCAGCAGTTTAGAATATCAGAGCGGCCATACTGGGTCAGACCAACGGTCCATCCAGCCCAGTGTCCTGTCTGCCCACAGTGGCCAATGCCAGGTGCCCCAGAGGGAGGGATCACAACAGGTAATCCTCACGTGATCCCTCCCCTGTCACCCACCTCCAGAGAAACAGAGGCTAGGGACACCATTCCTACCCAGCCTGGCTAATAGCCATTGATGGACCTAACCTCCATGAATCTATCTAGCTCTTTTTTGAACTCTGTTCAAGTCCTGGTCTTTACCATATCCTCTGGCAAGGAGTTCCACAGGTTGACTGTGCACTGAGTGAAGAAAAACTTCCTTTTGTTTGTTTTAAACCTGCTGCCTATTTCATTTGGTGACCCCCTAGTTCTTATATTGTGGGAATAAATAAATAACTTTTTCTTATTCACTTTTTCCATACCAGTCATGATTTTATAGACCTCTATCCTATCCCCCTCTTAGTCTCCTCTTTTCTAAGCTGAAAAGTCCCAGTCTTTTTAATTGCTCTTCATAAGGGACCCATTCCAAACCCCTCATCATTTTTGTTGCCCTTTTCTGAACCTTTTTCAATGCCAATATATCTTTTTTGAGATGAGGCAACCACATCTGTACGCAATATTCAAGATGTGGTCATATCATGGTTTTATATAGAGGCAATAAGATATTTTCTGTCTTATTCTCTATCCCTTTTTTAAAGACTCCTAACATTCTATTTGCTTTTTTCACTTCCGCTGCGCACTGAGTGGATGTTCTCAGAGAACTATCCACAATGACTCCAATATCTCTCTCGAGTAGTTGTACCCAAATTAGTCCCCATCATATTGTATATATAGTTGGGATTATTTTTTCCAATGTGATTACTTTACATTTATCAACATTAAATTTCATTTGCCATTTTGTTGCCCAATCACTGAGTTTGGTGAGATCTTTTTGAAGCTCTTCATAGTCTGCTTTGGTCTTAACTCTCTTGAGCAGTTTGGTATCATCTGCAAATTTTGCCACCTCATTGTTTACCCCTTTCTCTAGATCATTTATAAATATGTTGAATAGGATTAGTCCCAGGACAGCCCGTTGGGGAACCCCACTAGTTACCTCTCTCCATTCAGAAAACTTACCAATTATTCCTACCCTTTGTTTCCTGTCTTTTAACCAGTTATCAATCCACGAAAGGACCTTCCCTCTTATCCCATGACAACTTACTTTGCTTAAGAGCCTTTGGTGAGGGATCTTGTCAAAGGCTTTCTGGAAATCTAAGTATACCACATCCACTGGATCCCCCTTGTCCACATGTTTGTTGACCCCCTCAAAGAACTCTAGCAGATTAGTAAGGCAGGATTTCCTTTTACAGAAGCCATGTTGACTTCCCCCACCAAATTATGTTCATCAATGTGTCTGACAATTTTATTCTTTACTATAGTTTAAACTAATTTGCCCAGTACTGACTCTAGACTTACTGGTCTGTAATTGCCAGGATCACCTCTAGAGCCCTTTTTACATATTAGCGTCATGTTAGTTATCTTCCAGTCATTAGGTATGGAAGCGGATTTAAAGGCTAGGTTACAAACCATAGTTAATAGTTCCGCCATTTCCCATATGAGTTCTTTCAGAACTCTTGGGTGAATGCCATCTGGTCCCGGTGACTTGTTAATGTTAAGTTTATCAATTTATTCCAAAACCTCCCCTAGCACCACCTCAATCTGGGACAGTGCCTCAGATTTATCACCTAAAAAGAATGGCTCAGGTTTGGGAATCTCCCCAATATCCTCAGCCGTGAACACTGAAGCAAAGAATTCATTTAGCTTCTCTGCAATGACTTTATCATCTTTGAGGGCTCCTTTAGCATCTCGATCGTCCAAGGGCCCCACTGGTTGTTTAGCTGGCTTCCTGCTTCTGATGTACTTTAAAAACATTTTACTATTACTTTCTGAGTTTTTGATTAGCTGTTCAAGTTCCTTTTTGGCTTTTCTTATTATATTTTTACACTTAATTTGACAAAGTTTATGCTCCTTTCTATTTTCCTCACTATGATTTGACTTCCACTTTTTAAAAGATATCTTTTTATCTGTCACTGTTTCTTTTACCTCGTTGTTAAGCCACGGTGGCACTTTTTTTTTTTCTCTTAATGTGTTTTTTAATTTGGGGTATACATTTAAGTTGGGCCTCTATTATGGTGTCTTTGAAAAGTTTCCATACAGCTTGCAGAGATTTTATTTTTGTCACTGTACCTTTTAATTTCTGTTTAACTAACTTCCTCATTTTTGTGTAGTTCCCCTTCCTGAAATTAAATGCTGTAGTGTTGGGCTGCTGGGGTGGTTTTCCCACCACAGGGATGTTAAATTTTATTACATTATAGTCACTATTTCCAAGCGGTCCAGTTCTATTTACCTCTTGAACCAGATCCTGCGCTCCACGTAGGACTAAATCAAGAATAGCCTCTTCCCTTGTGGGTTCCAGGACCAGCTGCTCCAAGAAGCAGTTAGTTAAGGTATCAAGAAATTCTCTCTCTGCATCCCGTCCTGAGGTGACATGTACCCAGTCAATATGGGGATAGTTGAAATCCCCCACTATTATCGAGTTTTTTAATTTGATAGCCTCTCTAATCTCCCTTAGCATTTCATAGTCATCACTATCACTGTCCTGATCAGGTGGTCGATAATATATCCCTACTGCTATATTCTTACTATTGGAGCATGGAATTACTATCCATAGAGATTCTATGGAACATTTTGGCTCATTTAAGATTTTTACTTCATTTGATTCTACATTTTCTTTCACGTATAGTGCCACTCCCCCACCAGCACGACCTGTACTGTCCTTCCGAAATATTTTGTACCCTGGTATGACTGTGTCCCATTGATTGTCCTCATTCCACCAAGTTTCCGTGACACCAATTATATCAATATCCTCCTTTAAAACTAGGCACTCTAGTTCACGCATTTTACTCTTTAGACTTCTAGCATTTGTGTATAAGCACTTTAATAATTTGTCACTATTTATCTGTCTGCCATTTCTTGATGTGTTAGACTATTCTTCATTTGATTGTCTCCTTTGATCTGACCCATACTTCCATGCTCTCCTGACTAGAACATAGAGCATCTCTATTAATAGACCCTCCCTAACAGATGTCTCTGTCCAATCCATGTGCTCCTCTGTACCCGTCTGCTTTCCCCCAGCCCTTAGTTTAAAAACTGCTCCACGGCCTTTTTAATGTTAAGTGCCAGCAGTCTGGTTTCATTCTGGTTTAGGTGCAGCCTATCCTTCCTGTATAGGCTCCCCCTATCCCAAACATTTCTTCAGTTCCTAATAAATCTAAACCCCTCCTCTCTACACCGTCGTCTCATCCACGCATTGAGACTCTGAAGCTCTGCCTGCCTGCCTGGCCCTGCACGTGGAACTGGAAGCATTTCAGAGAACGCCACCATAGAGGTCCTGGATTTCAATCACCTTCCCTGCAGCCTAAATTTGGCCTCCAGAACCTCTCTCTTACCCTTCCCTACGTCATTGGTACCTACATGTACCACGACCACCGGCTCCTCCCCAGCACAACCCATAAGTCTATCTAGATGTCTCGAGAGATCCGCAACCTTCGCACCAGGCAGGCAAGTGACCGTACGGTTCTCCCGGTCATCGCAAACCCAACCGTCTATGTTTCTAACGATCGAATCCCCCATTAATAACACCTGCCTCTTCCTAACTGGAGTTCCTTCCCCGGAGTCCAAGAGGAGACCACAACATCATCAGGAAGGAGGGTCCCAACTATGGGATCATTTCCCTCTGCTCCCGTTGACTGCTCTCCTTCCCTGAGCCTTTCACCCTCCCTAACAGCACAGGGGCTGTCTGACCGGAGGTGGGACAGTTCTACAGTGTCCTGGAAAGTCTCATCTACGTACCTCTCGGCCTCCCTCAGCTCCTCCAGGTCAGCCACCCTGGCCTCCAAAGCCCGTACGCGGTCTCTGAGGGCCAGGAGCTCCTTGCACCGAATGCAGACATACGCCACCTGCCCACAGGGCAGGTAATCAGACATGCTACACTGAGTGCAATAAACAGGACAGCCCCCACTCTGCTGCTGGGCTGCTGCCTGCATTCTCCCCTGCAGCTACCTAGGTTATTGATAGGGTTTCTAGTTTAGTTTAAAAGTTTTAAAGAATGGCAAGTGTACCTCTCCCCTTCCAACTCCCTGTTAGCTGCCCCTGATTGCAAAGCTTTCCCCTTCAAAGTTCCGCTTCTCTCCTGCCGCCTCCTGCTCCCCTGGAGCCCCCCCGGCCAGGCTCACCTCCTGTGGTCCTTGCCTGCTCCCCTGCGGCTGCCAGGGAGCGTGTGAATGTGCGGATGTGTGTAACTCGGGGCAGGCTTCTGTAGCTAATGGCCTGAGGAATGAACATGTGGTGCGCTCGCTCTGCTGTGGGCGGAGAAGTGGGGCTGACTTGAAAACCATCCTCAGGAGCCCTGATTTCTTTCTGCCTGGTGCAAGTAGAGACCTGAGGGGGGAAGTGTCCGCGACGCACTGAAATGAGGAGTCAGGGAGTCTGCCAAGAGTGTGCAAATAAAGACGGGATTGGGGGCATTTTGAGAGGGTACTAAAATGAGCCCCGACTGGATTGCCAAGGGAGAAGTAAACAGTTCAGATCAACTGTGTGAGTTCAAACACACACGAAGGGACAGGCGAAGGGAGCGTTCTCCCCAAGGCACTTGTCAGAGGCATTTACCCAGAATTTGGATCCAGAGGCCTTGGTATCTAAGGTACGATTCCCTTTTGAGGCTGAGATAACAGATGTATGGGATTTCTTTGTTTATCTTCAGCACAGCTCCCACTGAAATCAATCGCTTCAGCCTGCTTGAAAACTGCTGAAGGACCTCGTGGTTTGCAGAGTTGGATGCAAGGAGACACTGTCAGATTGGCAGCCCTGTCTTAGTTCTGTGCCCTTCCCGTCCTGCCCCAGCCAACTGTAATCCACTAATGGCCTGTGGTGAGAGATGCTGGCCCCAAAAGCTTCATCCAGCCCTGAGCTCTGAAGGTGGATGAGGTCCGGGTCTCCTAGACTGTCATCGGAAAGTCTGTAGCCTGGCTTACCCTGACCCGGCAGCCACCTGAAATGCTGTGCGGGTTCCAGCACAGAGATTAGCTGCCTAAATTTCACAAACCCACCAGACAAGCTCCCTAAACTTCAATCTGCATTTCTCCCTGCCAGGGATTCTCTTTCTCAGGCCTGGCTGCTGGGTCTCTAATCAACACTTATTGGAAGCAGATGCCAGGCAGTCATGTCTGTAGCTGCTAATGAGCACAAAGCAAAATCAGATGCATTTTCTGCCTTGTATGGCTCAGGTTACTGGCCATGTACCTTGTGCTGGGGAAAAGGCTGAGCTGCAGGTTCACCTTTCAGCATCTGGTCAAAGTCACTGGAAAAATTTGTTAAGGCAACCCCAGAAACTATTACCTGGTACTGCAAGGCCCAAACTGAGGGATGCTGAGTGTTGAGACTGCGGGATCTGTATGTTAACAGATCAGGTGCTAGTAGATGGCACTGAGTCAGAAATATGTAGCATAATTCCCAGATTTGCAGGACTGATGCTAGTTGCAGTTATAAACGAGTGGTCCTGTGGCACCTTACAGGCTAACTTCTGAACTGACTGATTTCCTGTCTTGGAAGCTGATCTTCCTGAGGCTTAGTGCAGATTCAGACCCGATCATAGCACTGTGATTTTCAGTGTCAGGCAAATACCCCCTTTCCCGTCAAAAGTGTTGAACAAAACATGGTTCTGTTCAGTGTTTTCATTGGCCTGACAAAAACATTTGATGCAGCCAAGAGAGGAATTATGGATGGTCCTCGGCACATTTGGTTGCCCATCAAAACTAGTAAAGATCATTCACTCCTTCCATGAGGGGCTGCTTGGCCAGGTATTTTTTAATGGGAATCTCACCAACTCCTTTCCCATTTCCAATGGAGTCACACACAGCTGTGTCCTGGCCCCTGGGCCGTTCAACCTTTTCTCTGCCTGAGTTCTCCCCTATGGTGCAAATGGGCTGAGCTGAGGCAGATACATCAGCTACAGACATGAGAGCTGAGTTTTCAGTCTGATAAGGTTTAAAGCAAAAGCCAAAAGCAATGGAACAACCCCTAAGAGGATCACTCTCTGTGGGTGACTGGGCCCATCTAGCGCACACAGAGGGAGGTCTCTATGCATTGTGAGGGCAGGGCAGTGGACTCGATGACCTCTCGAGGCCCCTTCCAGTTCTAGTGTTCTATGGTTCTATGATGTAGATAGCTTCAAATTTGTTTGGCCTCACAATTAGCCTGGAAAAAACTGGTGTCACATCAACCATCTTCCCCTCTCTGTGCCATATCCCCTACTACATCCTTTAGTGGACCCCAGTTGAAGCAAGTGGACAGTTTTACCTTTCTCAGCAGCAACAACTCCAATCTCTTGACAAAGAGATCGCAAACAGGATGCACAACATTTTTCAGTCACTAGGAAATATTCGTAACAAAGTTCTGAAATCCCACAACGTTACCCTCTCGGTACAAATACAACTTTACAATGGTTTTGTGCTCACATCTCTCCTGGACGCTGTACAAATGGCACATCGGACAGCAAGAAGCCTTCCCTAGGTGGTCTCTGAGTGCCATTATGGGGATCTGCTGACCAGACAAAATGATCAGCCTGGAGGTTCTCCGAAAGTCAAATGCTACAGGCATTGAGGCCAGGCTGATAAAAGCCAGTGGTGGGTTGGGCACATCACGGGGCTCATTAATGTCCCAGAAAACAATTTTCTGGAGAACGGTCACAAGGACATTGGAATCAAGTCTGCCCCGGAAAGTGCCAACGCGCTCACCAATGACTTTGTGTGCCTGATTGGCTCATGAGCATGTGCATCATGCTTTGGACTTCAGAGTTCATCTGGAATCCACAAAAAGAGCATGAAAACATCGTCATTGAACTGAGGGACTACGCGAGACGTACCTACCAACTCCCTCTGTGAACTGAAGCAAATCATGTAAATGCTCCATGCCTCAGTTTCCCTAGCTCTAAAATAGGGACAACAATAATATAGGCCTCCCGGGGCTGTTGTGAGGATGTCAGCTCGCTGCTTTGATTATGCCAAGTTCTAAGTGGTAAGGCTTATTAAATATCATCAAAAGCCGGTCGTCTGGTATGTTGGCACTTCTGGCCACCAATGAAAAGAGCCTCATCTCTGGACAGCTGGGACCCTTCACAAATGTCCCATTTGAGTTTGGTTCTAGAAGCAGACAAAAGATTGAGGGACGGCCAGTCCTTTCCTCTTCCCAGCTTGTTTCCCCATGCCCAGCCTCCCGTGATCCCCGGAAGTCAGGAACGGTGAATTGACATGGATTCGGAGCTAACAGGAGTCCTAGTCTGCAGTGCCCTGTGCTGTATTATGTGCGGGCAAAGCAGTTTAATGGCTCTCTGCATGGGAGAGTCCTGTGGCCATGGTCGTTTCCTGGGGCTGCTCCTGGAAATGGCCACACAAGCACTTTACAGAGGAAGGAAAAACACAAGCCAATAACCGGAGTCTTCTGATTGACGGGCGTGGAGCAAGAGCTAGCCGGACCAGCCAGGCTTAGACCCTGCGGGCAGCTGGCTGTCTCAGGGAATATGCAAACCCTTCGGCGGGTACATTAAAAAACCAGGCTTGTCCCAAAGAGCTGGCAGAGGAGTAAAACCAGGAATCCCCTCGTAAGCTCCCCACCCCGGGCCGGTCTGGGCCTGGAGAGATGGTACCCTTGAGGGAGGCTCCCTCCCATCTGTGTATTCTGACTTTGCCAGGCCTGCATGCCCCCTGCCCCTCCTAAGTCCCATGCCATCCTCCCTCTGCCCACCCAAGGCAAAATCCTGGCGCTTCACCCTAGTTTAGGGAACGTGGCGGGTTTGAGCAGACGCTTGCATTGACCACGTGTGGGGAAACAAAACCAGCTCGCTACGTTCTGGGGCCTGCTTGTTTTCACTTTGCCTCCCCTCTTGGCATCCACTGATAGCAGCCGCAGTGGTACCATGCAGAGCTTGGGGCATCGCTTGGGGCCGAGTCTCCAGCCATTACGGCCCAGAGCCTGTGGGCAAGGCACAGCACCCAAAGCGAGCGCCCACCAATGGGCATAGTGAAGAGGCTCGTTGTTATGAATTGAGAGCGGTGAGGGACAGGAACACAGCCCCCGGGATGTACAAACGTTGGGCCGCGCTGCCTAATGCGGAGCAGTTAAAGCCGTTGAACGCATCCCCCTCCCAGCTGTGCCCCCAGGAGTGTGCCCACTAGCAGCCCTACTGCTGTGCCCCCATCAGCAAAGACATAAAGCAAATCGCGCCCTGGCTGCCATGGTTACGAGGGTACAAAATCTGCCCCTCCGGGGCCCACATGGCCATTGTGTCTCTTGTGCCCCCTAGTGGCAGGTTCATGTCCGTCGGCTACAGCTGCCGTCTTGGGGGCATGCTCGTCTAAGGCAGCTTGATCGGGTCAGCGAGCCCCGGGGAGCGGCTGTCGCAGAGCACTTGGGCTGGGGGGTTCATGCAGCGCTGAACTGAGAGGCACAGCAGAGTGCCTCTAGAGCCAGGTGTTAATTCTTCCATTTCCTTCCTTTCTTCTCTTTCCCTCTTGTGCTTTCTTGGCTTTAATCTTGTCTAGACGCTGCTGAGTTGTGACCTCTCTTCCTTTTCTAGTGCAGTGAAACTTGTGTTTATTCTTGGGGTGGGGTGAAGCCGAGTGAAAGCCCCGGTACCTTCCCCTTGCTGGGCGTGCCTGGCGTGCTCCACACGCCGCGTGGTGAGCCTTCGGATCGCTTTCGCCGTCTCTGCTAAAGCTCCCATCAATAGCAATTCTGTTTTGGCTTCCGCGCCACCAAAGCCATGAAAACCGTCTCCACATCCAGCTGGCTGACTCAGCAAGATCTCATCCGGCCTCTTGCAAAAACTCACGGGAGGGAAGGAGGCGGAGGCAGAGAGCGCAGGAAAAATGAGTTCTCCTGCAGGAGCCTGTTTCTCCTAGGAAGATTAGTCATTCTCCCTTCTGAGTCAGCAGCCCCCATTCACCAAGGAGCTATTCCTCCGGCCAGCGATCCTGGTGGCCCAGATGACGGGGTTTATTAATCTTTTAAACCAACAGAAACTCATGAAGTCCCCCTTCCCCCCTGCAAACACACATGACCTGAACTCCTGCCCACTGCCTGATTTGCTCCCCTTTTTCTGGGAGGCCTGTATGCTCTGGATCCCTTAGACGATTATTTTGGCCCGCTCAGGACATATATATCTTTCATCAACTCCCCCAGCTAACAACCATGGCTGTCCAGGCCCTGTCAGTGTTTCTGTCAATATTTTTAACTAAGGCACAGATTGCGCTCTGTGCTTGGAGGCAAAAAGCCATTCGCTGCCCAAATAGCTCCTCTTGGAAGCTTTCTAACTAGTAAGCTGGAAGTCTTTGAAGCACATTTCCCAATGATATATTTTGGGCACCTTCAGCCTCTCTCTGCACTGGTAAATAGGAAGCGAGAGAATGGAATTTCCTCCTTTCTGCTTGGTTCAAACCCAGGGTTAGTTGCTGTTAAAGGGGCAATATCAACGCAAACGTGGCCCAGAATTGAGAATTTGTGAAATCTCAGTCCAGAGGAATCGGTCGTATTTTTTTCAAACGGCTGTTTCTTTCCCTTGTAGCGTCTACAGCCCAAACGCTGACCCGACGAGAGCCCGGAAGTGAAACAGGCTCTGCTATTGCTCCTTGCCAGCTGGAGGGAGGGCCAAGTGTGCGCAAGTGGCGTATGGCATTCTGTGCTTGTAAGCTCCTTGGGGAAGGGCCCACTTTTTGGTCTGTTCACCAAGCACAGTGGGGGTGTTGGGCAAACCTGGGGCTCCTGTGTGCTACGGCTACAAATGTTAACTCTGGACGGTGACTGTGCTATTTACACATTCTTTCGGCTTTAATAACCTGAGCTGCCAGGTGATTAAAACCCAAATGATGTGCCCAGGGTCATGCAGGCAGTCTGTGTCAGAGTAGGCATTGAACCTAGTGCTCAAGGTCCCCTTCCCCTATCACATCAGCATTGCAACATTTTACACTCCCTTTGAAGAGCTGCCAGTGATTGTTTGGCAGCGGATTCTCTGCTCCCTTGCACCAGTGGAAGCCAGCAATAGCTCAGGGGATCCAGGGCGCTGACAGACTTGCCAGACCCCCAGAAGGGGCAGGGCTGGGGGCAACCAGCCCTTAGCACTGCCCGGACCGCACCGTGTGACCCCTCCCCCCCCGCCCTCAGAGCTGCCTGGAGCATGCTGCGTGATGCTCTGGCGGTGATTTAAAAGGCCCAGGGCTCCGGCTGCTGCTGCCTCTGGGAGCCCTGGGCCCTTCTGAATGGCTGGGCCATGGGGCAGTTGTCCCCTCTCTGCCCTCCATTGATGGGCCCAAGTGGAAACCCATAACTGAGAGAGCCAGCCCCGTGGCTGGGCAGCCCACAGCTCCCCTTTAAGCTGAGGGCCCAGCTGATTTTTATTGGATCTCTTGTTTGTTTTACTTTCCAGACAAGCTTCAGGAGTGGAATGGGAATATTTCACTGCCGTGCGGTCTGCAGCCGCCAGGAACGCTTGTGTTCGTAGGCTGCTCCAGTGGAAATTGAACTGGACTTTTCGTTCCCGACCTTTCCTCGCGCTGGCAGGCGCGTTCGCCAGGGGCAGCATGCTGATCCCCAACCCCCCAATTCTTCACCTGGGGACTTGGGCCCCATTTCCTTCCAGGCGCAGTTTTCATCTGAACTTGCTCAGACTTTTGTTGGCGAGTGCACAAAAGCAAACCGAAAATCCTCTTTTGTAAAAACGACACAAAAAACCAAAACAAAACTCCAGCTGATTCAGATTCTTAATGGCTTGATGTGGCAGAAAGAAATGCGCTTGTGCATGTGGGCTGGGAAACGCCATCTGTGCAGGAGAAGGACCGTCAAAATCTCAGTGCTTGCTTTAGCTGCATGGCCGTGCTTGCTTTCCAAGGGATGTGCTGAAAATGAAATGGGCCAGGTCGCACTCTGCTCCTTGCCCGGAGAACAGGTCTTGCCAACCTCCCCTGCAACGTGCAGCGCTGTGGCGGGACCACCTCTCAGGGTGAGTCTCTGGGGCCCGTTGGGAGTGTCGATCCTGCCAAGCAAGGCCAGCCAATGCCAAGCGCTGGGGTGGGTTTGGAAAAGTCCCGTTCTGTGGGATGCGGTGGAAGAGGAGGAAATAACAAGGAAAGAATGGGGCGGGAGCCAAGTGGCGCTCTCCCACGACGGTGCTGATGGTGGAATGGATGAGGGCTGTTTCTTGTTGCTTCGGCCTCTTCCCTTGGGCTTGTGCGTCGGAGGGTGTATCGGGACGTTCCCTGAGCAGCGGGGAGTGCAGCTACCGGGATTCCCCAGGGTTTCTGCCTGCTCTCGGACCTGTTCCAGACCCTCTGGATCCTGCTCTGACTTCTGCCCACCTCCAGGTGTTTCCCTCCTCCCCAGTGTTTCCATTCCTGCGGCCAGCGTCATGCAGGACAACGGGGGGGCTCCGGCCCAATGCGACTCTCCTCCCCCACGTCCTGAAGGGCCAGATGGCGCCGACGGGAAACCCAGCTGAAAGCTGTGCACGCTTGTACCCTGCCTAAGGAGAAGTCTTTCCCAGTTCGGCCCGGCATCTTGCTCCTGGGCTGCTCTCTGCAACGTGGCCGGCGGAAAGGTCCAGGGACCTGGACCAACCTTTGGCCAAATCCAGCTCAAGGGAGGGGCTCGTCGCTCTGTGCGGAGGGCAAAGGCTCGGGTGGGCGGAGAGCCAGGCACAGTCACTGCGCTGCGGCCAGTCACTGGCCCGGATGGGGGGAAGAGGGGCCCAAGGGGGGCAATAGTTTTCTCTGCGTCCCCATATGCCCTGCTCACCAGCTTGGCCAGAGCAGGCTCCACATTTAAAACCAGAGGGACGGCGGGTGCTGGCTGAACCGCGTCCCCATGGGGCTGGAGGCTGGAGCTTGTCCACGTGCTGGTAGGTGTTGCTGTGTGTCCGTCACGCACAGCCCGCCCCTCAGCGCTGCCACCCACTGGCCCTGGTGCCATCAGGGGGCCTGGGAGGGTCAGACGGAGAAGTACTTCCCTTTGAGCCCAGAGGGGTCTCTCTGGGGAGGCCATGTTTGAGGGGGCGAGGTCGCTACTGGCAGCGTTGCTACCTGGCTAACCAGACGACTCTGCTCTTCGGAGTGGCCAGGCGGGGAACTTTCCATCCATACTTAAGCCTCACAATAGCTCAGTAGAATTAGACCCATTTTACAGAAGGGTGAACTAAGGCACAGGAAAGAGAATGCCCGGTCCCACCCAGGTATGTAGGAGCCTAATGCCCATCAAGGCATATTGAGGGTCCCTTTGAGAGCCTCTGATTCGGTCACTTGGGAAGCGCTTGTCTGTGAGAAACTCTAGGCGTACAGGCTGGCCAAAGGTGGCCAGTGAATCAGGAGCAGAGTCCGTTACACAGCCGACTCCCAGTCCCCGCACTGCGAGGACCTGACCACCGTCCCCCTCATGCCAGGCCAGAGATGTCGCTGGGGGCTTTCCGTGGGCATCCGTGGGCTGTGGCTCCAAGCTGGCAGTGGCAATCCCGGGTGTGTGTCGTGGGTCCAGGAAACCGCCCAGACAGCGTCTCCGCGTCCTCTGCACAGACACACCCGGGGGGAGCAAGAGCCAGACAAAACGGGTCCCCTTCAAAATCGGCTCCGCCCAACTGCAGATGTGCGAGCCCCCGCGAGGGAAGCGTGGGCCGCAACGGGTTCAAGCTTATTCAGCCCCGGTATCTTTTCACAGCCCTCCAGACAGCAAGTGAGAGAGCAGGAAACGGGCCCTGCGAAGGGGCTGAACGCACCCTCACGGGGCCCGAGTCAGACGCTGAACGCAGAGTTTGTCAAACTGCAGCCCCACGAAGAATCTCCCGTTAACGGGTAAGTCTCCCCAGAGCCCTCGTTTCCACAGCGTGAAAGGCCTGAGCTTGGGAAGAGGGAAAAGTGACATTAAGAAGGGTTGTTTCTTCTGTTTCCAGCCTACTAAGTGTTTTCCCCTTGTAGGCAAATGCTACAGCTTAGCTTGGCCCTTTGCACTGCTTTATAGGGAATCTTTGTGGACTTCCCTTTTCAACTTCAGGTTCTTTTGAAGCCCCAAAGAGCCTGTGACATGGTGGGCAATTTCCAAGTGCCTCGCAAAGGTAAAGCGTGGGCTGGTCATGCCACGGCACAGGCACTGTTCCCATTGACTGCCCCACTGGGCCACGCTTGCGCAAGTCTGCATCTGTTCAACCGTCTGCTTTGCTGCCCCAGTGGGAGGCCCCGGCTTTAAGGAGTCGGTGTTTGGCCGGCGCTTTGAGATGAAAATCTCTCTGACCTGTGAGCAACGCGAGGCTAGCGGGCCGAGGCTGCCCCGAGGCTGGGATCGAAGGGTGAGGGAGGCAGACAGGAGCCCAGATCCCACCGAGGCTGGGCCAGGAGGGGCTGTTTGGAATGAGGCAAGGCCTTGTAATGGCCAGGTGCCCCGGCATGGGCCTGTCGTCTGCCTGTGGCCATGTAGATGCTACCGCTGAGGTTGCTCGAGCGTCTGTTACTTGAGGGTGTGAACAAGCCAGGTCTCCGTGCCCCCCTGAGCGATGTAAGTTACAGGGACAGTCTAAGCACTGGTGGGGGCAGCGCCCTGTCAGCGGGCGACCTCCTGGCTACAGAGCTGCCGCCAGGGCTGGGGTCACCCAGGAGAGGTCTCAGAGCAGCCAGGCCTGCCGCGGGGGGACCCTAGGGGGCAATTGCCTTGGGGCCCGATGATTCAAGGGGTCTGGGGCTCTGGGTGGCAGTGGCAGTGGCAGTGCTTGGAGCGCCAGGCGGTGGGCTCCATGCGGCAATAAGGGCTCCCTGGGGTGCTCTGGGCAGTGCTGGGGGGTCAGCTGGCTCTAAGGGCTGGCTGCCTTCAGCCCTGCCCCTTCCGCCCGAGGCCCTGCCCCTTGTGAGAGCAGGGAGCTGGGCTCCCCCCACCCAGGGGCCCGGCCTGGCTATCAGCTGTATGCTCCGTATTGTAGCCTGAGGCTGCTGCTCCCCCTAAGCCCAGGGGCCTCTATTGTGCGCCCCATGTGGACGGTGCGTGGGGCGTGCACCCCCAGCAGCGCCCAGCACCTTTGAGCGACCGTGCGCCACCACTGGAGCAAGCGCCGTTCGAGCCCCTCCGCTCAGATGCTTCCGGAAGCTCCTGCAGCCGGGCCCAGAACAGGAATCCTGCGCGGGGCTCTCTGCGGGCAGAACTCGGCCTGGGCCCAAGCTGCTGGCCACTTGCGGCCCATTCCTGCTCCGGCAGTCGCAGGGCGAATGCACACAGGCCGTCCCTGCCCATCCGCAGAATGGGCCGCCCCTTGGGGCCCCAGGACACTTGAGGCAGCCCCTGCCCGCCTCCCAGGGGCTCCACCAGCTCCCAGTCCCTCCTTCCCCTTAAACGCCCCTCCGGCCCTGCTCCTGCATTGCCGCCTCTCCCCAGAGACTGGCCAGTCCCCCCGGCCCCGCAGCCTGGCGCCCCCTTTCCCCACAGCTTCACCCCCTGCTGCGGGGAGCAGCTGCCTGTGCTGGGCTGCAGGGCCCCTGCGTGCACAGCGTTTTGCTGGTCTCCATTTCTCTCTGGGCCTGCGGCCTCCTCACCCAAACCGGCACATCTTTACCAGGGGCCATCGCTACACCTTAGCGCCCCCGAAACAGCCACGGCAACCGGCCGTGCTTTCCTGCCAGTGCTGGCAGGGTGGGCAGTAGTGGGGGGAAGATTTCATGCTGGGCCAGCTCCCGTGAAGCAAACCCCACACGCACCTCGAAGTCTCATGCCAGGGTTACCTCGCTGGCAATAAAAACTGCAGCATCCCCCCGCCTTGGTTCAGTGCAGCTGACGCCTGCCTGGCCATGGGCAAGTCCCTTCCTGGCCCAGTGCGCCGCCAGTGCCAGCTGGCATGAGAACCGGCTCACCCATCTCCTGGGAGAGTCGTGGATTGTAATGAATTGTAATGGCTCCAAAGCACCCGGGGCTGCTCCTATGCAAAGTGCTGGAGCAGAAACCGATTTCAGTGGCTGCTTAATTACCTTGCTGGGTGCGATGTTGGGTCCCGTGCTCTTCGCACAAGAGCAGCCTCGCCTGCAAGTGAATCCTAAGGGAAGCGGTGATTGAAAACGGCTTTATGGCTCCCGCCGGGCCCTGGGTGATTCCTACAGTGCTGCTCCCTGGCACAGGGAAGGGTAAATCATAAGTCAAAATCTTACACCACATTAGCCACAGTGGGGCAGCTTCTTCCCTGCGGTAACTCCACAAGGGAGGAACTCCACGGAGGCCGATGGGTCTACTGGTCCACCAGGATGCAGGAGGCCCGAGTCAGTCGCTACTCGGCGTTTAATCCTGCTAGGCTTAGTGCCTCTCGTGCCATTTACGTGTCTCCCGGCAGAAGAGGGGGGTTATGCTGGGCGCTGGGGGGGCGTGAAAGACGGGGGTGAGGCCAAAGAGCTCATCATCTGAGCAGAGGCAGCACTTTGCAAACTGGGCCTTCTGATCCCTATTTTGCAGCGGGGAAAACGGGGGTGCACCCGCCCCAGAGCAGGCCTGGATTAAAGAACAGGGGGCCGTTATTCTGCAGCCAGGAGTAAATTCTGCTCCCGAGGAACAGAGCACTGTGGCTAGTGTGGCTAAGATGCTGTTATAGCAGGGGTGGGCAATAATTTTTTACCGGGATCCACTTCAGAGATTTTTGAAGTGGCCCCAGGCTGCACTGGAAGGGGCGGGGCCTCAGCGGAAGGGAAGGGGCCAGGACACTTCCCTAGCCACAGACCATGATTGGTCTGGTGGTGGAGGAGCGTGTAAAGTCTTTGACCCCATAGGTTCCCTCTAGGCACCCTGGCTGCTGGCGGTGGGAAGAGACTTCACACGCTCCTCCTTCTGCCCCCCGGCCAATCAGGGTTTGGGGGTGGGAGCGCAGCAGGGCCTCCGCAGGCCGGATCAACCCACTTGACAGGCAGGATGCAGCCCCCGGTGGCCCTTTTGCCCACCCCGTGTTCTAGCAACACAATTACAATAATCTCCATACACTAAGGAAAAGGCAGTTTGGGGGCCGGAGACCGGGACCTGAATTCAACTCCCTTTGTAACTAGAAACTGGCGGTGGAATGGGAGGGCGGCTAGCCCCAGAAATGATACTGCATGACATGGGTGTACTGCTGTACTGGGCCGCTTGAGACTCACGAAACCCTCATCCCTTTGTTGTTGTTGGTTGTGGTTTCAATTCTACCCACATTTTCCACATTTTTTTCTTACGGCTCCAAATTTGGATTTTCTCCTCTATTTCCAAAGCCACAAGAAAACAGAATATTTTAAATAAAACCTCAGGGTGAATAAAGGCAACAGAGCTGGGTTTATATGTAACGCACTCAGCTTTTGTTGACTTTACGACGTGGGCTTTTTTTTTTTTAACCCAGTGTCGTTTTCTGCAGCTATAAGATAGGAAGGTGGAGAACATTTTTTTAAATGTTCTGAAAACATTCCATCAGCCATCAGAGTCAAAGCCCTATTGAAAACTACAGAACCCCTTATAGTTAAGATTTTAATGAAAACCAAATTTTTCATTCCCTGTGTTTTCCTTCGCAAGGATTTCCAGGGGAATACAACCAAGCTGGGGGGCTGATGGAAGGAACTTGGCTGAAGTTTCCCATTGTCCACATTTCCAATTCACTTCTTTAACCATGTCAAATAGGCCCCTCCTAGTTTGATATTTTTGAGAGTTCTCCTTGCCGCCCCTCCCCCAGTAAAAGTGGAATTGTTTTTCATTGAAAATCAATACAGTCTAGTCAAGGGGTTGCAATAGCTGCAGTTATTCCCAGAATGGGGTGGCTGGGTTTTTTCCTTGGCCGTTGTAGAGCTGGTTGTAGGGCATGCCCAGTCTCAAAGAGCCATTGGCTTCTGCCAAGGGCTGATCACGTGGGAAGAAAGGCTTCTCCTATGACTTGGGCCAGAGCAAAGGAGTCAATAACTCATCACTTGACAATTGCTATCGCCTGCACCAAGCACAAAGATTTCTGCTCTTAGACTCCTGGATGCCCCTGTTGAGAGGGGCTCGGGTGGGAGAGAATAACTTCATGCCTCTCTCTAGATCCAGGGTGCGCCCACATCTCGACTCCTGCATGCAGATGTAGGTGCTCCGTCTCTGAAACAGCATCTCGGCATTGGAAATGTGCAGAACTGGACAACAAAAATGAGTGGGGGGGGGTCTATAAAATCATGATCGGTGTGAAGAAAGTGAATGAAAGAATTGGTTATGCCCACAACACAAGAACTAGGGGCCATAGGTAGCAGGTGTAAAACAAACAAAAGGGAGTTTTTCTTCATGGAGTGCAGAATCAACCTATGGAACTCCCTGCCAGAGGATGTTGTGAAATCCAACACCATAACAGGGTTCAAAAAAGGGCTAGATAGATTCATGGAGGTTAGCTCCATCAATGGCTATTAGCCAGGCTGGGCAGGGAGAGTGTCCCTAGCCTCTGTTTGTCAGGAGGTGGGTGACAGGGGAGGGATCACATGAGGATTCCCGTTCTGTTCACTCCCTCTGGGCACCTGGCATTGGCCACTGTGGGCACACAGGACACTGGGCTAGATGGACCTTTGGCCTGACCCCGTCTGGCTGCTCTTATGTTCTTACTCTAGGGAGTTGCACCTAGAGTCTTTCCCAGTGGGGCTCTCGTCACTGGTAAGAGAAGCTGGTTCCAGCTCTGGATTGGAACTGAGAAGCACCCCAGCTTCGCCTTCGACTTCCCATGTGACCTCAAGTAAACCCAGAGCCTCCCAGGTATTTAAGAGCCTTCCTCTGATTGCGTCCAGTGGGAATTAGGCACCTAAATACCCTTTGAGGCTCAGGGGCTTAACCTCCCCATGCATCCCTTCTCCAGCTGTAATATGCGACACCCCCCCACTCTGGGAAATGGGGAGGGATGCCTGACATGTCTCTCTTGAATTGCACTGTAAGATCTTTGGGGCAGGGACTGTCTCCTGCTCTGTGTCTGTACAGCGCCTGGAACAATAGGGCCCAAGTCTCAGCTGCAGCCTCTGTGCACTGCTGTCCTGCTATTACTCGGCCAGTGAATATTAAAAAAAACCGTGCAGAACACCAATGGTCCTGTAGCACCTTAGAGACAGCCAAAAAAATATATAAATATTATCATGAGCTTTTGTGGGCACAACCCACTTCTCCAGATGACAAACAGGAAGCAAGGGGCCCAGAGTCTGAAACACAAAGCAGAAAAAGAGGGGAGGGGGGAGGAGAAAAGGAAAAAACCCGTCAAAGTGAATTTTAGCCTGCAGAAGAGATGGACGTGCGCACCGACAGCATTTGCAGCCCAGCCAAGTTGGGATCGCACCCAAGGGATTGTTTGGGGCCCCTCCGTGAGTTGCATCATCAGCTAGTGCCCCTCATTATGTACCTGGACTGAGCTCACTCTTGTGCAGCATGTGAGCGCCGCTATCAAGGACTAGACCGTCGGCTAGCAGAGGGATGTCACATATGGATCTAAATATATTAACTGTGTAATGGACACACATTCTATCTGCTGTTGCCTCCCTGCCCGGCAGGGCTGCTGGCGCCCGGCCCCACAGCACAGTGGGTCCAGCTGTTCCAGCCAGGCCAGGCGCCAGTTAGCTGGTTTGTAGTAAGGTGATGCTTACCAGGTAACCAGTTACCCATTTACATCCCTAGGCCAGAGCGCGCACACAGCTAATGGGAGGGAGTACCAAGCAGACACGTCCTAGTTGGCACTTTCTATGCAACCTTCCCAAGTTCAGGGATCGAGCCGGGGGGAGGGGGGATGTTTTGACTTGTTGCTTTTTCATGGAAAAATGTATTTTTCAGAGCCTGAACCTATGCATCCAGTGTGGGTGGGAGTCAACCAACGGTTCCATTGGCCCTTTTCAAGAGAGTCAAAATATCTTGTTCTGATGTCAAATTTGGTCAGTTTATTAAAAAAAACAACAACCCCCACACCCACAAAAAGGGTCAGAAATCACCCAACATGTCCGAATTGAAAGAAGAACTCGGAGGACGGGGGAAACCCTTATTTTGTTCAGAGTTGACCCGAAATACTTTGATTGATTTGAAATATTTTTATTTTGAGTTTCTTGATTTTTTTTTTTTCCAGTTCCAGCCCACCAAACCTGTTATTTGCTCAGCTCTACTCCTCCATTCCTGTGAAGGCCGAGTCCTGGCCTTTAGCTCTCTCTCCTATCCTGGGACAGCCTCTTTTGTTTGGCACACGCCATGACCAGGTCATGATGCACAATCAAGTGAGGAGGCCCAGCCAGCTCCTTCCGCCGGAGAAACTTCAGGTTTGGAGCCAGGGAAGAGCCAACACCAGAAGGTGGCATCTTGCAAACTGAAGAAAGGAAATGGTTTTTCACAGTGTGGGCAGAGAGAGATGAATCTGTGGAACTCACTGCAGCAGGAAGGTGTGGAGACCAGGAATTGAGCAAAGCCTCATTGCTTCCGGGGGAGCAGGATGAAACTAACTATGTGGGGCACTTTTACCCTGCATCTACTTATTGTGCTACTTTTGCACCTTCTGCTGAAGTACCTGGGACTGGCCATGAATGGGACACTGGGCTAGATGGGCCTGCTGGTCTGGCAGTGACTGTTAAGCCCCATCTATCACCAGGTTCTGGCAGCCTAAGGACCGGGCCGGGGAACCCGTCATGCCCCTCTCCCCCAGTGATTCTAGCAGTATGTGGGTTTGTGCTGCACCCTTGCTGGGTTTCACCCCCCCCCCCCACATCGCAGCTTCAATTCAGGGAGCTCAAAGCACCTTTTGCAAATGCCACTGAATGAAATCTCACCCAGGCTAAGAGGAAATAGTCGCGTGATGCCTGTTTTACGAATAGGGAAACCGAGGCACAGATGCAGCCGCTTGCTCAAGGCCACACAGGGGAGTTAATGGTGGTGCCAGAAACAGAACCCAGGAATGAAGGCTCCGGCTGCCACGTGGGCTAACCACTAGACCACACAGCTACAGACCAAAGCACATTAGAAACACAGAAGAGTGCGGAAGGAAAAGACCAAAGACCCCTTAGGTATTAATCTCAGGCACATTTAGACCTCTTGTTAACGTTGCCCACTGGAACAATTAATTCTTTCAGTCTGGCTTAAACACCCAACTTTACTTTACAGCCCATTTCATTTATGACCAAGAAATGAAATTACTGTGTCGGTTTCACTGCCTCCATCCAGCCCTGGGTGTTCCGCATTCATAAGAAACCCAGCGGCTGCAAAGATAAACAGCCTGCCTTGCCAAGCGGGTGAAGTGCAGGCTGCGGCTGCAGCCCCGGGCTGGCTGTTGGGAGGCCACCGATGCTCTGCGCAGACCGCGCCCGGGCGGCGCTGCAGGCCAGACGAGCGACCCCATTTTGCGGGGGGTTCGCCAGTCACAGGAAATCGCTGTTTGAAAAAGACTTGTTGGGTCTTGCAACTTCCCCTTCCATGGGCTCCGGTACCAAATATGCCACCTGGCCACAGGCCAGAAACCAAGCAGCGTCTGGCGCTGGTGTGGCAGCGCAAGCAATGGGCGACAGGTCCTGCTTGTGAGCATTGTGCTGAGCTGCCTGGTGTGGGGACGGCAGGTGCTGGCATTCAACCAGCTGGGCAAATGGAAAACCACAACATTGCCTGTTTCCTTCCCCATGGCTTGGCCTAGGCTCTGAGCCTGCTACCAGCCGTCCAGCCGGGGGGGTCTTGTTGGCCTGAGCGTGGGTCCTAGGGCTGCACACCAGTGTGCCTGCGCTCAGAATCTAGCCCCTTCCCCTTGGGGTCATGATACCGAGAGAGCACCTGGCAGTGGAAGATTTCAAAGTGCTTGGGGAAGCCCTGCCAAAGGCCTCGCACCCGCACGGCTGGGGAGATGGACGCCCGGCCACAGGCCTGGAATTGGCCCCCGGAGCCATGTCTCCTGGGCTCTGTTCTCGCAGCGGGGCAGCCTTTGAGGCTTTTTGCCAGCGGCCATCTTGTTCTCCTGATCTGAGCCAGAAGTCAGCGCCCCTGCGGAACCAGGTAAGCAGGGAGGCCGGGAGGGACCGAGGGGGGGCCAGGGGCTGGGCCCGGTTGCTGAGTGTGTGTAGGGTTGCCAGGTGTCCAGTACTTCCGCCTCCTGGCAGGGAAACAAAAATCAGAAAATACCGGACATTTTAGGAGTCTGGTATTTTCTGAATTTTTTACCGGACAGGAGGCGAAAATACCAGACTGTCCGGGTCAATACCGGACACCTGGCAACCCTGGAGGAGGCTGGGCAGCCGGAAGCCCCGTGCAGCCTCTGCTGCCCCCCAGCATGGCTCAGCCCAGAGCAGGTCTCCTGCGCGGGAGGGAATTATTCTGAGCTGCTACGGAAGGACGCGCTGCCGCTCACTCGAAAAGGGGCAGGGGCAAGGCCTAAGTGAGCGAGGTTCTGGATTTTCCAGCTCTACATGCCCCACCCTGTGAGCTGCCATTAGAGGGTGAGAAACCAGCCGAGTTAGCTCAGCTGGTATCCGGGCCTGCCTTTATCCCTGCAGGTCCCTGGTTCAAGCTGTGGGGAGTGAGCCAGCAGGGCAGCTGTCTGGGCCCACCTGCTGCAGGGGTGTGTGACTAGCTGTGTGCCCGGGGGGGGGAGGAGGGGGGGGTTTGCGCTTCCTGGCTTGCCTCTGCTTTCCCAATTACAACCACCCAGCGCTGCCGTCGGCTCCCAGGCAAAGGCACTGTAATGAATAATTATTTCCCCGCCTTCCCTGCCCTGCCCCTTTGATGTTGCACTTGCTTTCAGTTTCCAGCACTGGATGCAGACAAGTATCTACTGTGGGCCACGGTGCCAAAGATGTCACTCCCATCCATTTGACATGGGGAGATTAAGCCAAGAGGAAGATTCCTGGATCAACACGACACTTTAATTTACAGTCTTTTGTGTTCGCTGATCTGGCAACCCCGCCAAGTCTCCGTGGGTTTCTCCGGCATGAGAAAACACCTCAGCTGGATTTCCCTGCTACCGCCAGGGAATTAACAGTTAAACAGTCGGCTCTGTGTGCAAAATTAAATGACACCTAGGCAATGGTCCCACTAATCTTTTCCATCCATGTGTGGAATACATTTTATGTGTACTGCAGCACGTGCAAATGTGCACCACAAGGAAAAACACAAACCTAGCTGTGGGTACTCTGCTAATCTGTGCGGGGGGGGTATGGAATCTCTGCTGAGCGGCTGCACAAGCACCCAGCTGATCCTTCGTTCCAAAAGGCCCATGATGTCTCCCGGGGCCCATCTGCACAGCAGGGCGTACGTCGACGTGAGCTATGCAAATTGATCTACGGCAGTTGCGCATCTTATTTCGAAATAAGGAGTGTGTACACAGCACTTATTTCGAAATAGAGCACTCTTCCTCCAACTTCCCTTCCTCCTCGTGCAGTGAGGCTCACAGGCGTCGGAGTACAAAGTCCTCCAGCGTGACGGTATTTTGACACTATTTCAAAATTACTGCCGGCTGTGTAGACGTGGACTAAGTTAGTTCGGAATAGTGTCGCAGTGTAGACGTATCCCCTGGGAATTTGGAGCCATGGGTTCTAGGCCTCAGGCAGCTGCTCTGTAAATAGCTACTCCAGGTGTGAGTCCCACGCGCTTAGTGTTACACGGCAGCTGGCGTCTGGGTGCTCCCAGAGGAGGTGTTTCCCTGGGGCTGCGTTATGGCCTGAGACTGGTGTTTTGGCGAGAGGCTTCTTAGCACCTTCCTCCAGGTCCCACGGAGCAATGAATGTGTGAGGCAGGATTAGGGTCAGACCCGGGGCGCAGGCGATCTGGGGTCAAGCCAGGTTGTGCTACTGAATCCTGTGTGGCCGTGTCCTTGGCACTCTGCTACGCTCAAGTGACTTGGGAACCGGAGTCTCCAACCTGACTTATGGCCTGAAGCGAAAGGTATTTAGGTGCTTCCAGATGCAGCGAGTCACCGAGTGGGATTTACAACAGCACCCGGGTGCCTAACTCCCATTGGAAGCCGATGCGAGAGTTTGAGGAGTGAGGCCCAATTCACTATAGAAAAGGGACCTGAGGCTCCTAAATCCTTTAGGTGTGTTGAAAAGTATTTTCTCTGCACCCCTGTTCCCCACCCGCAATAGGGGGCTGGTGCGTCTCTTCTCCCTCTCTGGCACCGTCTGCCTCTGCCTGGGTGAGGGCTAGCACCGAATCCGAGTGCTGTGGCCCAGGACGAGCAAGTGAGCAACAACCCCGGGGGCAGCAAGGCGACTGGTCTGTCCCCACCTGGTCGGTCCCAGCAGAGCTGTGGCAGCTTCTTCAGCGTTTGGCCACCGGCGTTTTCTCCTGCTCACTGGGGAAAAGCTTCTGTCAGGATGGGCGGTGGAGGGGGGGGCTGTCGGGGCCCGGGTGACAGAGCTCGCCAGAGAGCCGGTGCTGGTAACAGGGCCCGAGAGCCCCGCGCTTAGTCCAGGGCCTGTGCCCCCCCACAGAGGGCTCTAAGCCGCTTGGCCGGGCTCTTCCTGGCCCTGCTGGGTGGCCGGTACCTGGCAGCTCGTGGCTATTTCCCCTGGCTCGGTAACATGCTGCAGGCGTCTGTCGGTGCAGGACTTGCTGCTGAGCAGGGCTCAGGGCCAGGCCAGGCGCTGCGACAGGCCAGACGAGTTGAGTCCGAAGCGCGTTTTGCCCTGAGAACTGCCCTTTGTCCATGCCCGGGTGGGTCAGCCTGTACGGCGTGTGCCAGCCAGTCCCATGCCTGAGGGCTCCCCTTGAGTCTGGGGTCCCCCCTCCCCACATTCTCAGCGGCACTTTCCGTCCTTCCCCTCAGAAGCCAGCTAGCGACCTGGTCACACGGCGCACGTTTGCCAACCAGTGGAAATGCAGCTGCCTCTGAGGCGGAGCCCACCCGCCAGCAGAGACGGGAAGAGGGCGCGTTGCAGTAGCCGGACGAGAGGGCCTTGGAATCCGTGAACCCCGCCCCTGGGAGACGCTTATCTCTGAGGCTCAGTAGGGGGCGGCCTTCCGGCTGAGGCAACAAGGACCCAGTGTGGCCCCCTGTGGGCGGGACACCGGTGCGGTCCATTGGGTGGCGCCTCCAACAGGACGCTCTGAGACTTGAACTGTGTTCTCGATGGCACCTTTCCCACGGGCCTAGCAAGGGGGTGAATGTCTGTCGGATGAGTTGGGTTCTGCCTGGGAGGCCTTTCCCCAGCTCTCGCCCCTTGGAGCTCAGTGTAGGAGCCTCTACAGCTTGAGCTAAAAGCCAGCTGGTTTCCAGCTCAGACTGTAGAGCTCCCTTATCTCTCGCTGTAAGTGGTCTCCGTGCCACGACATGGGCCGGTGAACCACGCTAGGTGTCTGGGCTCCAGCTGCACCGGGCCGAGTTCCTCAGGGCAGCGTCCACGTGGGCTCCTTGGATCCGCAGCATTTTCCAGGGTTCTTTGCTGCGTCCCCCTGGATCCTTTGTTTGCCCCTGTGACGTGCAAATCCCCTCTTCAGTTATCACCTTTGAAATTCTGGGTCCCTGCCGCATCTGAGGGGCCGGCCTTCTGCTGTGCAGCTCCACACACCCCCCCGTTAGTGGGGGGCTCCAATCCCACCTGGGTAGCGCGTCCTTCCCCCGTTCCAAGCCGCCGCGGCTGTGTGCAGCTGATGACTCTCAGCGATGGGAAAGGGGCACATGGGTACCGTCAGCAGACAGCCTTCGTACTAAAGCACCCGGGGGAGGGGTAAAGCACCGTGCTGGGAACTCAGGAAACCTGCTCTCGGTTCCTTCATCTGCTGCAGACTAGTGAATGGGAATAATTCTACTTCCTTTTCTCCCACGCCTTGTCTGTCTATTTAGCCTGCAAGCTCTTCCAGGCGAGGTCTGTCTCGGGGCGGGGCGGGGCGGGGCGGGGCGGCGTGGCTGCTCAGATCTCCCAGCGATTGAACTGAATCTACAGAAACCAAGGTAGTCTTGTAGCCTCTCCTAGCCAGGCTGGGCCGGGGGCTGTCCCTGGCCTCGTTTGTCAGGGGCTGGGAATGGGCCACAGGGCAGGGAGCACTTGATTCCTTGTTCTGTTCGCTCCCCTTGGGGCGTCTGGCGTTGGCCACTGGGCTGCAGGGACCTTTGGGCTGACCCTCTCTGGCTGTGCTATTAGTCAAATCAGTAGATTCCCCTTTTCACATGATTCCCTAAGGGTCGTCTTTCTAGTGGGTGGCTCCATCCGCCTGCGGGGATTGTGCTGACCTAAGGACGTCGCCTTCCTTCTCATTTAGCTAAATCGGTACAAAACCTGGGTCAAGCCATCCTGGCGGCAGCTCTGTGCCCTGCCTCTCACAATAGGGCCCTGATCGCAGATGGAGGCTGACATAAATACCAGGGCCCCGGCCGGCCCGGCACCGTGTTCTCAGAAGGGGCAGAGACACAGGCAGAGGGGGCAGGGCCATGCCGCCTGGAGTACGTGGCACTGGGCCTCACCCCCAGGCAGCCTTCAGAGCCGCCCAGTGTGCGCTGCACGGTGCTCCAGCAGCGGCATGAAGGACCTAGAGCTCCGGCTGCCGGTAGCGGCCGTGGCCAGGGGCCCCGGGCCCTTTGGAATCACCGGGCCCCAGGGCAATTGCCCCTTTGCCCCCCTTGTCAGCAGGCCTCAATAATAATAAGAAATAAGACGTGATAACGGGATCAAATAAGATCCAGGAGGAAGGATGTGAAGGAAACCCCGTGGCCGCTGGAGAGTGGATAACCACCATGGTCTCGGCTGGCCGTCAAATCTAGCAATGTGATTGGCTGACGTGCTGGGTACGTTTCAGAACAGTAGCATGCCACGCTTCTCTGTGGTCTGTTTGGTCAGTTACCTCACTCGTGTCCCCACATGGGCTTGGCACAGGAGGTTCCAAAATGATCACCCGCTGCAGGTTTCACCAGCATGCCTTAGAAGTGCTGCGTCTCATTCAGCCCAGTGTTCCCCCTAATCTTTTCCATTCATGTGTGGAATAAATTATGTGCACCAAGGCATTTGGGAATGTGCACCACCAGTGGAAACAAAGCCCTAGCTGTGGGCGCTCTGCTCGTCAGTGGGGCAGCATTTGAATCGCTCCCGAGCAGCTACCCAAGTGCCCAGCTTACAGGGAACGCTGGTTAGGCCCTCGCCTGACTGCTCATATGAGCTGCAGCAACTGCATGAAGCCGGTGGGGAAGGGGGAGAGTTAGAGACAACAGCAACTTTGCAAAAGCCGATTGCAGCTGCCAAAGTGCTTAGGCGCGTGCCCGCTCGCCGGCCCAGCGCGTGGTGATGTGTCGGTAGGTACGCAGCACGTCTCACAGCACCGGGCCCCTGGCTCTGCTTGGCGTCACAGCTTTCAACGGGGCTGAGAGCCGCTGGGCCTAGTTTCGAATGAACGGTCCTGAAAGGGTCGTTTCAGCGCTGGACGCTGCCTCTGCCAGTGGCTGTGAACAGAGGGCCGTTCCGCCCAGGCCCTCACTTGAAATGCATTGCCGCTGGCGGCGGCGGCGGAGCCGAGGGCTCACCCACAGCGGCTAGAGTGTGGTTTCTTTGGGTTCCCCCCGCAAATACAAATGCAGCTAAGGGCTAAAGTCACGCACCTGCCTGCAAAGGCCCCTCTGAATGACTGCCCAGCCCCAGAATGCACGCCTCACTGTGGGCAAGGCCGTTCGCGCACGGGGCAGGGGCTGGCCTTGCAGATGTTGTACAGCACAGCGCTGGCGTCAGAGCCTTGCGGCGATGCAAGCACATAAACCGAGCTGTGCAGGAGTCATCTCTGCGTCGTAGGACCCTGGCCCCAGGAAGCCAGGCAGACTGTTCCCTGCAGGCTGTGGTACTGCTTTGCAGCTGTGATTGGACACCGAAACAGGCGTTTGTGGATGCTGAGGGACCAGTATCTGCTGGGGATCAGTGTCCTGGTGGCTTTTTGTTTCACTCAAACTAACATGCCACCAAACGTGTTGGCTACACATTTGCTGGAGTCATTCCATTCACTTCTTTAGGCGCTAGACTGGGCCTGTAATTCTGTGCCTCAGTTTACCTACTTGTAATGCAGCATGAACGCTGATTGATGTCCCAGCAGATGTGTGAGGTATCATCAATAACCAGGCCGCGTTCCGGCCTCAGAGTTGCTGGTGTCAATCTGGAGTCATGCCCTTGAGTTCATGGAAATGGCTCTGGATTTACACCAGCTGGTTTTAGATCAGGAGCATGGCCTATTTTTTTTGTCTGCTGTGAAAGTGCCATAGATTTTCCTGAGCCAGCATTTCCATGGGTGGGGGAATGAAAACCCAAAGATTTAAAAGGCCGGTAACTCTGCAGAAGTGCTGGGCACAAATCAGGTCTCTGTTCCCAGCTGAGCGATGGAGCTGTCACGGCAAGTCCTTTGCGTGGAACTGAGCTATGGGTTAGAGCAGAGGTGGGCAACCGGCAGTGTGGGCCACATGTAGCCCATGAGGGTTCTAGGTGTGGCCTGCGAGACATTGTGTCACCGTTGCCCACGTGCAGGGCTGCCAGCGTCTGCTGGTTTCTGTCCGTGTCATTTTTTTCTTACCACTATTACAGGTTGACTCTCTCCAGTCCAGCGCAAGCTGGTCCAGAAACCTCTGTGGCCTGGCAGGATTTTAGTGGGCCGGATGTTCCACTTTTCATAGGTGTGGCCAAGTGTCCCATAAAGTTTGTTTACAGGCCCCAGTCCTGGCGCTCAGGCTATGTCTACACTGGCCGGTTGTTGCGCCAGAAGTATGCAAATGAGGCTAAGCGTGGAATATGGCCGAGCCTCATTTGCATACCTAATGAGCTGCCATTTTTGCGGAAGCGGCTGTTGCACTAGAAGGCGCTGTCTACACTGCCCCTTCTTGCGCAAGAAAAACCCTCTTGCGCAAGAAGGGGCAGTGTAGACAGCTCCTTCTAGCGCAAGAGCCTCGTCTGCAAAAATGGTGGCTCATTAGGTATGCAAATGAGGCTCGGCGATATTCCACGCTTAGCCTCATTTGCATAGTTCTGGCGCAACAACCCGCCAGTGTAGACATAGCCTCAGTGTTCTGTGCTGTCATTCAGCTCTAATTTACCCCAAATGTCCTCTAACGGCCCAGTGAGCAGTGGACGTGCTGGTGATGCTGCTAGACCACATTGACCTCCCACGGTCCAGAAAATTCTCTCGTTTGGAACTGGTCGGGTCTTGAGGGTTCTGGACTAGAGCGGTGCAACCTATACTAAAGTGACACGCTCGTAACGCCCGGGCCCGTGACGTTAGGTGGGTGCCGATTGCACACAACACTCAGCACGCACTGTGAGAGCTGTGTGCTCTCTCTGCAGCCAATCAAAGCCCTGCTACAGTGCAACCGACACCCACCCCCACATTCTAGGTACTTCAGTGCAGTTAGCAAAACTAGCCCGGGAGATCGCCTTGGTTACAACAATCTTGTGGCCCACTGTGATGAAGGCCGCTCATTCGACCCACGCACTAGCCTCCGTGGCTCATCGCTGGGTTAGAGGCACTTGAAAGTCGTGTGTGTGTGTGTGTGTGTGTGTGTGTGTGCGTGCACACGCATGTGTTGCTGGCAATTTGGAGTGTAGGGCTTGATCATATTGGGTGCTGCACACACTCCACTTCCCAATGGGAATGCAGTCGGAGCAGATGAGCCATGCCTCACTTTTCCCATCTGTAAAATGGAGCTAATTAGCCTCATACACCTCTCAGGGCACTCGGCATTAAATGCCTTTGTGGGCCAGAACAGCTCCCTTGGAGTCCATGGAGCACCGCTGGCTAGCTATGGCCCTGGCCTCGCGTCTCTGAGATGCTCCAGGTGCCAGGCACAGGGGGCAGGATCATGAGCGGCGCATGGTTGCTGAGTTTGTCTGTTCGCCCACACACTGACAAGGCCCGGTGAGCAGCAGGAGGAAATCAACCAGGCGAGCGGCATGGCCAAGACTTGTAACCGTCCATTTATTATTCCACGTGGAAAGGCTTGAAAATGATTACACAGACTCCTGACGAGAGAATCACGTACATGTGACACGAACATCAATGTTTATAATAGAAAAGCAGAACTGGCCACATCAGGTGGCTCCTTACAAACGTGAGTCTGTCTGGTCACAAGGCAAGCAAAACTTCTGCGCTCACTGAAGGTAAAAGCAGCAGGATCATCCCCGTGAGAGCTTTGCTAATGACTCCAATGGGAGCAGATCCCCAACCCCCACCCCCCGTGACACGTGCTACAGGTAAAAAGGGCTACATATTAAATACAGGGAGTTACCTTCAAGTAAGGCTGGCATAGTACACAAATAGCCACATTATTTGGTATTACTAGCATTTTTTTCAATCTCCAGCGTAAGATTCCATTTAAACAAAACAAATGAACAATCGCTGCTCTCCTTAGCTAGAGAAAGATCTTTCTTCCATTCTCCTTTTTTTATGTTTTTTTTGTTTCTGTTTTTGGCCCCTGCCACGCAAGTATAGGAAGCATTATTAAGAACTGGATCCTTCAATACATTTAAGAATTATATTATTATAACAAATAAGACCAAAAAATTAGATTTTACAGTTAAATAGTTCGTAAGCCAAAGGTTTTACTGTACAAGCAATTGTGCATTTTTTTTAAAAAAAAGGCAAATTATAGTGCAAAGCAAATTTTTTTGGCCAGTCTTGCAACTGGCTGCATAACATAGAGGTGTCTGTATTTACACCTTTATATGACAATATGTCATAAAAGAACATAGTTGCAGATTTTTTTTGTTTTAAATACTCCATGAACACCATTACATTGGTATGAAGAAATTCCTTATTTTCTTTGTGCTTTCTATCAGTGGAAATACTGTACTGAGAAACCTGACTGCATCAAAAGACAGGCAGTGCTAGTCCAGAGTGACAGACAGCTGCTAATTGCTAAGGCGAGGGGAGTTTGCAGGTTTTAAACCCTTGAGTGCTCATTGCAGCTTTACAACGCAATCCGGGTTCCTGTGATTCGATGGCTTGACCCCCATATTTAAACGGCAGTGCCAGTTCTGTGTAGTCTACGTCACTTGATTGCTGGAAAGATGCCCACTGGCTTTGGCAAGCCAGCCATCCTGCCTTCAGCTGTGGAGCGTGGGCTGGGCTTTCCAAAGGCCCTGAAGAACCCAACCCTCACTGAAAATCAACCTTCACTCAGACATACGCAACCAGATGCCAATTAATTCTCCTGATAACTTTTTAAAAAAACCCTGACAAATAGTAGTTTCATAGTCTGTTAAGGGAAAATAAGGGGCAACTTTTGGCCTGGTCTACTGGACAGATACGTCCCTCCAGCCATGTGCTTTGTTAAATACTCACAAGATTATGATAATTGTAGACCTAGCCTTCAGCAAGATTATTAATGCACCCCCATCTGAAGTGGCTATGCAACTACAGGAGACCTCGCATTCAGGTGCGATGTGCGGTACTTTATATTTTGATTTCATTTGTCTAAAAAAAAACCTTCAGGCGGTGTCATTTTATGTAAAATTGAGGGGGTCAGGCAAAACTGAGTATTTTAAGAATCAGCTGATGGTTGCCTGTATTTAAGTACAAATGCATGGTGTGGGGAGCCACTCTGGGTGTAACAATGGAAGAGAACCATAAAATAAATACTAAGTATTGCCACAGCTGCCTGTGTGCCATTTGGAAACGAGAGGGGAGAAGCCACTAGCCTGAATTTCATATGATTCCAAAGGCTTTCGCGTCCTCTTTGCAGCAAATATTTTTAAGTGCACCTCACACACTGGATTGTCCCAAACGCATTCTTCGTCTTGGATGCACCCAGCGAGACTAACTAGAAATGGCAAGACATTAATGTCCAGGGCAGGCCAAAAGGAAAACACTTTGTGTAAAAAATTACATCTCATGTAAACATACAGGGAGGAGATCAGCCATGTTACTGGTCAAAACAAAACAAATCACAATGCAACCACTTTCCAAATCGAGTCACAGCATTTCTTCACATGGCTGACACCTGCCCTCTCGCTTGCAATGTCCCTCAGAACCGTAACAGTGTCTGCGAGAGCCAGTCCCGTCTACTTTGCTGTCAGCAAGACTCAGGTCTCGGCTGATGCGGGTATCTCTGGTGTCCTTACTGGGTTCGTGCGGTGGTTAAAGGCCCTTGTCCGGAGGGGGCAAGCGGCTGGATCCTGCGTTTGCAGCGAGGCGGCTGGGCTGGGGCGTTTTTTATGGATCTGCGGGAGGACGGGGTTTTGGTGAAGAGCGAGCTGATCGCGAGGCGTTCTGAATACTGCCATAGCTGCGCAATTAGCAAACGTTGGATTCCACACAGTCCTATATACAAGCCACCCAGTTCAAAGGGCTCAAAGGAACCTTTCTGAGTGAGCAATTCAAGCCTTGCGGATGTGTGTCTTGACCTGTACTCAACACTGGTCCATCGTTGCTTGCCAGGTGCCTAAGGGAAGGCCCCTGACTTGCCTTCAGACAGGGAGCTGCCTCATGCTGGGCCTTGTTTTTCTAGCGACAGGAGTCACGTACTGGTGGGCGTTTTATTCGGTTAACGTTGCACGTGCCCGCTTGAGTCCTTCCTAGTAGGGTCTCCAGACGGACTCATCCATCCTGCCGGTGGTCGTCATGGCTGTAGGCGAGTTACTATGACTACCATCTGCATCAACTCCATCATTCTGATTGGCCAGGTTGGGATTCATTAAGTTGTTGCCCACCGAGGCACTTGTGCAGGAGGACAGCATCCTTGTGGGCGAGCGCTCGCCCCCGGCCACCATGGAGAACTGGTATGATCCAGAGGATGTACCATAGTACAAATGGTACGGGAAGGGGTTGGTTTGGAAGGGTCCACTTTGATTCTGGGTGGAACCCGGGTAGGGTGGCGGAAGGTAGGTGTGGTGGAAGCGGGTCGTGGTGGGCATGCTGGTCATGCTGATGCCACTGATGCCTGTGGCGGAGGGCGTGGCAGTGTAGGGGAAGGCTGCTGACATGGCGCCGGGGTAATGCATCCGGGGGTCGGAAAACCGGGTCTCCGTGAGGGTCGGCAGCGTAGGAAAGGAACGATCAAACTGCCGCGGGTCGGAGAAGGGGCTCAGGTCCGACGTGCCTGTTGGCAAGAAGAAAGAACAGTGGCTGCTTAGGCTTTTCCTGCTAAAAGGCCCAGGCCACGGTGGGGGTAACTGGGGCTGGCACCATGGGTGGTGGGTGAAGCTGCTGCTTGGGGAGGCAAGCCCCGCCCATAGTCTGCCCCAGCCCCGCCCCGCCCCGCCCCTCCACTACCCTACTCTTTCCCCGCTGCCTCCCTTTTCTCTCTGCTCACCCCTTTCACCCAAATCCCTGAACCCAATGAAGCAAAATCCCCTCGTCTAAAGAAAATGGGGCCCAGTTCCCACGGCATGCCAGCTTGTGACGACTGGCCATGCAGAGGGCACTTGATTAAAAGCGCTACGTTTGGGAATAAAAAATGCCAGTCACAGGTTTTCTGCAATACCCTGAAGTTTATCAGAGGCCTGGCAGTAAGGGCAAGTCAGCTGCCCTGTGAATCCATCCAACACTTAACTACGAGGCAGGACGTCTCTGGCACTTAACATCCATCTTGAGCGATTTGTCCAAGCAGGACCCTGTGAGCAACACATCCAAACAGCCATTCCTGCCTCTGCAGCAGGAGCAAGGCCACACTGACGGCAACGCCTTTATACAGGCAGAATGGCCGCCCCCTGCCTCCCCGCGGCTGCGCCCCAGGAGGGGCTGCCCTGACGGAGCTGGCTTGGTTTTTAACCTGGGCACAAAAGCAGGGTGAGCCCGCCAGACCTGGCGCTGGCCTTTCTAGAAGGCAAAAGGGTGCAGCCTTTACCCCAATCGGCTTGTGAAGCTGAAGCCTTTCTAACCTTCCCCCCCCCACCCCTAAACCGCTGAGGAGTGTGACCAGCAAAACATAAAGCAGGACTCTACCGGCCTGCTGACGAGGTGGGGGACCTGGCGATTCAAAAGGACCCAGGGCTCCCGCCGCCACTGCCACTGCCATGGCCACAGCCGCAGCCCAGAGCCCTTGAAATCGCCCTTGGAGCTCTTTGTGGTGCACTCCTGTGGCTCTGAGGGCTGGCTGGGGGGGCGCACAGTGCCTCAGAGCTGGCTGCCCCAGCCCCGCCCCTTTTGCCCAAAGCCCCGCCCCTTCTGGCATGGTCCGTCTGTGGGCCTTGCTGGGGATTTCACACCAATCAGCAGTTGTGTGACAGAGTAGGAAATCTGGGGGCTGTGCCTACCTCTGTCACAGGCCTGCTGAGTGATTGCATGCACGCCTCAGCAGGTCCCACACCTCAGTATTCCTGTCTGTAAAATGGGGACAGTGCTTGCTAAAAGCTCTCTGAGTTCTACTCCTGGGACGGGCGCGCGCTCTTTGCTTGGTGACCCTGCATAGCACCTGGCTGTGCGGGCTGCCGCCCAGAGTTGGTGCACTAGGCTCTGTGTCTCCAGCCCAAGAAATACAATGTGCAGTAAGAGGCATGGTCTAAATCTGCAGTAACGGGGAGTGGTGGAAGCCACAAAAAATCCTAAAGTCATTTGTTTAGGCCAGGACCATTTCCTGCCCTAAAGGCTGCTGGTTACTATCCATGAAAGAACAGGGAGACGCTTATTTCTCTAGCGGTTTATTTGTCTCCAGGAGGGGAAAAAACAACTATAAACACCAAAAAAATTGTTTAGCCTTTGCGTGGGCGGTGGAGCAAACAAACCGGCACAGGGCCCCAGACAGCCATTCCCTCCACCAGGCAGACAGGCCCCCTGGCGCACACACGCACACAGCCAGGGCGGGGACGCTGGCGTCTAGACCAGGCCCTTAAGTCTTTGTGTGGGTGGCCTGCTCATGCTGATCGTATCAGGGACGGAGCCGATAAACACACAGCTGAGCGCGCCCACGCTGCGCCGCGTGCCGCTGCGGGAGAACCCAGCGGAAAACTTGCTCCTTCTGGCCGACGGCCAATGGGAGGGGGCCGGGAGGCTGAGCTCATTGGTGTCATCTCTACCCTCCTGCTGACCCAGGGGCAGCCCCCAGCGGCCACCTTTCACCACGGAACCCGCAGGGGTGCCCAGGCAGAGTAAGCCAGGCCAGGCCGTACACGGGGCCATGGTTCCCAGGGGTGTTCTCATGAGCGTGCCAGACTACCGCGGCTGCCTTAAGGGCTGTGGCGTCCCCCAGGGGCCCGGCACGGCGGTGGGCCTGGGGGAGCTGCTTCAAAGCAAAGACGCGTCTGCCACTGCAAAGCCCAGGCGCTCAAGGGCCTACCTTTGCCCACCCCATGTTGACTCTCCTGCACGGGCGCTCGCCGCATGGTTGCTGTGAATGCTGCTGCTGGGCTGGTTACAACCAGCCTGCCCTCTAATTTTTTTCCCATCCCTGTGTGGAATAAATTTTGTTAGGTGCATCAAGGCATGTATGGCTGTGCACCAGCAGTAAAACCACAGGCTGACGGCTGCGGGCGCTCTGCTAGTCAGCTGGGCAGCACCTGAATCTGTCCTGGGCAGCTGCCCAAGCACGCAGCTTACAGGGGACACTGGTTACAAGCTCACAGCCCCTGGGGGGGGGGGGCTGAGCTGAACAGAGAGTGGGCAAGATGTTTTCCCAGCATCTCCCCTTCTGGGCCCTTGGACACGTGACACCCCTTTACCCCAGCTCTGCATCTGGCCCATGGGGGCACACCTGGCTGCTCTGTATCAATGCCTGGGCAGGCATCCCCTCCCCAGCAAAGCAGGAGGAATAAGGATGGCAGGTTGGGAACCGGGGCTTTGCCTATGGCGTATCGGTTAATCTATTACATCCCTACCCTAGGTCCCTTCTGCAGTGCTCCTGCCTAGACAGTCGCTTCCCATTCTGTGTGTGAGACACGGATTGTTCCTCCCTAAGTGGAGCACTTTGCATTTGTCCTTATTAAACTTCATCCTATTGACCTCAGCTCATTTCTCCAGTTTGTCCAGAGCACTTTGACTTATGACCCTGTCCTCCAGAGCACTCGCAACCCCTCCCAGCTTGGTACCATCTGCAAACGTGCTAATCGTACTGTCTATGCCAATAGCGAAATCGTTGACGAAGACACTGAACTAAACCAGTCCCAAAACAGCCCCCGTGTGAGCGGGGCCGTGCTGGTGGATTAGGACGGCAGCACCTTCCCCCGCCTCGGGGACCAGCCACCCCCATGCCAGGTCTAGGCTCAGCGCGGACCCCTCGGAGCAATCCACTGACACAAACGCTGCCTGGGCTGCTCTCATGACGGTGCGCGTTAACACTGCATCTGGGCATGGCGCGGCGCGGCCTGCGCCGCCTCCCGCGTCAACTCACATGCCACGTTCGCTTTGCCAGCTGCCACCGCGCACACAGGCCTCTGAGGCAGCCGCCCGTCTGTAGCAACAGCGGCCGCCATGCAGGGCGGCTCGAGGCAGGAAGTGAAGGCGGAGGCCTTAGCCCACTGAGGTGGCCAAGGGCCTGCCTGGGGCTGGCTAGAAGGCCCCCACACACACACGCGCGGAGCCGGGGGACCGGCTGCGCAGGGCGGGCAGCAGCGTGGTTTGACTCAAACATCTTCTCCGGAAGAAGGGTTCAGCTTTTACAGGGCCGCACGGAACGTAGCCCCACATGTCGGTTTTTTTAACCCGCACCCCACGTCTCCAGGGGCTCTGTCCCGCCAGGGGAAGCTAGACCGTGGCCACCTCTCCGTACAGTGGCCCCTTGGCGTTCAAGCTGCCCACCCAGGGAGGACATGGCTCCACCTGGGAGCTGCAGGCACTGCCGGCCTCAGAGCCAGTTGGCACGTGGGCGACCCTGCCCGCCGAGGCAGACGGGGGGGGTGAACACGGTGCCTAGCCTGCGGCATCACAGCGCCAGCGCTATTTATAGCCATGGCGGCTGCAGAACAAGGCTCCTTGTGCGCGGCCGGGAGCACCCGTGGGCGAGCGCCGCCTGCCCCAGCGCATCAGCCTGCGCTCCCAGGATGGGCACGGCGCCGCGCAGCAGCGGCCAGCCTGCAGAAATAACGCCCGGAGCCCCCACCCAAAGGCCCTCCCACCCACCTGCCTCAGGCTCTGAGAGGGAGGCCGGGTATGGGGGGGGGGCAGGCTCAGGGCGGGAGTCTGGGTCAGGGTGCAGGTTCTGAGATAGGGCAGGGGATTGGGGTGCAGGTGGGGGCAGGCTCTGGGTGGGAGTCTGGGTCAGGGTGCAGGTTCTGAGGTAGGGCAGGGGATTGGGGTGCAGGTGGGGGGGGCAGGCTCTGGGTGGGAGTCTGGGTCAGGGTGCAGGTTCTGAGGTAGGGCAGGGATTGGGGTGCAGGTGGGGGCAGGCTCTGGGAGGGAGTCTGGGTCAAGGTGCAGGTTCTGAGGTAGGGCAGGGATTGGGGTGCAGGTGGGGGGCAGGCTCTGGGAGGGCATTTGGGGATAGGAGCGGTTGGGGGAGGGGCTCAGGGTGCAGGCTCTGGGAGGGGGTGGCAGGCGGGAGGGGGTGCAGCACTTGCCTGGGACTCACCCCGCTGGCAGCAGCGCCTAGGTGGGGGGGTAGGAGGTCTCTGTGAGCTGCTGCCTGCAAGCACTGCCCCACAGCCCCCTTTGGCCACAGGGGCGCTCAGAGAAGGGGCAGCGTGTGGAAACCCCCCCTTCCCCCCCAGCCTGGCACTGCAGCCACGTGCCAGCAGCCACCCAGAGTGAGTCCCACTGCACTGCCAGTGGATGTGGCGGGGCCCCCCAGGCCGGTTTATTTGGCGTGGGGGCAGCAGGCAGGCTAGGAGACACCGTGGACAGGGGGGCGTGTGAGGGGGTGGCAGGCAGGGCTGGGGGGGGAGAGCCCTGCCCCCAAACTTTGCTGTGCCAGGCCCCCAGACCAGGCGTGTTCCTGGAGCCTGGACACCACGGGCCCATGAGCACAACTGGGCTCGCCCGTCCTTTACGGATGCGCTGGCGCTGGGTCCAACGTGGTGCGAAAGGCGGGGCACCAACGAGCGTCACGCTCAGGATTTCAGAGGGGCAAAGCCTTCCCCACCAGGCCATAAGGCCTGATGTTGTTTGTCCCTCACCCGAGAGCCAGGCGTCGGGGAGCTAAGGAAGGCCCCTGTGTCTATATTGCGGGCTGCCCCCTGCCCCACACGAATGGCCAAACCTGCCACAGGACATCAGCACTGCCACTGCTGAATGCGGGACAGGCCCAATGGTCCCTCTAATCTTTTCCAGCCATGTGCAGAATAAATGTTGTTATGTGCACCAAGGCCTGTGTGGATGTGCACTAGCAGGAGAAACACAAGCCCTCGCAGCGGGCGCTCTGCCGAGCAGCGGGGCCGCATTTGACTCTCTCCTGGTTGGCCCCACAAGCACCCAGCTTCCAGGGAGCACTGGACTTAATGGGACATGGGCTGGACAGAAGTGCTGCTGAAGCCAATGCAGGTGTAGCTGGGGGGCTGCATGTACAGGCGCCCCAGTGATTTGGCCCCTTGTCGGCAGCCTTGTGTCTGAAGGTCACGATGCAGCGGCTCCTGCCTCTTGTCCCCACGGGCTCCTGTCCCGCCTGTAGGCCCAGACAAGAGTCTTCGCATGAGCCTGGCACATGCCTGCACAGCCCTCTGCTAGTCCCCAGAGCCTGCCCCAGGCCTGTGCTTAGTTGCGCTCCCCGTGCTGCAGCTTCCGGAGCCGAGACGCCTTTGCGCAGGCAGACACGTGAGCTGATGCCAGGCGAAGTCCCATGTCAATTCACGTGTGTGTTGGGCTCCCTGTGGGGCGAACGTGCCTGCTTTCTCATTGCAAAGTTAGACTCTGGCCCCATGCGGTCTTGAACAAAGGCCCCCTCCACTGCAAAGCCGCAGCTCTCCCAGGCTGGCCGAACAGCTCTTTGTGACACGTTCGCCGCTTTTACAGCAGCCGGACCGTCTGCCCCCGCCGCAACCAGCGGCTGGCAACAGCCCTGCGGAGCAGCAACACCTGGAGCAGGACCGGCCGTCTGTCCACTAGAGGGCAGGGGTGCACCCAGACACCCTTCCAGACGCTGTACTGCCAGGCATGTTGCAAGTGGAGACAAAAGATGGTCTTGTGGCAGACACTGACCACGAGCTCCGGATTCAATCCCAAGTCCGCTGCTCCAGCCGCTTTGTGAACGCATTGCTGTGTGGCGCCTGCCTCCGTTGCCCGGTAATACTCACCCTTCATTTCCCCAGCCATGGCCAAGTCTTGGCTGTTAGCCTGGGAGCACTTGGGGGGTGGGAACTCGCTCTAAGAACGTGCAGGCGCAGGCGCAGCCTCTGGGCACCACTTGGGTGAGCCCTTGTGTCTGCAGCATTAAGACGACTATTCCAAAAGCAGCAATCCAACAACAGCAGCCTGCAGTTTTATGCGATTAAGTAGCCCACCAAATTAGCACAGAATTAACTTCCAGTCATCAGCCAGCTGAAGTTTTCCCTACACATTTGCTGGGCACCATTGCCCCCCCCCCCATCCCATGAAATGTGGACGGACGTTCCTCTTGCACGGGTGCGTCGGCCCCCCGCCCACTGCGCTCGAACGCATCACCCCCACGGTTTTGAGTCAGCGCAGCCATGACACGTTCCAAATCAAACAGCTGTACTAATGGGCACCATCACCACCTATTGCACCAGCAAAGGAACCTTCTGTCACATTAACCAGGCCATCTTGGGCACGCGCGAGAGTGCACCTACCATTCGCACACCCCGCGACGCGCACTCCAGGACATCCAGCGCAGTCAGCATGTGCCTCCCCCGCCCGTCACGCTGTTTGAAATCGGAGCCGCCACGGCAAAGCCATCGCTCACGCGCGTGCACGCACACACACCTCTGCGTCTAACCCGGCATGCAGGCCAGCGCCTCTGCAAGTTGACTATAGCTTGACTGAGCTTCTAGCTGTCCGGCCCATTGGCTTTTTAGACCCTGGCAATTTGAGCTCGAGTGTTTCAGTTGTCCGGGGTGCCAATCAAAATATTTGAAGGAAATGTTTATTTTCTTCTCGAAATCACACCAGCTGCTGCACTAAATGAATAAGCCCATTTAGATGTAAGAATTTAACCTTTGTAAGAGGGAATCGCGTCCCCGACTCCGCCAACACGGGACCCGATCAACCAGCGGAAATGTCAATGTTTTGGATGGGCGAGTGGGGAAGTGTGGAATGTGTATTCAATCAAAGCCATGCAGAGGTCACAGCTCTGATTACTAATGTCACTGTCTCTGGGCTGGGATCTGGCTGCCGAGCCAGCTTCCAAAGCCACGCAGCCCTTGCCCCGCTGGCCCCACGGAGCCCGGCCGTGACGGTGGGTTTCGTGTCCCGCCGGCTGAGGGGCAAGATCAGCCTTTCCTGCAGCGTGCGCCAGGCGCTAACCGGCGCAGGTGGTAAGACAGGCCCCGCCTGGGGCATGGAAGCCGAGGGGGCCGGGCGCGGGAGCTGCCGGCTCATGAGGCGCGAGCGGGGGGGGTGCTTTGGGCCATGCTGCAGCAGGGCGCATTTCTCTGGGGCAGGAGGAGAGCTCTGGAGAGGCTCCGCCGGGCCTCGCTGCCTTTCCAGGCTCTGATCACTTGCTCAGCGGGACTGTTCTGCGGGCCGGGGGTGGGGCAGGCCACCCCAGGGGGGTGCAACTGCAGCCGGGGGCCACACACAGCGAGTCAGTTTGTGCAACTGCAGCCCCCTCAGACAGACCGGCGCCGGCGCCAGCCTAGCGAGCACCCATGCAGCAGGGGGGACGAAGCTGCGGCAGCCGCTCAAGTGCCCCCGCCACTCCGCTGCCCTGCCCCGGCTATGGGGGCTGGCTAGCGGGTGTGTCTTGCATGTGCCTGTCACACCGCTGACTGACGCCCCGACTGACAGCTCGGGGCGCCACTGGTGACTATGCGAAGGGGTTCAGTTCCAAGGAGGAAGGATTATGGGTGGGCCATCCCTGGGAAGTCAGTAATATAGGAGCACCGAGGAAGTACGGGCACAAAGGTCGATTTAGGGCGAACACCAGGAAACGCGGCTTGCTACGAAGGCTAATGGACCATGGGAACATGGCAGTGGCATGGCATCTGAGGGTGAAAAACGTGGGTTACTGGATCAACTGTTCCTTGCAGTGCTTGCTAAGCCCACGTCCCAGTTTCAGGAGCAATGTAGGCCCATGGAATGGCATTCGCAAAGGCCTTTAAGCGCCTTACGTCCACTGGACATGAAGTACCTAAATACCCTTGTGAAGCCCACGCTTCTGTGCTTTTGAAAATTCTGCCCACCAGAACGTGTGATGGGCCTCACTGTATAGAGGGGGAACCTGAGGCACAGACCGGTAACGTGTCTTACCCAAGTAAGTCAGCAGCAAAGCGGTGTATGTGCATGTGTGCGTGCATGCGCGCGCGCACACACACACAAAACACAGCTGATACGTATCTAGAGCAAGAGAGTAAATGAAACACTTGAGATTGTTTTATGAAGATGTTGTTCAACGTGACTATAGTGGTGTGCTATGTGTATGTACATGCCTTGCAAAATTGACATGAAAAATCCAGCCCAGGAGAGAAAAACATCGACTTTCCTGCCATATGGCCTGATGATTGATGACAACGTAAACACTAATGCTATTTTACACTTCTGTGTGTGTGACAGGCAGAGAGGGCTGGGGGCGAAACCTGCTTTTCCAGATTTCGCTTTGCCTCAACTCCCCCCCTCCAACTCCCCAGGACTTTGTTCTCCTTGGAGCTAAATTGTCCTCCAACGTTCTGTTCTCACGTGTCTCTCCCTTCCCTGTCCACCTGGGAGCATGGCAGCAGGTGGGCCACGGCGAGTCAGTTTGTTCTCTAGAATATCAAATCATCCGTCTTCCTAGAGAGGCTTTCAACCCCTCCCTTAAACTCCAGTTTCATGGCTGCTAGTCACTGCCCAGCTCTGGGACCAGATTCATTTGCTTTTAAGTCAGAGCCAAGGAAGAAGAAAGAACAAAAGGAGGGGACTGTTTCTGGAGAGAAAGCAGACGAGAGTTTATTTTGGGGCACTGAACAGCCAGGGTGCGAACAGCGTCCGTTGCAAGAACCAGCCAAGCGGGTGTTCTGTATCTGATATCGCTAACTCCTGAACTGCATGTGATTGCTTCCTCTGCTGCGTCTGAACCACCGAACGGCTTATCTGAGCATCTCATTTTCTAGCTTGTAAAGAGCTGTTACGACCTGGAGCCTTCTGTTTGTATAAACGTCTTGAAATGAACAGAGCTCTGTAAACACACTCACAGTCCCCGACCTGCTCCCCCGGCCCACTCAGCGCAGCTCCTTCGCTCCCAGCTCCTGCCGTGGCATTCCATCCACACCCACGCTGGAAGGGATTTAGGTGCTTCACTCCCATTGAAATCCACGGGAGCTAGTGCCGAAGGCTTTCTGGGACTCTGAGTCCTGGTTGTCACAGTGTGCTAGGCCACATTGCACTAGCCACCTGGGTTGCAAAGGGCACCCCGACTGATTCCTAACCTAGCCAGACAGCCTGCAGTCCGCCTGCCACGAGCGCTGGGCCAGGCCGATACCTGGGGGCAGAGCCGCCCAGCAATGCCATGGTGATACGGGAGGCAGGCGGCAGCGAGGCTACGTGGCCGCAAGCCTGCTCCAGGACAAAGCCCCGTGAACTAGGCAGAATGCCACCAGCTTCCTGCTGCTCTCTTCTGCCCGGGAGGGGATCTGTGCTGGGGGACCTCAACGGAGCATCACGCCCTAAGTCAGAGTGGGCTGGCGGAAAGCCAGGGTCCTGACCCCTAGAGAGCCCACGGCCCATCAGCAAATTCCCTGTGGGCTAGCGGCGCTCTCCCGTGTGCAGCTGCAAACTGTGGCTTGTGAACAGCTGCCGCGCTCTAACCCAGAGGTGGCTGCACATCAGGGGTAGGTGAGTGAGGCCTCCAAACCTCTCTCCATCTATAAAAAAAAAGTTTCCTGTGGGAAGACAGAGTGACATCACCATGTCACTGGCATCCCGCCTGCCTCCTCCTTCCCCCCTTTCCCCAGGGCTCTGCTGCTGCACCGTGGCCTCCCTCCTCCCTGGTGCTCAGTGGCCGGGGGAGAGCGCGGGGCCTGGCGAGGCCTTAGTGCGCCCCCCCTCCCCCAGCGGCCGGGGGAGAGAGCCAGGCATGGCGCGGCCTTGGCCTAGCAGGGAGGGGGTAGAGCCAGGGCTGCCACAGTCTTGGCCAGGGGCTGGGGGTTGAGCCAGGGCTGGCCCAGCCTCGGCCTGGCCACCCCCAGCAGCTGGGGGGAGAGAGCCGGGGCTGGTGAAGCCCCGCCCCCCGACGGATGGGGGAGAACTGGGGCTGGCGAAGCCCCGCCCCCTCGGTGGATGGGGGGAGGACTGGGGCTGGTGAAGCCCGGCCCCCGATGGATAGGGGGAAGGACTGGGGCTGGCGAAGCCCCGCCCCTGATGGATGGGGGGAGAGCTGGGGCTGGCAAAGCCCCACCCCCAATGGTTGGGGGGAGAGCTGGGGCTGGTGAAGCCCCGTCCCGCGGCGGATGGGGGGGAGAGCTGGGGCTGGCGAAGCCTCGGCCCTGCCCAGCGGCCGGGAGGGGAGAACCGGAGCCGCCTACCCCGGGCGGGGGGGTGGGGTTGGCGAGTGTAGCGAGCAGGGGGCACAGCCCCCTAGTACTCTATGAAGTAAAAGCGCTGAAGTGCCGCTAAGGCGTCTCACCGGGACGCTGTTCCTTTACTCGGTTCTATTCCGTCTGGAAACATTTCAGGCCCGATGAACTCATTTCGCGTCAGGGACTCTGGCCCAGCAGGCAAGACTAGTTCACTGGAGCAGACGCAGGAATATCAGAGGCAGAAAGACGCCAGGAAACCCATCTTGGTAAGCTCCTTCCGTTGAGGCGCAAGCTGAAGCCCATCCTCTGTTTTCTTCCCACCACGGCTTGCCTAACTTCCTTTGGAAACCGCTGTGCAGCTGCCCAGGGTAGAATGTTTGTCTCCATTCAGAAACAGCCATTTTAAAGAGACCGTAAGTCGGTCTCAGCGGGCTCTTGGCGGACTAGGGAGCAGAAACTCCATGTATTTGCTGAGTCTCCAGTTTAACCACAGAACAGCCTCGCTGCATTTCGGAGCTGGGCCTATGCTACTGCCACTAAAGCGACAGCACCGCCGCGGTGCCGGTATGTAGACGCTTGCTACATCGCCAGGACGAGGTTGCCCACTGAAGTGGTTAATCCAGGTTCCTGAGCAGTGGTAGCCAGGTGAATGGCTGGATTCTTCAGTTGACCCAGCCGGTCTGCATGTGGCCGGGGGAGGGAGGGTTGGTTGACCTAATCACAGCATTCAGAGTGCGACATTTTCCACAGCCCTGAGCAATGTAGCAAGGCCAAGCTCCTTTTTTAGTGTAACCCATGCTGGAAACACCAGCTACTAGCAGGCAATGGTCCCTCAAATCTTTTCCACTCATGGGCAGCTTTCTCCCATCTATGTGTGGATTACATTTTTATGTGCACCAAGGCATGTGCAAATGTGCACCTCCAGTAGCAACACAAAACCTAGTGTGGGCGCTCTGCTAATCCACTGGGCAGCGTTTTAATTTCTCCCGAGCGGCTGCACAAGCACACAGCTTACAGGGGACACCGCTAGCAGGTGAGGCCATGAGACCCATTCAAAGTAATACAGTATTTGGCAAATATTTAAAAAGGCTGGGTAGGGGGAGAAGTGCACACGGTAAAGCGCTCTGCTGAGGCCGGGGAGTCACAGAATACTACACCGAGAAGGGACCTGGCGAGGCCATCAAGTCCAGTCCCCAGCCTTCACGGCGGGACCAAGCACCATCTAGAGCATCCCTGACAGGTGTGTCTCACCTGCTCTTAAACATCTCCTATGCTGCAGATTCCGCAGCCGCCCCAGGCAATTCATTCCTTATCTGCACTTGAAAAATTACCACGGGTTTAACTCGAGGGATTTGAAATCCAGCCGGTCTGGTGAACCCCTAAAGTACCTGCACCCCCCGCCGGATTCTCCGACGCGCTCAGCATTGGCTTCATCCGCTAAAGGAAGCGAGGCCTCGCTGGCAGCAAAGCTAGGTTTGCAAAGGGCCAAAGTAAGCCAGGCCCCTGTGAGCTGCGGTTAAACTGGTTTGAGTGCATTTACACCAGGGGGTTACTGGTTATAATTCAGTCAGTGCCATGACACCGCTGGAATTTTATCTCAACATAGGAAAAGGAAAAGGGACCCTGCTGGACTGCCCTGGACAGGTAGGGTGGGGGTACCCCGAGACACAGGACTGCAAGGAGTCGTGGTGTCTAACCCGGGGTCCCTGCTCTGCCATGCCCAGTGAGCTGCGACTGGACACAGGGCTTTGTCCAGGGACCGTTTCTAAGCAGGCGAACTTCTTGGCTTATGAGCCCTCGCCCCGTGGCTCTGGCCCTTGCTGGGTCATGTGGAAGGACAGTCCTGGGGCGCAGGAGGCGAGGGCTCTGCTCCTGGCTCTATTGCCGATTTACTGGGTGACCTTGGGCAATGCATTGCTCCATGCCTCAGTTTCCCCAGCTAATGGCTATTAATAGCGTGGAAGGCGGCACTCTGATGTGCTAGGCGCTGCGGACCCAGTTCTCACTGGCCCAGAGCAGCTTCCATTGAGATCAGCTGGGGCTGATTGGTGCCTTTAAAAGCCACCACCCATACCACTGGCCTCCGGCCTGAGCCCCCTCCCAGCCAAGTGAACGGAAAGAGTCCCATTTGCACCAGTGGGATGGGAGCCGAATTTGGGGTTGACACCGGCAACCAGCCAGCCACCCCAGGAACAATTCTGAACCACCCAGCAGGACGGTGACAACCTTTCTTGTTTTCCAAGGAGCTGCCCCGCCCCCCACGCCCGCCCCTGCCACAACGGATTCGAGCGAGACCGTGTCAGTTACGCTGCAGTGACTCAGCCATGAAGCCCCTAGGCCCAGGGGCCCCAGGGAGCCAGCGGAAACATGTTGCAAGGACCTGCATAAATCATGCTCCACTTTGCTTTGTCATGGTCTTTGGCGCGAGGGGGAGGCTGCCCGAGGTCTGTCTGGGCTTCGGGGCCGCTGGCAGGCAGGGCGAGTCACGGGGCAATTCTACCAAGGTAGAAAATACCACCTGCAAAAACCAAATTCTGCCAGGCCCAAGGCGCTCGGCCCGTCCACTGGCTGGATGTCGCTGCTGGCAAACCGGAGGCGCCAGGCTGGGGGTTTTCACTTCATCACTCACGTCCGCCTCACTATTTTTAAAAGCCATCAGTTTGGGGTGGTTTGCTGCACGATGCTTTCTTCTCAGCTGCCCCCAAGGTGTGGCTAGGGGGCCGTGCAGGCTGGGGGGCATTTCTTCCCCATATTCTGTGCTGACCTGCCCCCCCCAGCCAGGTATTGCACAGGGGCTGGGATATCCTTTCGTCCCCAACCACAGTGACACAGCCACAGGTGGGGGGCTGGCAGAGCAGGCAACTATCACAGGAACCCCTTCCCCCACCCTGAAGTCTGGAACCCCCGCTCTGAGACTGTTTTGTGTCTCTTCAGGCTTGTCCTCACATGAAAATTAACCCAGAACTAGGCAAGGTCTGAATTTAAAGCAGATCAACTATTTCTGATTAACAACATGTGTGGACACTGTTATTCCTGAGTTCCATATTGTTAGGGCGGGTCTACACTTACCTGGAGCGTGGTGCTGCAGCGATCAATCCCAGGGGAAGGGGGCGATTGAGTGGGTCTAGTAAAGACCCATTAAATCAACCACTGATCGCTCTCTCAGACTCCGGTACTCCACTGGAACAAGATGCAGAAGGAAGTCGATGGGAGAGTTTCTCCCATCAACCCCCTGCAGTGGAGAGCTCGACCGAAGATACATCAACTCCAGCTATTGTATTCATGCTATTCACAGAGCTGGAGTTGCATATCTTAGGTCAACTTTGCCTCGTAGTGTAGACCCGCCCTTAATTGTCTTAACCCAAGGCGCGCGCGCGCACACACACACACACACACACACACACACACAGAGGCAAGTGCATGTGTAGTATCTCAGGCCTGGCCATGCTACTACTGAATCATTGGTAAAGTTCCCACAGAGCCAGGCCCTTATATAGAAAAGAAAGAAAGAAAGAAAGAAAATGAATCCTGGAAAAACTAGTCCGCTACTAGGACAATTACGTTTTTTCTTAGCACCACAGTTACTGCTACCTGCACACTTTTTCATAGCACCAGAGATACCTGCTACCTGCACCCACTGAACAACATGACCTCTGCCCAGCCTCAGGGTGTCAGACATAAGTTCCTTTAACCTGGTGTTTAATTTTTGGAGGCTGCTCAAACTATTCTAGCTATGAGACAAAACCCGCAAGGTAAAGACCTAAAACATAGAAAAGAAAAAAAGAAACAAAGATGAGAAATTCAGCAGCATGGAGCCCTGTCTGTGCATGCCCCATAATGAGGGGAAAAATTCAAACCCTTCTGATGCTAGTTTGGCATTTCACACAATGCATGGGAGAGCCAGGATTTTAAAACCTCAGATTTCACAGGGCTTACTCGAGAGGTATCAGGCCTGATCTTCTCCTGAGCTCAGCAGAATGAGCTCAGCTCTGCTGAAGTCTGAGGAGCTATGTGGCTCCACAGACCAGCTGATGATCCTGCCTCTCTTACTGGCACACTCCAGAGCCAGACTCTGATCTTAGTTACTCTGGTGTAACCCCAGAGTCGCGCCTCGCTCCAGTAGCAGTCACACTGGGCCAAGCGAAAGCAGAAGGGTGACAAGGGCAGTTGCACACTGACTCTCTCCTCACCAGCACCGGCCCTACTGAAATGGGCGGCGTTTCAGCGGCGTCAGTGGGAGAAGAATCTGGCTCTCTGGCCTCGGGCAGATTCCTTGTCCGCTTCCTCACCAGCTGCCAGAAATGGTCGTTTGCTCCCTTTCCTGGGCGGTTTTCTGCTTTGAGATCAGACCATTTGACTCAGGAGGGTTGTTTGATGGGGCGGCCTCAGTGAAAGGCTTGTGCAATGGGCCAGACTGTGCACTACATTCCCCCAGCACTAGCTCCAGAGTCGCTCCATTAGCCTCTGCTAAGGGCAGGCTCCGGACCATGCGCTCACTCCCTCTGCAATTCATGGGCAGGAGCAGGTGAGGGCAGGCAGTGTGGCGGCGTGGGAGGGCTTCCAACAGGGAGCTGGCACGGTCCGGGTGTGGCCAAGGCCTGGGGAAGGAGGAAAGGGCAGGAGCCAATACAAGTGAACCCAGCACACGGATCCTCGGGGGACTAGAGCAAGCGACAGTTGCGGCACAAAAGTCCCGGGTGCAACTCCAAGCAGGCAGGGCCCACTTAGGGGGCCCTGTGCCGGGCCACTCAGGTGACAGTCAAATGCGGCTATTCTAATCCCTATTGATCCCCTTCTCTGTGGCTGGTGATGCTCAGACAACGTTCAAAGTGATCTGGACAAACTGGAGAAATGGTCCGAGGTAAAGGGGATGAAGTTCAATAAGGACAAATGCAAAGTGCTCCACGTTGGAAGGAACGATCAGTCTCACACACACAGAATGGGAAGGAACGAGTCCTGCAGAAAGGGATCTAGGGGTCAGAGTGGACCACAAGCTAAATAGGAGTCAACAGTGTGACGCTGTTGCAAACAAAGCAAACATGATTCTGGGAGGCATTAACAGGTGTGTTGTGGGCAAGACACGAGAAGTCATTCTTCCACTCTACTCTGCGCTGATTAGGCCTCAGTTTGAGTATTGTGTCCAGTTCTGGGCACCGCATTTCAAGAAAGATGTGGAGAAATTGGAGAAGGTCCATGGAAGAGCAACAAAAATAATTAAAGGTCTAGATTCTAGAAAACATGAGCTATGAGGGAAGACTGAAAGAATTGGGCTTGTTTAGTTTGGAAAGGAGAAGACTGAGAGGGGACAAGAGAGCAGTTTTCAAGTACCTAAAAGGGTGTTTGAAGGAGGAGGGAGACAAATTGTTCTCTTTAACTGCTGAGGATAGGCCAAGAAGCAATGGGCTTAAAATGCAGCAGGAGAGGTTTAGGTTGGACATGCCTTCCTGACTGTCAGGGTGGTGAAACACTGGAATAAATTACCCAAGGAGGTTGTGAAATCTCCATCTCTGGAGATATTGAAGAGCAGGTTGGACAGACACCTGCTTGGTGCTTGGTCCTGCCAAGAGGGCAGGGGACTGGACTCAATGACCTCTCGAGTTCCCTTCCGGTTCTAGTGTTCTAGGATTCTGTGATTCCCCAAGTTTCCCCGGACAGGACCATGGCACACAGATGCTCATTAACTATTTATGGTCCAAAAGGAAGATATACTCAGTCCCTGTTGACAACTGGCAGTGACACACAGGAGCAGTCCGACTGTATCCCAGAGAGGAAGGATTTCGCAGCAGCCAGGGACTGGAAAGACGTGGGTTCAATTGCTGGCTCTCCACTGCCTCTCTGCATGACCTTGGGCACCTCATTTGGTCTCTCTGTGCCTCGGTTTCCCATCTAGCCAATGGGAATAATGACCTTGCCCTACCGCACAGCAACGCCGTGAAGCTAAATACTTGGCAGAGTGTGACTGTCACGACAATGGGAGCTGTGGAAATGCCGTAAAATAGATTCTAACATCTCCCCCTTGCCCCTCCCAACCTGTGGCATCTCCTCATGCTTCATCTTCTCATACATGCGACCTAGGAACGTGCCAAGACATGAGAAAATGCACAGGCCTGTTAACTCCTGTATTATTCTGGAAGGGCTGAGTTCTAATGGCTCAGGCAAAACCGATGATGTCAGTAACACGTGTCTTTGTGAGGGGGGTTTATTAGTCAAAAGGATCCTCTCAAGATAAAACATTAAAAAACGGATTTAGCTCCTGCCTACACCAGGACCAGCCCAGAGTTACGCTCGTCACATGAATGAAGTAGCTGCAAACTGACCCCCACGTCATTGGACACGGGTGTTTCCACGTTCTCTAGCCCTCCGGGTAACAAACAGGAAATGACCTTTTGCATTTCAGTGAAATTGTCCTGGCCAGTTTCACTTTGAGCTGACCCTCAGGCACTTGCCCAAAACCACTATGTTTGGGTTTGCAACAGAGGAACATGGCAGGTTGGACTTCTCTGGTCTGGCAACATCCGTGGCCCGGCAGGATTTTAGTGAGCCGGATGTTCCATTTATCGTGGGGGTGGCCAAGTTTCCCGCGGTCCCATAAAGTTTGATTGCAGCCCCCAGTCCTGGCTCTCAGTGGTCTGTGCTGCTGTTTAGCTTTGATTAACCCCTCAATGTCTTCTCAGAGCCCAGTATGCAGTGGAAGTGCTGGTGATGCTGCTAGCCCATATTGACCTGCTGTGGTCTGGCAAATTCTTTGGCGCCGGTCAGGTCCCCTGGGTGCCGGACTAGAGAGGTTCAACCTATACTTATATATGTACACAGTGCATCTTTTTTTAATTGTGAAAGCACACTATGTCAATTAGGTCTCTAAAACTTTCCCCCTTTCTAATCAAATGTATATAATGTTCTAAACCCACTTGCCAGTGTCTCTGTCAGAGCAGATACTAATCTTTTTGAAATTTCCAAGGAGAGCTGGTCAAAAAAAAATGAGAATTGTAATTAAAATAATTTAAATATAATTTTCACCTAATTTTGTTTTGCTTATTTACCTGCTTTGGAGCAAAAGTGCTTAAGTGACTTCAGTGCCTAAGTCTCATTTACTGTCAATGACATTTAGGCTCCTAAATCCCTGCTCCTCAGAGATATGTAGGCTCCTAACTTACACTGGTTTTTTATGGGAGTTTGGCATCTAAATACTTTTGAGAGTTTGGGCCTAAGCACTTAAGTCACTTTTGAAAATGGGACTTAAACACTTTTTAAAAATTTGCTCCATCAAAAAAATTTGAAATGTAAATGTTTTCATCAGCAATTTGATTTTTGGACAAAAAAAATTTGTAGCAAAATCTTAGCTAAAATATAATTTTGCTTTTCCCTCAGCGCATGGAGTACTTCATATTTCATTTCCACTGGGGAAAATTATGTGATTATAGAAGTAAGAGGTGGGATAAAATTACCTCTCACGGCAGAACATTAAGCAAGCAAGTCTGGTGGGAAGGGTGGCTGCAGTGCAGGGCAGTCTATTTTCAATGCGCAGCCCAATCTAGCGCTGAAACCCAAAATCTGCGCAGGCTGGATAAACACGCTGCCATCCCCAGGTTCATTATCGCTAGGCATACGCCGTGATTCATGCATCTTCCCTGCAGACACCTTTGATGCAGATTCACGTGCAAGCCCTTGAGATCTGGCTGTGTCGCTCATGACTGATGGTTGCCAAAACCCCTGAGTGTGTGTGTGTTGGGTGGGGAGTTCTCCGGCAGACCGGGCATATGCACAAATCAAGGAGACAGGACACTGTTCCAAATATCTCATAGCTTATAATACACCCCTGCTGGCCCATGCTTTGCAGCCTAAACACACAGGTGCACTCATGCAAAAAAAGTTACTCAAAGTACATGCCTAGATCTCCCCCCACCAATCTGCTGCCTAAGCAGGCAAAGGCATTCGTCCCATGACCAATAACAAACACACCAAATTAAACTCCCAGCACTGGGCCCATTCTCATGGAAAGTGACCTCCCATCATGAGGGGGTCTGGGGCTCGGGGTTAAAAGGGGAGCTAGAGGGAGTACAGCTCCTGCCCCGCTGCACTGGCTGGTGCAAGGAAACAGATCCCCTCCTGCTCCAACCGCCTTTAACCTGTGCTGGGTCCTTTCTGAACTCTCAGCCTTGCCATCTGCCCAACAGCAACGTAGCCCCTCCCACGTGGGACCGTAGGCCCCTCCCACATGGGGGCAGGGAGCAAGAATTCCTCCTCTCGTGACCTGGGCAAGGAGGATTCCCGGCAGAACCTGGGATGCTTTGTCCGAGTCAGCTAAGGAACCCGAGTGTCAAGGCAGGTGAGTGCCAATGAACCCAACCTGGTTACCTTGTATTGGAGTCTGAGCCTGTGACCCAAAGTGGCCTGGGGCGCTCAGGGATCCTCGGGGGCTGGGAGTTGTTGGGGTAACTCTCATAGACTGGCGCAGGCGTTCCAGTTCGGTATAGCGGTCTGTGAAGGGCTTGGTTTGGTCTTCTAGCTTTTGTCTGTGCCCTGAAACATGGCGAGAAAATCCGAGATTGAATGAGTTACCCTTTGGCTGCAGACCCCTTGTCAACACAACGTGAGAACGGTGCCGCAATTGACAGTTCGGTCTGATTACTTCTATCGCGGCCACAGGTCGAGGCCCCTGCCTGAGGTCAGGCCCTGCTGTGCTAGGTGCTGTACGGACACATAATAAAAGACAGTCACTATTCCAAAGAGTTTACAACCTAAACAGCAAGAGTGGGACGGCAAACGGAGCCACAGGCGGAAGTGACTTGCCCAAGGTCACCCAGCCACCTGTGGCGGAGCTATCAGGGACTTGGGGAGGGGCTGGCTGTACCCTCACTCGTGGTATGGGTGGTGCCTTTCCCACAGATTATACACAGGGCTGTTCTAGGCACAGGCAAGCAAGGCAGCTGCCGAGGGCAGCAGACCCGGGGCAGTGGGTGCACGAGCTGTCCCACTAAGCTGCCACGGCACAGACAGCTCTGCGTGTGCCTGGTGCCTTCGTGGGCTCTGACCTCGTCCTTTTCGAAATGGGGCCAGACCAAAGCATGTTAGCACACGTCAGCAGAATGCAGGCAGCACGCACCCTGGTGCACACAGAGGCGCGACATGGGCCATGCGCCTGCAGGAGCCCACCTGGCTTTTTAAAAGGGACACTCCTGCCTCTTAATGGCCTCAAATTAACTGGCCCATATTGCTCCTCCGCTCCCCGGCCCCCACCCACGTCTGGTTAGACTAGAGCGTCGCAAGTTACAATTTCCAGCCAAGGAGAAGGAGAGCAGCTCCCCCAGACCCCCTGCCACTCGCTTGCTGTCCCGCATTGGCTGGTCTCCCACGCACAGGCCGCACCCTACAGCGGCTCCAGGCGTGAAGCCCCCCAGGCCTGGAGGCAGGGCGTCTCTCAGGCTGTGCTCCTGGTGGGATCTGAGCGCAGCGCCCGAGCCTCACTTTGTAAAGTTCATTGGAAAGCCCGTCTCTGGGGGTTCATAGTTATTAAACTCGAGCCTCGTGTTGTGAGGGGCCCTGGCCGCACTGGGCACATCTACACCGCATGCTCATTTCGAAACAGCGCGTCTACACCGCAGGGAAGCCTCAAAACGAGTCCGAGGCTGGCTCCCCTAAGGTAGACGCGCTATATCGATATAGAGCCCCGGGAGGCAGTGGGGAGGAATCACTCAGAACGGGCGTGGGGAGGGGCCATTTCAAAATGGCAGCAGCAGAGCGTCCACACAGGCTGTATTTTGAAATAGCTATTTGGGAACAGGCGCTATTCCTCGTAGAATGAGGTTTACAGATTTCGGAATAAGCCGCCCGTTATATCGAAATTGTTTGAAATAATGGAATGGCTGTGTAGATGCTCGCCCTGTTCTCGCGAAATAACGGTGCAGTGTAGACACACCCTTAGTTTAAAGGTCCAAATTCAGCCACCCAATAAGCTGCCAGAGCTGCCTCTGACACCAATGGGAATGGCACCAACTCCTGAGATGTGTCATAAAAGGGACATCTGGGTGTGTTAACAATACCAGGGAGAGGAACACAATAACGGGAGGAATACAAATATTTCCGTTAAAAAAGTCAATGGCTGTTTCCTACATCTGTTCCCTGCCCCGCATTCTCCTGCTGGCTTGCGGACCCAAACAGCAGCATCAGGCTAGTATGGGGCAGCCAGAAGGCAAAATGGTTCAAGTGGATCCCACGCCGTGCGGGAGTGAAAAAGGGTCTAATCTATTCCGTACGGGTCCTTACACTGCGCTCATACCCGAAACACTGTGTCACCTTCAATTTCCCTTCTCATCTTTTCCATCCATGTGCGGGACACACGTGTGTGTGCACCAGGGCACGTGCAAACGTGCGCCCCCAGAAGCAGTGAAAATCCCCAGCAGGGGGGCTGACAGGGCGCGCCGGCTCCCCTTCCAGCCGTGCACTATGCAACACGCCTGGCATCCGCCACGTGTGGGCTCTCGCGCACTGGCCAGGGGAGCGGCGCAGGAGGGGCGTGTCCTGGCTTCACAGGATATTTTAGAAGTGGTTAGTGACTCTGGGGAGCTCACTTCAGCATCGGACAAAGGGCTGGTTTCCAGACAGCATTCGGCACCTGCTTTCTGAAAATCTGGCCTCGTTAGGTGTCTTAAGATGAGTCCCATCCCCCTACCAACGGCGGCACCTACGATCAGTGCTCACTTGCGAAAAGTGTAAGCCGAGCAGAACACCAGGGTCCACCTGCCCCAGGAAACTGGCAGTGTTAAAGCAAGGTGACTTGGCACAGTTGGAAGCCAACTCTGTGCTGCTGTTGTTGGGCCTTTGGGCCCTCTAGCGAGAGTCTGCGAGGAGGCTTAGCTCCGTTCCTATCGGCAGGGCCCAACTGTGCAAAACAAACCGAAGAACGAGGCACGGGAGTTAAAAAAAGCCCAAAACAAGAAGCAGGGTTTGCACACCCTGTGTTGCTGGGACTTCCTGTCACTAGAGCTGGGAACGTCAGACTGTGACTGCCAGGCAAGAGCGGAGTCACTCGTAACGTGTTTCTTGCATGAGAACGGCCTCAGCTTTTCGTTTCTGCAGCGGCTCATTTGATGAAAGCCCTTAGCCACCTAACCACACTGCACACACAAAGGAAACCCACACGGGCACGCTCGCAGTGCTGCACCCTACAGACAAGGAAGGGAGTTTCCAGGCGCTGCAAATTCTGGGCTTTGCCTGAAGCCCGCTGAAATCAGCCAAGGTCTTTCCATCCACTTCCAAGAGCTTTAGATCAGGGCCTAAGAACCGAGTCCCACGAGGGGTTCAGGCTTTTGCATACAGAACCCAACACTGCTTTGCTGGGGTGTATTTTTGCCACGAAATAGGTGATACCAGGTGATACCATTTGGTGATCCCATTTGGCTTTCAGAGGTCACCCAGCTGTCTGATCCAGCTTAGCCCTGATATTCTGAACCAAACACAAGTAAATGGTGACTCATGTCTTTATGGAAATGTTAAGCCCTGATGTAACAAAACACAGACAGCTACTGACTTGATCTGCCTTTTGTCAACAAGGAAGAAGTTTTTAAAGACAGATGCAGTTTCTTAGTCAGGTAGCTTTGATATCCAGCATGATATTAACCATGACAGGTTAACTTATATGCAGATCAGTATCACTACATCAAACAAAACCAAGCCCATTGAATATTTTCCATATGAAAGAATTGACGTGAATCTGACACTCTGATCAATAATAGAAAGCACGTTGGAAGCTCTGGGTGTTTTCTTGGAATGGCGACAGTGAAATACTGTACGCGAGCCATGAAACTGTAGCCCTTCGAGCTGTGCTGCAAAGACATGCTTTCTGCATTAAAGCCTTTCAAAGGCGAAATGAGCCCTTCTCTTTCTGTTAGAACTTTGGAAACTGACAAGACTTCAGGAACTCCCTGATTGGAACTTTTCTCGTGTCTGTGGGGGGTCTCCCCTGGGGTCTACACAAGCATCTCATTTTCCTAGATCGCTAAGACGCCAAGTCCCCCTTGTTTTGAACTTCTCTGCGCTACTGCGGAACACAGCGAGCCCTCGAGTCTGTTAGATCAAAGGCAGAACTAGACCTCCAAGCTCAAAATCCTAATCCGGGTTTTGTGTGTTTCCAAAGCTCCGCGGTGCGGTTTCTGGTTCGGCCCATTAGTAAGACAGGAGCCATTTGCCTTCCCATGCTTAGGTGCTCAGCTCAGGGGTTTGGCTTGCACCCATGTCGAAGGGAGGTGCCGCTATCCCTGGGAAGGGCAGGGAACTGCCGGACACATTCCTTTCTCTCTGTGACTTTGGAGTTTGGATGCCCCAGTCATTCCGTGTGCCCTCCCATCCGCAAGGATGCTGGTGGAGCTGGTCGAGGGGGGAGAGTTTTTCTAACCTGAAGCTGAAGTTGGTCAGTGTCAACTTTTTAAATATTTTGGCTTTTTCAGGAAAGGGCGGGACACACAGGACTTTTGTGCTTCGTTTTCCTGGTTTCAGCTAAGAAGCATGAGTTGGGGAGGTAAGAAAAAAACCCAGCCTCCTGCTCACTTGCAACGTGAGCATCACTAGTGCAGCCTCCTGCTCACTTGCAACGTGAGCGTCACTGACTTGTGCTAAACTGACATGGCTTTAACTGAGGCATGGTCCGTGGACAAGTTCTTTATTCGTCCATCCTTAAATGGAGGCGTCACTAAGGGCGCCCCCCCCCGAGAGATGTTCTCCTCTGAGATGCCCTTACACAAAGGCCTGGTGAAAACACCTGCAGCAAATCCTAATGCTTAGACATGAACGTGGCAAATTAAGGACCCTCCCTCCCTCTGCTCCGTGCCCGGCTCTGTCAGATGCTCTGTTGGTTTCACATGGCAGGTGCTCACCACTGGCTGGAATTCATTCCTGTGCAAAGAGCCCGTGCAAGGACGCTGCCCCACTTAGCGCCTCAAAACTGGCACGTCACTGGCCCCGGCGTCATGCTGGCCCCCCGCCTGGGATGAACCTCCCTGCAGTCTGAGCCCGGGTTCCACAACCCCACCGCCAGCACACAGTGGAGACACGGGCTTGATTCGAAAGGAGTTGCCTGCGCAGGGCTGAGTTATGTCCCCCCTCCGGCTGCGCGGGGACCAGGCGTGACTGGCAGGCGCCCGTGCACTAACAATGGCGGGGCTGATTTCTACCTGGATTTCCCAGAACCCACCTTGGGCTGAGAAGTTCAAGGGAAGGGGGAGAGCATCACCGAGTCCCTTTGCCTGCGAGCAAAGCCCACCACAGATAAGTCATTCTTCCCATGTCTGAAGCCGGCCTGCTTACGCCATTTGGAAAGAGAATCAGTCACGCTGAGTCTTTGCTTTGGCTTCCTCCTGGCTTCTCCAGACACTGCCGCTACTGTCTTTTTTCCAGCCTTGAAAGAGAGAAGAAAGTGTCGCGAGGCCCTTCAGCCCGCCCGTTCTGTCGGAAGATTTACACGGACTTTAACAACCAAAGGGAAATAATATTTTGGGGGGGGGGAGGTTGATGATAAATTATGAAGATTTTTTAGCCAGTGGTGGTCTGTGATGAATGGCTGCCTATAAAGGGGTGGAAATAAATATCCCTTTTGGAAGGAAATACGCTGGCCCCGGGCCAGCTGGCAGGGGAGCAGAGAGATATGTTGGGCTTTACTGTCTGAAATCAGAACAGTGGGAGAGATGTTCATTCTACATGGCCTGGTGCTGATTAGCTGAACTTAAAACCAGCCGACTGGTCTGTAGCCTGTAATTGTTGGGAAGCCCTTTAACTCTTTCTCTGCTCCTTCCGGCTGGCCCTGCCTCCCCCAGGCGGACAGACGTGTCTCTGGATGGAGCAGGCTCTTCTGGCTGCTTTTGTGCCGGTGGCATTTTGTCCTACACCCTCCGATCCAAAACCTCATTAACACCCGAAAGAACAGGCCACTGCTGCAGGCGTGTCTACGGCGACATTTTCAAGGGGTTAAGCCTAAGTGACCTAGGAACCTACGTCCCGTTTTTAGGCACTTGATCGTTTCAAGCCCATTGACTGATGACGGAAGGCAGAATAAAAGCACTTTGCATGGGGGACTGTGCCGGGGGTGCGCTGACTGGGAACCTCCCCCTCCAGTCTGGGCAGGACACAGATTGCTCAGCGGGCAGCAGTCACTACAGCAGCCCGGGGGCTGCCCTAGAGGTGCACGCCGACGTAGGAGACTAGACTCGGGTGGATGCTAGTAAAGCAAAGGCTGGGAGGGGCACCTCGCTGCTTCCTGTAACATTGGGGCTGAAGCTCAGGGTGGTGAAACCCTGTAAGTTAAAGCACAAGGATGGCTCCAGAGCACATGGTTATAAACTGGGCACGAACACGTTTAGGCTGGACATTGGAAGAAGGTGTCTGGCCATCAGAGAAGTCACATATGAGAGCAGGCTCCCAAAAGGCTCCTTCGGGGCAAAGAAGTACTGTAGTGTTCAGCGCGAGCGGGACACGTCTGGATGGCAGCACTGGCGTGTGTGGCACCTCCTGATTCTCTGCTTGTGGCACATCAGAGTTTAGTCTCCTGGGGCTGTAATTCCTTGGTCCCATTTCGGCTGTGGGGTGAAGTGTGCGGGGGCTGGGCGGGGTTGGTTGCCTGTGACATACAGGAGCTCAGAGCGGCTGGTCCCTTCTGGTTTCAACTCTTTGGCTCTCTACTTCGCTGCAGGCTTTGTAACTTTGGGCTCAGTCCTGAGCATTTCTTCAGGCTGTTGCCCTCAGCTTCCCCCAGGGCTGGAGGGAACTCAGCACCTTGCAGGATCGGGCCCATAGTGGGTTCACTGAGTATATGTGCACGGCTCCTGGACTTGGAAAGAGACGAGATCAGAGGCTTGTAGAACAGGACTTCTCAAGCCACCACAGTCCAAAGCAACCTCCTGGAGAATACAAGGCCTGTCCAGTCCAGCCTGCCGGCAGGTGGAGTCCCACCCACTGGGAACACAACTCCGGAGCCGTGGGGCTACAAATGCAGAAAGAACCTTTCCCGCAAGTTCTGATTTGCATGAACTTTGTGCTGATCCATAAGCTCCTGCAGCCTAAGGGCACATCCACACAGCAGGGCTGAACTCGAAATGAGCTTCGCAAATTGGGCCACGTCCATCGTGCAGCCTATTTCGCATTTTGGTGCTGTCTGCACAGCACTTCTTTGGAAACGGAGCGCTCGTCCTCTGGCTTCCCTTACTCCTCGTGCAATGAGGGTGACAGGAGTCGGAGTCAGACGTCCTCCAGCTCGCCAGTGTTTCGACATTAGGTCGAAATAACTGCCGGCTGTGTGGACGCGGACTAAGCTATTTCGAAATAACGTTGCAGTGTAGACGTAGCCTAAGCTAGGATCCCCTCTGACGTCATGACTCCTGATTTACCCCACTGCCGTCACGAGGGGAACCAGGCCTCTACCTTTGATCCAGAACTGAGCACAGTCACAATGCAAATGGCAGAGCCTCCGGACAGGGCTGATCTGCACAAGATGGCAACAGCGGCTACTCAACGAGACCCCTGTCCGGCAAAACACTTTAGGGTGGCTCATTCAAACAAGTGGAGCAAACAGGACTATTCGCATGCTTACGTTTAAGCACACGCTTAAGCATTCTGCTAGACCAGTGCGTAAAGCTGGACGCATTCAGTGGCGAGGGAGCGTCATGACAATAGATTTGGCAGGTCTGACGCAAACCCCATGCGGAAAAGGCAGCAAAGGTCAGTCCGCGCCGTCTCCTTTGCCGGTCGTTTGTCCACATTAAAGAGCAAGCGAGACAAGGAAGCGAGGCAGGAACTTCCAGGCCCCTGTCAAGAAGACGCGAGATGGCTCACTAAAGACATCTTGAGGCAGCCAAATTGGCTGTCAGACGCAGTCACTTAACATGGGCTAGATGGACCTTTGGTCTGACCCAGGCTGGTCGCTCTTTATGTTCTAAAATGTTTCATAATTGTCAGAATGACCTTTGTACGAGAAAAGTTTGGCGTGAGAGTGGACTTTTTGCTTAGAAATGTTAGTACATTTAGCTGCAAAAAAAGGTTAAAAAAAAAAAGTTGGACACAAGAAATGAAAGGTAAAATTCCAAAATGTTTCGATTGCCCCAAATGAATTTTTTTTTTTGGCTTGTCAGTTGGTGAAAAATGTTGAGGTTTTTGTTCTGATTTGAGATGGGGGAAAAATTCAAAATCTCAAAAATTCTTGCAAGATGGGAAAACTATTTCATGCCCAGCCCCCTTTGGTAGGGGCTTTGCCGGGGTAAGAAATGAGAATCCCCAGGGTCTAGCGCCCATCCTCAGTGGAGCTGAGAACGCTGCAGAGTTAAGAATTAACAGGGAAGCGAGCACCTGTTGTTCTAGGTTTCCTCTTCCATCCTCCTCTGAGGAGAGGCTGGATCCCGTATTTTTAAATACTTTGCATTCGTTAAATTAGAACCAATTGTAGCAATTTTCTATACACAGTCATCTGCGAAATGGCAAGCTCCAAATCATTTATGTTTGATTCTCCCCACCCGCATTTCCCGGGTGTCACAATTCCCGTTCAATCTGGGCAACGTTTGTGTTTTTAATCTGACTCTGGGTAAGAAGAAAATGAGCCCCCCCGACAATACCCCAAACTGCAACCCCCGGGGAGCATCCAAGCAACTCGCCTGCTCTACGTTACACGTAAACGTTTCGAGCTCAAGTTGCATTCATCCCCCTGAGAAACAATTTTTTGCCAAGATAAAGATCTGGAAATGTACCGCGCTGGCACGAGCTTCCTGTAGTCCGAGGCTGAAATCAGAAGCAGCCCCCGCCCGCCGTGAATGATCCTTCTCCTGGTTCATACCAACGCTGCGCACCATTCCCTCGGGGCAAAGCAGCAGCCAGCACTCCCCATTCTCATCCTGGCTCTATGCGACCCGTGGCTCGGCCAGTGGGGCACGTCTAGCAGAAAGACCCATCTTCTCCCCTCCACCGACCCCCACAGGGACGCGCTGGCCCGCGTGCGCCCTCTTTCCTGCCCCCGGATGCACACGAAGGCACTGGGCTCGGGGCTGCCCAGAGCAAGGGGGCGCATGGCCGGGCTGGGCGGCGGAGCCCTGTTCTCTCTGGGCCCCTCTGGAGACACAAGCAGGCATTTCCTTGCAGAAAAAGGAAAAAACCAACCGGCAGCTCTTTACTGGCATCGTCGCTCACAACACCCCACTCGCACAGCCCCTGCTCCCGAGAGGGGCGCGGGAGCGGTAGCTGGGGTAAGGGACATTGGCAGCACAGCTGAGGGAGGAACCATGCTGCTATGGATGGGGGCGGTACATAGAGTACAGCAAAGGCCTTAGAGTCTACTGGATTCCCCCATGGGTCACAAGACACCCAGAGGTTTTATAAGTCCCATTCCCTCCCTCCGCCTGCGTGGGGTGTGATGGGCGGACAATTTGCAAGAAAGTGAAAGCAAGTTCCTGGTACTTCTGCAGGCTCCAGCTTGGTTCGGAATAAGCTTTCAGATAAGGATCCCTTTGGCTGGAAAAATGAGGTTGGCAAGCTCATGCATAACACAACATATGGGATCACAGTCTACCCTAAACAGGAGGCGATTATTAAAGAAAGCAGCAGAAGCTACAAAGCTGCTTTCTTCCACATGGCTTGAGTTCTAGCTTTGTTTCCCATGTTTACCAGGGACCACACCCTGCCTGGAATGCCATACAACATCTACAGACATCTAGTAATTGAATAATATGCTGCATGGAGAAACATTACAATGGGGATCGTCTCTCTCCCGCACTATTTCACTAACTATCCCGAGCCAGAAACAAGATGAGTATGAGGAGGGAGGGGGGAACTAGAGCATTTCAGAACAAAGTTCAGTTGAAACACAAGCTCTTCCCAAACAGGTCCCTGGACTAGATTCCTTGCTACATCCCCCTTATTCTCCATGCAGCTACTTTCAGCTCTTCTCAGAACCCACCTTATTTTTCCCACCGCGCAGGGAGGTTTAGAGAGTTTTTTCATAGAGTTTATGGCCAGAAGGAACCATTGGTCACCTCCTGTACAACACAGGCCACAAATTGCACCTTTTAGCCTGACTGAGCCCAGATGCCACAGAGATCACCCCGCTGCGTCTGCCCTGCGGCTGCTGCCAACTGTGAGAGACTCGCTGTACAAACCATTCCGTTTGGCTTTAGGAGGAAGTGTGCTGTGCGTGTGTGCAGCGCCGCCTGCAACGCTTGTCAGCCCGGCTAAAATCGCCCAGCATACAGCCCAATGTACGGCCCAGCATAGCGCCCAGCATACGGCCCAGCGTACGGCCCAGCATACCGCCCAGAGTACCGCCCAGCTCACCGCCCAGCACATGGCCCAGCATACGGGCCGGCATACCGCCCAGAGTACCGCCCGGCGTACCGGCCCAGCTCACTGCCCAGCTTACGGCCCAGCGTACGGCCCAGGGTACTGCTTGCCTGTGTCACCCAGGCAAACAAAATAGCATCCTGCCAGGCACCCCCGCTTGTAGCTGGTCTGGTTTGATTTAATGATTTCACCAAGCTGCCATAGTGAGCCAGTCGTCATCCAGGCCTCAGTCTCAGAGGGGAGCCGGGTGAGTTTGGAGTCCTGGCGCCCCTTGGAGATGAACAAATTCATTTGGGCACCAGCTTGGGTGGGGAACCCGGGGATGCTCATCTGACAAAGAAGCTTTTGTCCAAATAAACCTGCTTGTCTGTACGGTGCTGCGGGACTCCAGGTCTCGGCGTCCGTCAGCGCAGCTGCACCAACTCCAGCGGGGCAACATGGATTTACATCCGCTGGGGGTCTGGCCCATTAAGTCTAACGTGGGATCAAGTGAGCAAAGACCACTGTTGTTCTTCATTAGAACAAGAGCAGCGTGTGCAGAGACGTGGCCTTGTAGTTAAAACACTGGCCAGTCACTCGGAAAAACCAGCGCCTGGCTCCGCTCCGCAAGGTCCCATTCTGTGCCTCAATTTCCCCAACCATGAATTTGGGGGAAAATAACCTACTACCTAGGTGGTAGCGAAATGTCATTCACTCGGTCCGAGGAGGTCTGACACTACAGAAAGCAGAGCAGAATTATTCTAATAATCCCACACATACTTGAACGGCTTTCTTAAAGCACCATGAGTTTTACAAATAGCCCTACGGAGAAATTTTCTCTGCCTATTGTGTGGCTCTCAGGTCTTAGTTCCTCAAAACGGCTAGCAATTTGTCTTCAGCGAAGTGCAGTTTAGTGTGTGTGTGTGTGTGTGTGTGTGTGTGTGTGTAATGAGTGCATTCATGCACCATTTAATTTAATTGTTTGCCCCCCCCTCCTGTTTCTGAGAGGTAATTGGAATGTCTTTTCTTTTTCACACAGAGCAAGTAAAGGAAGCCCTAAAAAGGTGCTCTTTGTTACTAGTAATTACAGAGGAGTCAGAAATTTGGCCAGACTTGATAATTGTTGCCGTTTCTTGAAAGAAAGAAAAAACAACCCCAGAGCTGGCAAGGAAACAACCAACCCTACAATTTATTAAACAAGTCATTTCAGATGTGTGCTGGTGTTTGCACCATTAAGGCCTGAAAATATGTAGCTGGCCGGTCAAAGAATGATTTTGCGAGGTCTGATCTTGCTGAGCTTTTCCATAACCGCTCCCCCTCCCCGAGATGAACTCTGGCTCTACTAGGAGCCTGAACATGCCAGGCTGTAGGAATCCCCAGAGCCTGGCAAGCCAGGACCATGGGACATGGGGGTGCGCATTTGCTCCCTCACTGTAACAGAAAGGTAATGTCAAGCTACCCGCTGTGCAGCCGACTGCAATGAAAGGAGGGAGCCTCAGAGAGAGAGGATCGGGCCCCTCGTGAGGGGGGGGGGGGATCCCAAGCAGGAGTGAATCAGTGCCCAGCTCAGAAAACAAGGCTGAGACGAAAGGGCTGGAGCAAGCAACGTCTTTGGTCTCCAGGCAGCGTTTCCTGTCATTGTGGTGGGGCGTTTTGTGAGAAGGTCGAGTAGATTTTCGGGGTGGGGGGGGAAGTGTTGAGGGTTTGGGGTTTTTAATCTCTCTCAGGATGGACTGAAGAAAACCATCCAACCCTCCTGTGTGTACAAAGACGTGAGCCTGCAAGGTAACGTTCTGGGGTCTCAGCCCGCCCAGGGGGTCATGTGCCCTGGAATCGTGCGGACGCGGCAGAGGGCGGGTGCTTTGCTGGCCCAGCTCAGAGCCGCAAACCCTGGATTCTATTTCTGCCCACAGAGACCGTGACGCTGTGCAAACGAACACCCGGGCCTAAGGGCCTGCACAGAGGGGCTAGGGCCTCCCAGAAAAATTCTCCCTGGTTCCCTGCGGAGCCGCGAGCACCCTGGATGCTGGGTGGACACCTAGGCTCAATGAGACGGATCGTGGGGTGAAGGCTGTCTTGAAATAGGGCGTTATTTCGAAATCTGGTGCTGTGTAGACGTGCCAAATTTTGAAACAGAATCGAAATAAGATATGCAATTTGTATAGCACAAATTGTGTATCTTATTTCAAGTTTAGGGCGCTGTGTAGACGCACCCTAGTGGAAGAAGGGGGAAAGGGAGAAGCTAATAATATTTTCATAACTTTCTACAAGTAGCTTTTCCATAGAAAAAAGTGGTGAAGCACTGGAATGGGTTCCCTAGGGAGGGGGTGGAATCTCCATCCCTAGAGGTTTTTAAGTCTTGGCTTGACAAAGCCCTGGCTGGGTTGATTTAATTGGGTTGGTCCTGCTTTGGGCAGGGGGCTGAACCTGATGACCTCCTGAGGTCTCTTCCAGCCCTAGGATTCTATGATTCTAAGATCATGTCATGACTTAAAACCCAACATGTTACGGAGGCGTGTATGCCAGGAGTGGCACATGATGTAAGAATCCAACTACTAGTGACCATCACAAGACACAAACAGAAATATGACTGCAAGTACTAAGCTGATGTATTACGTGCACATATTACTTCAGTGGGAGCTGCACAAGATCAGCACTGAATCAGGCCCATTTTAGGCAAATAGCAATTACTGTGCGTTACATTTGTTCCTAATTAGTGAGACTTCATAACTGCCCGTGTTCCTGCGGACAGGAAAACAGCACAGTGTTCATTCATGCATTCATTAATAATGAAGAATGAATTTGGAAAGGAAATGTATTGCAACATTGACAGAAGTCACTTAATTTTCCAACATGTCTGATTACTGATAGCAATACAGTGGACTTTACAACAGACCTGCTGGAAGTCCTGGCTGCTAGAGGAAAGATACTTCCAGAAGAGCTGAATTTCGAGCTGGAAGGATTTTGGAGCAACATTAATAAATAACAGAAAAATAAACCATGGCATGAAACGAACTTAATGCATTAAAATAACGTTAAGGCCACTCAGCTACACTAGCATAGAACGGGCAACGGATCACACAGAACCTTGCCTTGGATGAACATGCAGGGCAGGCCGTTTTATGCATTTCTCACTACAGTAGCCTGCTTGCCTGCCTACTGGGGGGTTTGGCTGGGCAGAGAACATCCATTTTAAACAGGGTTTCCGGCGGTGACTGTAAACATTCGAAGCAGGCTGTCTTAGCCCTCTCGATGCAAACAGGGAGCAGTGATCAGACCTCACAGGTACCAACTGCATTGCCAGAAGAAACCCGTCCAATCCCTTTCTCTCTGTTCAAGTTCTCCTTTCAGGGGCCAGGGCAGGAGGATCCAATCTGCCTCAGGGTTTCCTGACCAGATGCTTTTGTGAGGAAGGAAGGTCTGGTGATAGACACTGGGCCGGTCTCTAGGAGAACTGGATCCAATGGGCTCCAGTAATGGTTATGCTTAGCATAAAGTCCTATCATCGTAGTGTCCAGGAGCCCAGCACGGAACAGGCTCCACAGCGCTAGATGCTGTACAGACTGAACACAAAGACACGCGCTGCCCCCAAACTGCTTACAATCAAAACAGAAGGCAGGAGGCAAAAGGAGCACACAGACAGATGGGGAAGCACAAGGAAACAAGATTATGTAGATCAGCATGACGGGCAGCTACCTAACCCTGGTAAACAGAGCTGAATTAATTTTCAAGGGAATATTTATCTGTAAGCAAATGAATTTTTTTGATGGGAAAAGGTCAAAACGAATCATTCCAACTTCCCCGTTTGAGAACATTGCCACGTTTTGTTTTGATAAAGTCTCATTTTGTTTAGACTTTCAAATTAAATCATAATATTAGAGTGATAGGATATTTACATTTGCTGTATTTAATATTAGAATTATTCAGTGTGATCCAAATGATGTGCCATTGTTGAAAAACCGACGGATAGGTTCACATTGATTTTTTTTCATTCCACACCAAATTTTGGCTTTTCGCTCCAACTCGGAGAAAAACCCGTTTTGGAAATGTCAGCATTTCCTGCTGAATGCAAATGCCGTTTCCCAAGCAGCGCGAGTGGTTCCATTCTTGGTTCCACCACAGCCTTCCTTTGGGTGCATCTACACAGCAGGGCAAAAGTCGAATTAAGCGACGCAAGTCAAAATAGCTTGATTCAGCTTTTGGCGCTGTCCACACTGCAGGAAGTCGAAGGAAGAGCACTCTTCCCCCAACTTCTCTTACTCCTTGTGAAATGAGGGGGTGCAGGAGTTGGAGTAAGAAGTCCTCCAGCTCGACATTATTCCGAAATAACGGCTTGCTGTGTAGACACGCTCTTTGTTATTTCGGAATAACGCTGCTCTGTAGACGTACCCCTGGTGCCCCAGGACAAGCTATTTAAACTCTCTGCACCAGAGCATCCCCCCCTGTCAAATGGGGCTATCACCATTGACTTTCTCCCTCCTTTCTCTGCCAGGCCTGTTTGGAGTGGAAACGCTTCGGGTAAGGACTGCGGACGTACAACTGGGCACTGACGTCGCACCGGGCTCTAGCACTAGTGCGATGCTGGCGAATAGTGACCACCACGATGGTGCTGGGGAAAGGCTGCCCCAGCCCGCATGGCTCAGCAGGCAGAGTTCTCATGAACAGTGGAGGCTCCTGGAAGACTAGAGCACGTAGCTCAGGCCCGCTGGGGGTGGGGGGGAAGGGGAATAAAGGGGACAGTTGCCCCGGGGTCCGGTGATTCTAAAGGGCCTGGGGCTCCTGGCTGCCGTTACTATGGCAGCAGCAGTGACTGGATGCTTGGGCCCTTTGGAACCGCACCGGAGCCCTGTGCTGCGTGCTCCGGCCAGCTCTGAGGGGCGGCGGAGGGGCACCAGGCTGTCTGGGCAGCACTGGGGGGCTGGCTGCCTGAGGCCCGGCCCCTTCCAGGACAGCAGCTCCGGGCCCTCTCCACATTGCCCAGGGGCCTGGCGATCCTGTCAGCTCCCTTGACCTGGGTCTAATCCTGCTCTGAAACCGACGTGCTGTGCGTCCTCGAGGAAATCACTTAATGTCACCAGGCCGAATCCTTGGGGTCAGCGTGGGTTGAACACATGTGGCTAAAGGCAAGAAGCTTGCTCTCAATTTCTGCCTCTCTGAAAGAGGGGTCATGTTAGTCCTCTGCTGCAGAGGTTGGGCCATGAGGGGTAAGTGGACAGCGGGCCCCTCTTGCCGGTTCTAGCCAGGTAACCCTGGCGAACTGATGTGGGTCACACATAATTCAGGATGATAGCTGAAGGCCACGGTCTGGCTGGAGAGGGGTAGCCGTGTGAATCCGCTCTGGAGGGGCCAGCGGCTCCTACTACAAGACAATAAGGAAAGGGCAGGGCTTAATCTTCTATAGTGCCCCAAAGGGAAAAATCAAACGCTCATTCACGAGGCCTTGGCACATCCCCGGCCCCAAGGAGCCATGTTGCATTGCTTGCCTCTCGCAGCGCTAACCTACAGATGTTTAACATCTGGGAGGGGGGAGGGGGAACTGGCAGTGGATACTGAAGGGAGCTTTGCCAGGTGAGGGAGGGTTTTGGTTGTTCAGAAGCGAGCTCAGCTCCTGGCTTTCGGGAGGAATTTGTTCCAGCTTCACTTGCTAACTGTTCTGAATATGGCCTGCCCCTCCCCTCGGAGAGCGTTTGGGAGGCGGTCGGGGATTCTGATGACATTTTACAAGAGTAAAAATATATCAAATGTCTCAGCTGGTCCCAAACAGTCACAAGGCCGTCAGCAATGCGTGGGTTCTCTCGCTCTGGCCAGGCGGAAGGGCTTTCCCTAAACATGACATTTTCGGGAGGGGGGGGGAGAATAAAAAAAATCTAAACTGGACATTTTATTTCTTTGCCTAGTCATGACTCTTCATGACACAAGGGTACGAGATGGTGACATTTTCCCCAGCCTGAAATCGTTCCCAGGCCAGTTAAACAGAGCCATGACCGGCACACGAAGAATGAGGAACTGCCCTAGTCAATTTCAGACACTCACTTGCAAAATTCAGAGTAACGGCAGCTTCCGTACTTTGAGAGTCAGCTCATGTTTTGTAGGATAAATTAAACAAGTCACGGCCTCTCTCCTTATCTATTCTAACATGTCTCTAGGCTTTTACACCTTCACTGCCAATCTCCACTCCCTAAAAGATATCAAAGTGATTGTCATAAGGACAATAATACGGGACAAATTCAGCACTGATTTGAGTAGATACAGTTAACAGTATGATCAGTGGTAAATGTACCAACTTATTTCAGAGCTGAATGTGATGTCACTGAACAGTTTCAGATTATTGATACAGGTTAAACCTCTTCAGTCTGGCACTCTCTGGTCCAGCAGCATCTGTGGTCCGGCATGATTTGAGTGAGCCGGATGTTCCACTTAGCGTGGATGTGGCCAAGTTTTCCGCGCAGTCCCATAAAGTTTGTTTACAGCCACTAGTGCTGGCTCTCAGGGCTCTGTGCTGTTATTTAGCTCTAATTTCCCCCCAATGTCTTCTAACAGCCCAGCGGGCAGAGGCAGAGTTGGCAATGCTGCTTGACAATACGGACCTCCCATAGTTCGGCAAATTCTCTGGTTCGGCGCTGGTCAGGTCCCAAGAGTGCTGGACTAGAGAGGTTCACCCTGTGTTTCATGGTTCTGTTGCGAGTAACTGCGCATACGCAAAGTTCTGCACAAGAGCTGCAGTTCATCTAAGCTGAGCTCTCTCTAAATAAAGAGCTGCAAAGGGGAAAAAAAGGAAATTCCACAGGAAGTTCATATATTTTATTACTTCCTGTTTGTACGAATATGTCAACAATTGACACTTAAAGTGCAATTTGTTTAGGACTTAAGGTGTCAGCTTGAAAAAATGGTCTTTTTTCCCGATCTAACCCACCAGTTTTAATGCAAGAATAATACTCACGGTAAATGAAAAAGAAAACAACCCGGGCATTTTCCCGGTGCATACCGTGCAGTGGCCTGGCGTTTCCGAGAGAATGCATGCTGGGAGAGCTCCCATCCCACTTGCTGAATGGCCACTTTCAAACCCCTCCAAAACAGCAGGTTCAAGTGAGAGAATGGCCCAGCCCATCTTCCTGGGTGCATGTCGTTAGCTCGGCGACTACAGTCTCTTCACATACATGTCTGCTTTTGTAGTGGGTGCAAAATGAAGGGCTAGATGAAGGTCCCTTTGAACCCAAGAGCCTTGATGAATGTGTTGCCCTGACGTTTTTGTGCTCACAGGATTTAAACAGGAAAAGAGCAGATGTAAATACCTCGACTCAGCTGCAACATCCCCCCACAGGCCAGATTTCAACCTCCCACACAAGCGGCTGACGGTGAGGTTTGGTCTGACTGAAGGCAGCTCTCAGAACAGCCCCGTATCCGGATTCCAAGCCCCTCTCCCTAAAACGGAGGGCTATTCCGAGCTGGGGTTGGGATCTGAGCACCCCTGGAGTGGAAGGAAATGCCTCAGGACAGCAGTGCCAAGAGCAAAACCCAGACCAAGTTCTATGGACGTTCTGTGTTCAAAAGACGTGGAGATTGGAGACGAAATCTCAATCCCAGCCTATCTGGGTGGCCTGCGAGTGCCCCACACGCTTTCCTGCAGGCTGGTGATGGTATCGGGTACAGGAGACGGGGTGTATTTCTGGTTAAAAACCCAGCGGCAACATTTGCAGGGGGACCTCTTCCCAGCTGAGATTTCTCATGGTCCTGATACAAGCGGCTCATTCCTTTAGTACTACAAAGGGCTTTCTTGCCATACCTGCCTGGCCATGGCCCTCCAGACCTGTATCCCTGCCTCTAGCACTGGCTGACGCCTGGCGCTGCAAGACACAAAGCTTCCTGCCAACTGTACAATGCTGCAAATGGGCAGGTGGGGGAGACTGCGGCTTCCCTTCCTGTAATCAGTTAATGGCCAGACGCAGGAGGATTAATAACAACAAGAATATTAAGCTCTCGTCGATACAGCTCAAAGTGCTTCACAAAGGAGGCCGGTGTCATTATCCCCGTTCTAGAGAGGGGGAAACTGAGGCAGAAAGAGGTGGCGTGACTTGCCCCAGGTCACCCAGCAACAAGAGCAAGACTAGAACTAAGAATTCCTGAGGCTCAGTCCAGAATCCGACCCACCAGACACTACCTCCGTGGAGCAGGAGGAGGAGAACAAGCCAGGACTTTTGCAGCAATGCACAGAGCCCTGCAAATCCTGCGGCGAGGGGCGCGGAAATCTGGGGCTCACTTTTACAGACCCCAATGCTCTCTCTGCGCAGGGCTCTAGCAAGGTGCGCACACAAACTGAACAAGGAGAGAGCCTGCCTCTGGCTGAAGCCCGAGTAACCCAGCCGGGGAGGAGCATGTTGAAATGCAAAGGGGAGGTGAAACGCATCCGGTTGCTCATTGGCAGGTGCTGATTATTGGAGAGGTCAATCAAAGCAAAGCAAATCGCCAGAAGATGAACTACAAAGGCTTTGATTGGAGGCAGCATGGCCTAGGGCCAGGGCTTTCAAGCGACGGGGAGCGACCCAGGACTGGGCAGGGGAATGTCGGGCGCTGGGTCTCACTGCAGGGGGATCAGGTGAGCAGTGGGGGGGCAAAGCAGCTCCATGCCTGTCCTGGCACCGCAGACTGCGCTGCGCCCCAGAAGCAGCCGGCAGGAGGCCCGGCTCCTAGATGGAGGGAGGAGCGCACAGGCGTGGGGGTTACTCGTGCACGTGCCCAGATGCACTAAGGCCGCGATTTTACTGAGCGCACTCCTGCACCAGGAAAAAAAATCATAGTCGCTTAAAAAACCCTTGTTACCTGGACTCTGACCACTTCAAACACACACAGCCACATCAAGCCAGCCCCACGGATGAGATTCAAAACCTCTGCGCTCTTGTCCAGAATTCTACGCGGCCCACCAAAGAAACCCCACACAACCTAGGCCAAGCCAGGCCGTTGCACACGGACGTTTGTTACTCCCCCCGGGCCAGACACAGGCCAGGGTGCATCTGGCCACAGCATCAGCAGAAAATATTTTCTGAAGCACATTTAGCAGGATCAGAATGTTCCCCGTGAGCCTTGACACCGACAAGTGCACAGCCAAGGAGAACAAGTTCTGCCTTATAGTCCATGCGGGGACTCGGGGTAAACCTCGGGCAAGGAATGTAAGGCCTGGGCAAAGCGTTCCCCTTCTAGGCCAGGCAGCCCCTGGCAGTGAAAGGAGCAGGAAGGGGGTGATTTGAAAACAAGGGAAGGGATGCAAAGCAAACGGGTGGGGGCTCATTCCCAATACTCATGTAATTCAACCACAGACGACCCTTGCCCCCTGCCCATCCTCGTGTGAGGGCAGTGGCTTCAGCAGACCATATGAGCATGCTCAGTACAAGACAAGTAACAAATGGGGGGGGGCATGTGACGCCAGGTGACCCCCCATGCATTGTCTTTTCATACATCACCTAGGACTCATGGCCCAAGACTGGGACTCTTTGGTGCTACTGCAAATAAATGAATAAGAGTGAGGGTAGCACTGCGTACCCCGCAGGGAAGGAATGTACCAATCAAGCATCGTGCTGGGAGAATTCTTCCCCCTCGTTAATCCAGAGACTTTCCCAGTGTTCCCCAAGTCAATGCAAAGCTACGAAGGGCCAAACCAGCTTGGTTCACGTCACACGTGGCAGGCAGCAGTGAGATGCCCTCCTCTCTGCTGTGCTCACAATTTACATTGATCAGAACAACGCCTACAAAGCAACAACAGGGGTTCTGCGCCCGCCGCTGCCATGCTGGGAACCCGAGAGGGGAGTCGACTCCTCCCCAGAAAGGGCCAGTGGGTTCGGTGCAGAGAAATGCCGAAAGAAAACGCACCATGGAAAGGAAAGGGGCCTGGTAAAGCCCGTTCTGTTGTAAGAATCTAGGCAAATCACGTAAAGAAACGGGCTTGTTTACAAAGGGCCCAGCTCCTAAGCCGGACTGGGCGCCATTAGCTTCAGTGAGACCGGCAGGTGCTCTGCACTGCTCAGGATTTGAGCCCATGGTTATTTCTTAAGCGGACAGCATCGGCCTGCCTCCCCAGGGCCATAAGGGACAGCGCGGTAAAACCACGTCCCGCCAATTCCATCAACAGCACAACTGCGTAAGAACACAGGGCTGCAGAGCGACCCAGTTACGGTGTGCGCGTGCCATGTTCCCCATCTCAAAGAGCCCCTGTGCACGCTCTCCCACGGTGCGCATGTGACACACCCGCCCGGTGCAAGCACCAGGCACTTCCATGCGACCAGAAGGCCCGTGCTCCGTGCCAACCTGCACGGCAGCCACCGGCCGGGGCTGTGCACTGGCCCTGGTGCGTCTTTCACACACACAGCCGTGGTGATGCTCCACCCACACTCTCCGGCTGGCTCTGCTTCCAGACTAAGCACGTCACTTACTTCTCGGCTCCCGGGGTCCGTCTACCGTCACTTTAATGGCTCGGTGATAGGTAGCGACCTGCGTGGGGTTGGTGAACACTGTGATCGTCAAGGTAAAGCTTTTTCCTAGAGGGGGAGAAAGAACCGGATGAGAGGAAATGCAGGGGCTGATTTCTCCCACCAGCAAAGCATGTCTAGAGGCTTGGGAGGCTCAGACCCAGCTGTGGGAAACGCTCATGAAGCCACAAATGACATCGAAAAGGGAGCATCTGAGTCACAGGTACAAATTCGTGAGACACTGTTTGCTGCTGGCAGGGACCACCAAATTGGACCTGGTCCCACTGGAGTCAATGGCAACCTCCCACTGCGAGAGCTGGGCCCATTTCAGAGCCAAAGCCAGAAGCCGGTTGGATACACTCGAACAGACACCATTATGTTTCCCCTCTACATGGAACAGCTCCCTTCTTCCCATGGGCCAGGGCTCCCCCCTATTCCCCCCGCAAGCCCCGGCTATCAGCTCCCTTCCTGTCCTACTCGCAGATCTGCAGCTCCCCACGCCCCAGAACCGGGCCCGATTCTGCAACCACTGGTCATGCCAGCAGGGCTCAGGGCAAACGTCTCAGAATGAGCCAGGGTTCCAGAATCGGGCCCATAAAAATAAAGTATTTTTAACATAATAGACACATACATTTGGAGGGCTCGATAGATAGATCGATGGGGGGGTGTGTGGGGATAGATAGATAGATAAGAGGGGTGTATGGGGCGAGAGAGAGAGAGAGAGAGAAGGCCTAATTGTGCAAACACTTCCTGCCACTTTACTTGGTCCCATGTGCAGTTGTGTTAAGTTCAGTGGGACTACACACAGCCGTACATGTTTGTATGATGAAGCCCTGAATTGTTTGACTTGATTGTCCTGAATGCTCTTCCATGAGCACTCTACTCTTGCTGTTCCCCACTCTCCCTCTGCCCTTTGTTCTGTTGCCGTTTGTCACCCCCTCATCTGGAGACGCGCGGCGCCGCGAGTGTGAACTTTGCCTCCAAGCAGCCCTGAGCTTTGGGGCGATGATCAAAGGGAAGCAGGAACCCAACCATTTCGCCTGGCTTTCAGCTTTGAAAAACCAAACGCAGACCCATGGGGGTTTGCGGCTCTGATCATCTGCCTTATTCAGATTGCGGGTCCTCCTCATTCGCTTACTTGTCCATACAGGAGACAGGCTGATAGGAACAGGATGTAAAATATCACTCCTAGGGATGAGGGGCTCAGGGGAAAGGGGGCTAAATTACATTTTCCAAATTAATGACTTTTTATTGTTAAATAGAGATACTGCTGTGACATGGCTTGAGGAGAGTCTGTCTTTGTTAATAACTAGAGCCTTGCACAGATACAAAATTTGTATCCACATCTGCATCCGTAGCCACAGAAATGAGCCGCAGATACCCACACACACAGCTGTGGGCGCAGATACCCGCAGAGGTAAAGTGGATCTCCACGGATGTGCCAGGCTCTATGAATAACGCAAACATTTCGCACAGCGCAGAGGCGCTTTCCCTCAGGGCGCTGGCAGCGCTTTGCCCAGGGGCCGCTCCCCTTCGCTTGTTTTACTGAGGGGGAAACAGACACACAAAGAAGTGAAATGACTTGGCCAAGGTCACATGGTGACTCTACAAGAGCAGAGCCAGGAATGGAAACAAGCTCTGGAAATTCCTGCCCCATCATCCCAACCACTAGACGATATTCTCTTCCACAAGCAAGGATGCAAGGCAGGGGACAGATCCTCAGCTGCTGTGAACCGCCCTGGTGTCCAAGAACCACGTTTCCCCATTGCCTTCCCTGACCACTAGACTGCACTCTCTCAGCTTCCAGGAGAAAACCAGGAGTCCTGATTCCAGGCCCTATGCTCTAACCATTAGATCACCTCCTGGGCCTGGACAACACCCAGTACCTGTGGACGCTCACTGATGTCATCAGCAGACTCACTGTCTAGCCCGAATGCAGGATTTCACAAAGCCTGTTCCTGACCACGCTCAGAACTGTCTGGGGGCGTCTACACAGCACCCTAAACTCAAAATACGATATGCAAATTGCATAGCTTACTTCCATTGAATTTCGAAATAGCATATTTCAAAATTTGGAACGTCTACACATAAGGCGCTATTTCGAGACATCCCTTAACCCTCGTGGAATGAGGGATGCCGAAATTGCGCATCTGACCTATCTCGAAATAGCAGGCGTGTTCAAGAGATGCAGAGTAGCTATTTCGGGCTACTTCCGGTATCTCAAAATAGCCCTGCTGTGTGGACGTGCCCTTAGTGTTATAAGCCAGCAGCTGTTTCTCCCTGCCTGCCTGCCAGTCACAAAGCACATTAGCTACCGTGGGGCTCCGCTGGATACATCCCATTTTACTGCCTTTAGGTTCTTGAGTATTAATTACACACACACACACGCACACGCGCACACGCGCACACACGTTCACTGGTTGTCATTAACTAGAGCTGAGCAAACACGATACAGAAAAAAAATCATTTGTTCCAATCACATTTATCACTGTTCGCAATAATTTAAAAGGGTCGTTCTAACCAAAATCCCTATGCATCCCAGATACCGACAACAAAAACAAATATTACAATTAAATTATTTATTTAACAAAAATCAAATTGAATTTTAACAAGATGGGGTCTTTCCATGGGGTTAGCGTCTTACATCTATTCTACCAAAAATAGTTCCTTGCAGGGATTGTTCCTGGAAATGGTTAATTTTAAGGGGATACTAAAGCATATTCGTGTAAAGCACTGAGCGCAGGCCCAATTAAGAACTCAGAATAGGGCTTAAATGGTGCAAACACCTTGTACTGGCTTTCTGCAGCAGGGTGAATTTCCCCCAAAGTAAATTTCACTAGCAAATGCAAGTATTCACATTGACAGCTTGGGTGTGTCTAGACTATAGGGTTTTGTTGAAAAAAAAGTGGCCTTTAAAAAAAACAAAACGTCCCCTGCATCTAGACTGCTGCTGCGTTCTTTCGAAAGTAAATTGAAAGAACACGGCATTTTTTTCGACCGTGGAAAACCTCGTTTTACGAGGAAGAACTCCTTTTTTTGACAGTGCTCTTTCGAAAAAAGGCGCTATGTAATGCAAACTGTGCTTTTTCAAAAGAGCATCCAGACTGCCTGGGTGCTCTCTTTTGAAAAAGCAGCTTGCTTTTTCGAAAGTACTGGTTGTCGTCTAGACGCTCTTTTCCGAAAGAGGCTTGCAGTCTAGACGTAGCCCTATGTGTTTAGGAGTTCCACTTGTGCAGCCTAGGAAACACACATAACGTGACATGGCTTTTGCATCCCATCAGAACTAGCCAACACAGTAAGATGTCCCATAGCAAAACACTCTCAGTGAAATGATTTACAGATCAGGAATTATTAGTAGAATTTATTCATGCAGTAACTTCAAATACAGGCAATACGATTAGAAAATGTTTCTGTCTGCTCACGTGCAGTTTGCAAAGAGAACAGGAGGCAAAAGTCTCCCCGTAACATATTTGTTACGAAGTTTAGCGCAAATGCATGAGCAATAACGTTCAGATGATCAGCCCGCCCTAATGCATTGGCAGGGTATTTGGGAGATTTAAGCCCTGGGCTCTATTCCCAACTTTGCCTATTTTTCACAATTTACCTGACTCCTCTGGATTTCTGTTCTACCCTCTGTAACACAGGGGCCCTCGTAACACCTCCCTGCCTCGCCGAGGGCCGTGTCTTCACTGGGAGCAACTTGCATTCATCTGAGAGCAACATGCGACACTTCGTGTTTCTAAACTTCGGAGATTCTCAGATGAATTGTGCAAATTGTTATTATTACTCAGCATCCATGTACTCACTCCCATGCCCCACGGGCGTCAGACCAGAACAAATACAACTCGAATAATTTCAACCCACCTCCTTCCCCCGACACGCCATTATGCACAATATTGATCATTTGAGGCAGACTGACTGCATGAGGCCTCAATTCAAGTGCCACGCATCCTACTCTGGGCAAATGGCGAATGATGGGCCAGATTCCAACCATCCTTACACTGAGTAGCATCTTACTGCATAAGGAGTTGCCCTGATATCAATGGGGCTGCTCCCAGAGCAAGATATTGTTCAATGGGTCTTTGTGCAAGGCAGTCAATCTCTTTGTACCTCTGTTCTCCATCTGTAACATGGGGGTAAGAAAACTCTTCTCGTCTATGATTGTAAACTCTTTGAGACAGGGATGTTCATTACTAAGTGGTTGTGCAGCTCACAGCATAGAGGATCCCCCAATCTCAATTGGCATCTATTGGTGTTACCTTAACAAACATGTATTAATTATTAAATTATTATTATTAGATATGAGATCTTGGAGGAGACTTTTTAATCAGAATTTACACATACAAGTCATGCATCTCTCTCAGAGCTGATATGGAAACATAAGAATCATAGGCCCAAATTCTGTTTGCATATAACACTGGAGTAACTCCAGATTTCTGTTGGTGTGGAGAAGAGCAGCATCTGGCCCTCCTAGAGATTTTAAAAGGTACAGCAGGGGGGAGCAAAGTGTGGCAGAAACCTGACAGAAATAATTTCTATCCCTAATTTTTTTTAAAGGTCTTTAGCCAAATTTTGCTTTCAGCCTCCCCACTCAGGAAAGCGCTTAAGCATGGTGCTTAATTTGACGCACATGCTTAACCTTACGCATGTGCTTAGGTACTTTCACATCCCACATAGATAAGTGAGGAATAGATCAATGAGAAAACAAATACACATTCCAGTGTGGATTGTAAGTAGCTCCACTGAAGCCAGCTGAGTTATTTTAGATCGGACAGAGAAGAATTTGGCCCATTGGACCCATTCTACCCTCCTCAAACTCCTGCTGACTTGCTTGCTGCTCAAGGAAAGCAGGATTGGCCCCATTATTCAGCACAAGATGCACATGCCAGGGTCTCGTCTTGACACCTGTGCCTAAGGTGAATGCACACAAGGAGTGATCCAAAGCCCACTGAAGTCAATGAACATTCTGTCATTGATTTTCATGGGCTTTGATCAGGTCTATGGTTTGGGAGGGAGACAGGGCACCTAGGTGCTTTCAAGAGACAGGGAACTCCTGTTGTATCAGAGCATGAACATGAGCACCCAGGGGAGGAGAGTTAACAACGAAGTTTGTGATCATCTAATCTAATGTTCACATTCCAGGCCACAGAACCTCACACACCCCTGTAATAGGCCCCTAACCTCTGGCTGAAACACTGCAGTCCTCAACTCTTGATTTAAAGACTTCAGGTTAGAGAATTCTCCAGTTACTCATTCGGACTGGAAGAGTGTGTGTGTGTGTGTGTGTGTGTGTGTGTGTGTGTGTGTGTGTGTGTGTGTGAGAAAGAAAAATAATTGACTACAGAAATGAAAGCTTAATTCATAAAAGAAAAACATTTTCCATCCATCAACCTGCAACCAGTTAAGTGGAGAGTTTTAAAGAAAATCTGCAACTCGGAAAAGGAGCCAACAGGAAAAAGGAAATGTCAGAAAGAATGTAAACTATTCAAGTTTCATAAAGAGTAACAAGTAAACAGTTATTACATGCAAATAATTTTTAACATCACTGGTTTTAATTAATGCCGAGAAGTCAAAATATCTTTGACATTTGTATGTATACATTTGAAAAGTGAGAGGAAACACTGCCAAACGGCCATTAAAACACGGGCTTTAGCTTTTTGAGAAGAACTGCTTGAATCTGCAGTGTTTGCTGGTGATGAAATTTTAAAATTCTATGTAAAATAGGGCTGTAATGAATAATGCATGAGGGTAAGGGATATACTAATTGTATACTCAAAAGTTGTCTGGCCTGCCGTCTAGTTAAGGGGATTCACTTCCGAATCGTACTTAGTAATACAGAACAATGACATTTCATTGATGACTATTTTAAAAAGTTTGGCTTGTAAGTCTGCCGCACGATGATTAGTTTAAGGTTACATTCTAGGGTTTTTGCTTTTGAAGACCAGAAACGATTGTTAGATCATCTAGTTTAACCTCTTTTATATCACAGGCCACTGAATTTCATCCAGTTAGTCCTGCAGTAACACTACAGTAGATCTTTTCTGCAGTCTTGGTAGTTTGTTCCAATGGTAAATCACCCTCACAGTTAAAAAAAGTTGTGCCCTATTTTATTTCTAATTCGAACTTGTCTTGCTTTTGCAATCTATAACTATTACATTTAACTTTAAATGTAATAAATTAGGTTAGTCTAACACTTTCAGAATATCACACTAGAATTTAAAGAATTGCACCATGGAATTTCTTCTCAAAAAGAGTTTCAAATCTTTGTTTCATTCATCTCCTAATAAGTGTATCATTTGACCTGGAAGGACTGTAAATGGATGACAGTACTCAACATTATAATTTACTAATAATTTCATTTTATTTTAGGGGTGAGAGTAAGGTATGGGAATAGTATTAGTCACACGTCAAACTCTGTATCTACAAGCACTAATAATAGTGGCAACGTCCAGTCACTGAAAATATTTACTTCCCTTCTTAAAAGTCCTGAATAAATGCAGTGGAAGTGACTGTGTTTAAAAAGGTACATTTGAACCTTTACACTCGTAACCATGTATGGACTAATTCAATGGGAATCTTTTTATAGATTTTAACTGGCTTTGCCCAGGCCTTCAGTCTGTAAAAATGGATGCCTGTCTTTGTATCCAATTTTAGTGTGAAAAGGTGAGCCGCAAAACAGGAGATTTAGGTTACAACGGTCCACCGCTTTTACGATACAAATGGATTGCTTTCCTTCTTACTTTTGTGCACAAATGCAGGCAAAGCCCAAAAGAAAGGCTGAAATGCAAAACGGTGGAATCCAGTTTTCTACTGACCCTAATAGTAATGTAATGGACCCAATTCTGATTCCATTGAAAGCTGCGGCACAGCCTCCACTGACTTCATTGGGACCACGAGTCGGTCCTGCATGGCTCATTTCAAAAGTTGGGCATTGTGGGAATTCATGAAATGAATGGCTCATAGCTACAAATGAGCCCCCCGCCGCCCCACGCTTTCGAAGGCCGTTCCACAGCGATTAAAACGCCTCCATACTGATTTGCAGTTGCTTTGAAATCAAAACTCTGTACAGCCACATAGGTGACAGTTACCTACCTCTGCCACTTCGCCCCACAAATCGGAGGTCATTAAACCTCGCCACTTGATTTTTCATGACGGCCGAGGCATTTCTGAGCTCTGCGGAATAATTCTCATCGTTCCCAGCCATGACTGTGACTACAGTCCCATCAGGTACGTCTCCAAGGGCTACCACCTAGAGATTAGTTGCAACAAGGTCATTTCACACTGCTCATGACAAGTGATGTTATTATTAAGAGGCTCAAAGCAGATTCAAATTCTGCACCCAGACATGAGGAGCTGTCGTTGGGAGGAGGAAAGAAAGGGATGGCTTTCTTTAAAAATTGAAAACAGAAATATATTTAAGGAAATTCAAAAGAATTCAAGTCCCCTTCATCAATTAAATCTGGCAAATTATGTCCTAACAGCTGAGTGATCCCCCTGCTTTCATCAATAGGCAAATTTGTATATTTTGAAAAAACAGTTTTCAAAATACACAAATTCGCCCGTTTAAAACAAGTCAAAACAATTAACAATCGTTTTAACAATTTTCAGTGAAAATTTTTCCTGAGTGAAAACGGTCAGAGTTCTCTTATAAGAAACCCATCTCTACATAATCCACCGGCAATGATCGCTAGGAACACTACACGAGTAAAAGAATTACACGTCAACCGTTTCATTGCATGTAGCTCCTCTAGGATTTCACCTTTCACTTCCGCTCCAGAAGCTGGGCTGGCTGCTCGGGACCCCGCGGCCCACGCGACTGTAACAGAGTCGCCCACAGACCCGTGCCCAATGGGGCCAAGATCGAGTTCTTTCACCGGGCCAGGGCGCGGCTCCGCTCACCAGCGGCAGGAGCCTGCCCCAAAGACCCTCTCGCGCCCTAGCAAATCCAGCCGAGCGTGTATTCGTTTTGAACGGCTTGTCGGAGAGGGGGTCTCGGCCCGGCGCGGGTCCGGGTCCGTATCTGGCTGTTGAGGGATTCAAAGCCGTTCAACGGAGGGGCGGCGGGGAGAGGGGCTCGTGTTAGCCACGGAGCACAAGGGCAGTTTCCCTGTAAATACCAAGGTCCTTGGGGGGGCTCTGTTACGCGGCAGGGCTGTGCAGAACTGAAAGGGACCGTGTTTTCCCATCGACTTCTCCATGCGATCCCGCTCAGCGAGAGGGCTCCGTACGATCGGACAGGGTCGGGTTGTCAGCAGGGATCCCCCCCCTTCAGCCCTGGCTTGGTGCGAGAGGGGGGACAACACGGTCACGTTCTATCTACTTGCCCCCCCTTCGCTCACCTCCCCAGGCTGGATGTCTGAACGCCCGGGCTCTTACGACATGACCCGCACCGCGGGTGTCAAGCCCCTTTCGTTTTATCCCCTGTGCGCCCGTCAGCTGGGGACGAGCCATTCCACTCGCCTGGGAAGTAGCCTCCCCAGAACAAGGCCAGTTCGATTTGGTTAGGTTTGCTTTCCAGCTTCTTTCGGTCGGGTTTCTATTACCCCCGTCCATTTCTAGCCCCTAACACTCCCGAGCCCACCTACAGTTCATTTCTGCACAGCGTCCCCTGCCTCTGCACAGCCAAACCAATGACAGAGCCACCCCCAAAGGCCAGTTCCTCGGTCCCCCTCCCTTCGCTCGCCGAGAGCCGCCGCGAAGAAGGGCTCTGGACGATTGTCCTCTCTCGCTTAACTCCAGCCTTAGGTTCCCGGTTTGCTTTTCCGCGTCTCTGTTTAATACCCTCCCAGTCTGCCCGAGGACCTGCAGAGAAAGCCCTGGAGTCCTGAAGGGATTCGCGTTCCAGATTTACTTTCGCCTTTATTCCCCTCCTCCCCCCAGTCATGAATCCAGGGGAAGGATTGTTCCCCTTGTCAGACCCTGAGCCGTGCGGAGAGCTCTCCTAAGGCGGGGGACGGGGCTGTGACTTGTCTCGGCTCTCTCTTCCTTCCACGCATGCCGCCCCCGGTTCGACCTGTCCACCCAGAACCAGAAACTCGGGTGGAATTTTAATGTTTCAATCTCCCGGAGGAGCCAACGGGGCCAGCGCAGCAACCCGGGAAGGCGAGAAGCAGCTTCTGCAATGACCCCGGCTGCCTCTGCGGTTCTTTCCTTGCCTTTATGATTTCAGAGCTCCCCCTCCTCCCCCGCTTAGGTAATTAGCCTCAACTCTCATTAAACTTCAAAGTTCCCTGCGAGCTCCCACCCGCGCGCAAGAGGCGAGCGGTTCTGACCGCAGCGCAGGGCGAGCGCTGCCCGAAAGCGAAGGCAGAAGTCGCTGTGAAACGAAAGGGGGGGGGGTGCGCTGGGGAGTAAACGTGCAAGTTTCTCCCCAAAGCCTCTCTCGTTCCTCCCCCCAACCATCGCACGAGGAGGGGGGGAGACCAGGCCTCGTTTTCGTTGGCCCTGGAAGTCGCCCCGCGTGGAGCCCCCGCCCGCGCCCCCCGCCCCAGGCTTACCTTGAAGGCCACCGGCAGGGTCTTGTTGCACCTCCAGTGCGAAGGCAGCACCGAGCACAAGAAGTTGGGGCTGTCAGTCCGCACCAGCTCGCCCGCGTGGTCCGCCAGCACGTCCACCACCGAGCGCACCTCGGGCCGCGTCCGGGAGCCCGGGGCGGGCGCGCTCAGCGCCCCGCTGCTCTCTCCCATCTTGCCGCAGGGGAAGGCCGTGGAGGGAGGTGTGAAGCGCCTGCTGGTGCTCGGGTCTACGGGAATACGCATCACAACAGCGGGCGTTAGAGAGCCGGCGAGGGCTGCGGGCGAGGGGCTGGGCGGGCCGGGTCCCACTCGGCTCCGGGCAGCGCTTTGGAGAGGGAAGGAGACGAAGCAGCGGCCGGCGTCCAGGTCCCAGCCCTCAGGCCGAAGGAGCGAGGCGCCGGGTCGAGTCACAGCTGAGGCGAAGGGAGGCCCCGAGCCTGAGGGTCCCCCGGGGGCTCCGGTGCCGTCCCGGGTCACTCGGCCTCTCCCCTGAGCGCTGCCCGGGGCTGGCGTCGCTTGGAGTCAGGGCTCGGCGGGCGAGCTCCGGGGCTCTCTCTTGTCCTCAGCAGCCGGCCCTGGAGTCGGAGCGCCGGGCAGAGAAACTCTCCCAGCGCCCACGCCCAGCCCGGGCGCGCACGGTCTTTTGGCACCGGGCAGGTCCGTGCGCTCGGCCCGGGAGCGGGAGGTTTCCGTCCTCGCTGGTGCCTGCAGACGCTCCGCCAAGCGGGACGCGGGGCCTTTCCTCCAGCCACGGGGAAGGGGGGGGGGTTACACCCCAAGTCCCCAGCGAGCCCGGGAGGGGAAGCCTCCCGGCCCCCACTGCGCAGGAGGGCTGCCAAGCAAGTCCCAGAAACAGCCCGAGTCCGCCACTGCTGAACCCTGCAGGGACCCGCGCAGCTGGGCTCCCCCCCCCCCACTTCTATTGCTCGCGGGTTTCTCGGCTGCAGACAGGGCGGCCTAGTGCGCCTGGCTCCGGATCTGACACCAACCCCAAGTGTCCGCAGGCACCTCTCACATACCCTATTTACTCCAGGCACCCGGGGGAGGAGCTGTCTGCTGACTGACGGGGAGGAGCGCCAATGGGGAGGGAGGGTGGAAAGGGTGGGGAACCCCCCCCATTTGCACACGTTGCCTGGGAAAGCGATAGAAGCAAGGGGAAGGGGGCGGAGCGAAGAGGAAAGGGAGGCGGGGTCTCTGCAAGAAGCCACGCCCCCAAGCCCCTGGCGGCGAGGAGGGCGCACCTAGCGGACCGGTGGCATCTTATTAAAAGACGCGCAAGGCGCGCTGCCTGCCGCGGGGCTTCGTTAGCTGGTCAGAGCCAATGAAAACTTCGCTTTGCCGCCTCCCCTCCTGCGGAGCCAAACGCGGCCAGCCTGGGGTCCTGCCGAGACTCCCACGCTGGAGAGACGCGGGGCTCTGCGCCTTTCGGTTTGCGTGGGGCCGCGGCCCTGCCACGGCCCCGCGTGTCCGGAACCCAGGGGCCGCCCCCGAAAGGGCCCCGCTATGTCACACATCAGAACCGCGCAAGAACGGGCCTCTCCGAGACCTGTCGGAGCGCGGCACGACGGGCGGGATGTGCGCGGGGGGTTCCAATGCTCCGCACCGCCAACGAAGGGGAAAGGCCGGGGGGTCATTTACTAACGACCAGCTAGCTGCTGCACACGCAGAATAAGCCCCTCCCGTCCCGCACCCCGCTACAGCCTTCACTGTCAGTCTAATCCCCGGCACCGTCCTGCCAGCCCGAGCCAGCGGGAAATCTAGTTTCAAACGGAAATTGGCATCTTCACCTCACATCAGTGTGCAAAGGAGTTTTGGTTTGTTTCGTTAGTCACATAAGTCCCCGCCACCGTCCTTTCCCAAAACGAAATCGACGCAGGAGCAGAGAAAAGTGCCGATCGTTTCCGAACAATTTCCTATGTACAATGACCTTTCAAAAAGCCTGGTTTTAGCAACGCTGAAAAGAGCATCGCGCGCTCCCAAGGCGCCGCTTCGGGCTCGCAACCCGGAATACGTGGCTTCGAAATGGAATTTGAGCGAGAAAATCTGTCGGGGGCAAAACGATCCTGCGTGAGACCGAAATTCACTCGATTCGTTTGTAGTTTTTGTTTCCTCTTCGCGCGCGTGTTTGGACAGACTCGTCTTTCTAACCACACAAAACTGCTCCAACGAAATGCGCGCGGAACAGTCTACACGCGCAACTCCTGTGTGTGTCCCGTTTGGATGCACTTTTTGCCAATGTGCCTAACGGAAAGAAAGGCTCCGTTTCCCGTCACACGCAGGTTAACCGCCTACTTGGTTCTGAAACGATGCGGATTTTCTGCAGCATCATGGTCAGGGAGGGAATCGACAGCTTCGCTAGTCTGGTTTACAGTCCCTGTGTGGGGCCTGGCACGTATCCTCCCTCTAGCCAGCACCCTGTCTACACGAGACCAGAAGCTGTTGTGAGTCTGGGCTGGGTAAACTCTTCGCTGGGCTCCGTTAAAAACCAAACCAAATATGCAAAGTATTGCTTACGAGAGACTTTTCTTTCGAGGCCGGAGACGCGGAGGAAGGTAAGGCGGGGCGCTAGCACCATTAGGGGCTTTTGTCTTCCAGCAATCCCCTCCCATGTCTAGCCCGGCCCGGGAGTCTGCTACCGAGGCCGTTCGAGACCCTGGGTCGGTTTGACCCTTCCCTGCAGAATTGTCACCTGGAAAACCGACGAGGGAACCAGGCAGCGTCGGCATGTTTGTTAAACTGGGGGGGGTGGCCCGACAGTTTCACATCCCCCCTGGTGCTCGCCAGGCCGATGTCGGGTTCCTAAACGCCCCGGGTGGGCTCTGTCGGGCCGCGGGGACCCCCCCCCCAGAGCCAGGCGGACCCCCCCCCCCAGAGCCAGGCGGCTGGAAGCTTTGCGCGGATCAAACCCCGCTCGCCTGGAAGGTCGCCGCGGCGGCCCGTGACAATTCCACGCAAAGAGACCGCGGGCCGGAAAACGAAAGCGGGGGGGGGGCGGTTCGGAGGAGCCGGGGAGGAGCCCAGCCCGGCGGGTGCCCGCCTCGGGGCTGCCTGCGGATTGGAGGCGCGTGTCTAGCACCCCGCGCCCCTTCCCCGTGCGGGGGGCGGGGGCGCAGGGCAGAGCCCCGCGCTGGCAGCAGGGGAGCGGTTCCAGGGGCGTCTTCGCACGAGCTCCTCCTAAGGGTGTGTGGAGGGGGGCGGGGCTCTGAAATGGGGGGGCTGGCCCCCCCCATCCACGCCCTGGGACACCTGGGAGGAGGGGTGGGGGAGCCCCGGCCAGGCGGCGAGGAGGAGGCCGAGACGTTCCCCGGCTCCGCCGCTAGTTGGCGCTTTAGCCCCGCCTCTGAGCGGGCCCGGGGCCCGTCAGCGCCCGGATCGGGGCACCCAGGATCGGGACCCTCACGAGCTGCGCTGCCACCTTCCCAGAGCCCCGCGCCCGGTGCGCGCCCCCCAGCGCCCTCCGCAACCACCTCCCCCCCCAGCGCCCGGGCCCAGGGCTGCTGCTACCGGCACCCAGCGCAGTTTGCCCCCCCGAAAGCGGGTCTGCCCCTTGCGGGGGACCCTGGGCAAAGCTCCGTCCATAGCCCCCCCCCCGGCCCGGGCGGCGCAGAGGGGCCCGGCCTCGGGGCCAGACTTCGGCTTTGAACGCGAGTTGCCGGCAGGTTTGTCGTTAAACTCGCAACGTCCCCCCCCCCCCCATTTCACATTCGGGGGGGGCCTCTTTGCACCCGGCAGCGGCTTGTCCAGCAGGGACCAGACCGGGGGGGGGGGGCGACGCACGAGGCTGCCCGGTTGCCCGGACCCGCCCGCCGCTGGCAGGGGGCGAACCTGGCCGGGGTATGGGGCTGCCCGACGGCCGCGGCGCGCTGGGGCGAGCCTGGCTTTGCGGAGGCTACCGCGGCCCCCCGCAGCGAGCTCCGCCGGGCCCCACAGGCCGCTTCCCCGGCGGGGGAGCGGCCCGCCCGTGGGCTTGATCCGCGCGGGGCGAAGGACGGCGGCTGGCCGGGCTGCGCCGAGTCTCCCGGTGCTGGCCCGGCCCGCTGCTCCAGAGACGAGCAGCGCTAACATACTCCCAATTCTTATAAAAGACCCCAGGCCGCGCGGTGCGCTAGTTCCTGCGCTTTGCTGGGCCTCTCGGGGTGGCTCACACCCAGTGCGCTGTGGGGTGGATACACACTCGCCAGCGTCCGACACACTCCTGTCCGGCGCTGGGTCCCCAGCAGGGAACTGCTCTCGCCCCCCCACTTCCAAAATGCCAGGCGAGGACCAAGCCCGCGGCCGGGAGCGAGGTTTCTAGGGGTGCCGCGTGTGACAACGTTTCTAAATTGCTCCAGCTTCCTCCTGAGCAGCTCAAAATATCCCCCACACTGCCACCCGGCTCCTCGCTCCGCCACCCGGCTCCCCCCTCCGCCACTTGGCTCCCGGCACTACCACCGGGCACCGCCACCCAGCTCCCCGCTCTCCGCACTGCCACCCGGCTCCCCCCTCTGCCACTTGGCTCCCTGCACTGCCACCGGGCACCGCCACCCAGCTCCCCGCTCTCCGCACTGCCACCCGGCTCCCCCCTCCGCCACTTGGCTCCCCGCACTGCCACCGGGCACCGCCACCCAGCTCCCCGCTCTCCGCACTGCCACCCGGCTCCTCCGCCACTTGGCTCCCCGCACTGCCACCGGGCACCGCCACCCAGCTCCCCGCTCTCCGCACTGCCACCCGGCTCCCCCCTCCGCCACTTGGCTCCCCGCACTGCCACCGGGCACTGCCACCCAGCTCCCCGCTCTCCGCACTGCCACCCGGCTCCCCCCTCCGCCACTTGGCTCCCCGCACTGCCACCGGGCACCGCCACCCAGCTCCCCGCTCCCTGCACTGCCACCCGGCTTCCCACTCCCTGCACTGCCACCCGGCTCCCCGCTCTGCCACCCGGTTCCCCGCTCCGCCACCTGCCTCCCCGCACTGCCACCCGTCACCGCCACCAGCTCCCCACTCTCCGCACTGCCACCCGGCTCCCCGCTCCGCCACCCGGCTCCCCGCACCCCGCACTGCCACCCGGCTCCCCACTCCGCCACCCGGCTTCCCACTCCCCGCACTGCCACCTGGCTCCCCACTCCGCCACCCGGCTCCCCACTCCACCACACGGCTCCCCGCACTGCCACCCGGCACCGCCACCCGGCTCCCCGCTCCCTGGACTGCCACCCGGCTCCCCGCTCCGCCACCTGGCTCCCCACTCCACCACCCGGCTCCCCGCACTGCCACCCGGCACCGTCACCCGGCTCCCCGTTCCCCACACTGCCACCCGGCTCCCCGCTCCGCCACCTGGCTCCCCACTCCACCACCCGGCTCCCCGCACTGCCACCCGGCACCATCACCCGGCTCCCCGTTCCCTGCACTGCCACCCAGCTCCCCGCTCCGCCACCTGGCTCCCCACTCCACCACCCGGCTCCCCGCACTGCCACCCGGCACCGCCACCCGGCTCCCCACTCCCTGCACTGCAACCCGGCTTCCCACTCCCCGCACTGCCACCCGGCTCCCCGCTCTGCCACCCGGCTCCCGGCACTGCCACCCGGCACCGCCACCCAGCTCCCTGCTCTCCACACTGCCACATGGCTCCCCGCTCCGCCACCCGGCTCCCCACACTGCCACCCGGCACCGCCACCCGGCTCCCCGCTCCGCCACCTGGCTCCCCACTCCGCCACCCGGCTCCCCGCTCCGCCACCCGGTTCCCCGCTCCCTACACTGCCACCAGGCACCCAGCTCCCCGCTTGAAGTTTAACCGGTTAACCAATTAAGGGGAGGCAATTCAGCCCAGCTGGACTGGAGCATCCCCCTTCTGCCCCCACGGCAGGCACAGAGCTGCTCCCGCCCCCCCGGTTAACCGGTACCATGTAACCTTTCACATCCCCAATGCTATTGTGAGTGAAAAGGGAATCGTCCCAATTTATACCAGTGGAAGTGGGAGGAAAGGCACCCCCTGTGTGTCCTACAGCGGCGAGATCGTCCGCACCTTTCAGCCACTGGGCTAGGCCCTCCCGGCAGAGGGACGGGATTGTCCAAATGGTGAGAAAGGAGCCTCTGGCAGGTCACAGGCCTTCTGCTCTTAGCTCTCCTCCGAGCATTGTCTTCGGTCCCTAGTCAGTCAGTGTGGGTACGTCTACACTGCGAGGGATCCCGAACTAGCTACCCCGGGGCTACACAAGCCTCCCATTATTTTGAAATATTTTTTGAAATAATAGGTGCACTATTTTGCCATCCTAGTGAACCTCATTGCATGAGGGATAAGAGATGGCTCAAAATAGCACGTTATTTTGAAATTTGGCGCTGTGTAGTGCAAATTGTGAATCTTATTTCAAGTTTAGGGGGCTGTGTAGACGCACCCTATGGCCGCATGGAGACTGGGCTTTCAAGCTCTTCACGGTTAAGCTTTCGTCCTTGACAGTGAGTGCATTTCACAAAAGGTTAATAGGGAATAAAGCCCGGGATTTGCATGTGCCTCGTCTAAAATCCTTTATCCTTTATCCGAGACATCAGCAAGTCCGTAAGTCACTGCTTCCGGGTTCCGTCCCTTGCAATCACCTCTGCAGCTTTGAATTCAGCTGAGCTGGTATTTAGCAACAGGTCCACTTGCTTCCACAGCAAGGCAGCAAATACCTGGTCTATAGGAAGCTTTCTGTGAACATGCCTTGCAAACTGGGCCCCGAAGCTCTCAAGAGCAAAGGGCTCAGCAGAGCCGTTCGGGTGTCTGGATCTGCTTTGCAGTGCAGGGACGGGCTCTGTGAGCAGCACGTGGGGAAAGGGACGGGCCAGTCACTCATAAGTCAGACAGCAGAGGCTGGGCCCCGTGGGGAGCAGGCTGTGACATTTTATAACCAGAGTGTCGCCACCTTCGACCAATCGGACACAGCCTGTTCCTGCAGGCGCACTATGTCAGGTGCCACACAAACCCAGACGGAAAAGGGGGTCCCTGCCCGCCACTCCAGCAGAGTGAACAGTCTAAGCAAAAGTCAGTGGGAGTTTGTCTATGCCAGGCCAGCTCGGGGCCGAGATAGCCCTCTGGACTCCCCACTGATGCTGTGAACTTGCAGGGTGCCCAGAACGGCGGTAACGCCTTTGTCCCGGTGCATCTACACAGCACTCTAAACTTGAAAGAAGAGACGCAACTTGCGCTATGCAAATTGTGCCTCTTATTTCAAAATAGCTTATTTTGAAATTTGGTGCATCTACACAGTGCCAAATTTCGAAATAACGCACTATTTTGAGCCATTCCTTAACCCTTGTGCAACAAGGCTTTCTGGCATAACGAAATAGTGCATCCGTTATCTCAAAAAATATTTCAAAATAATGGGCAGCTTGTGTAGATGTGGGGTAGCTATTTCGGGATACCTCTGGTATCCCGAAATAGCCATGCAGGGTAGATGTGCAGGGTAGACGTATCCTGAAGAGTCTTCTCCTGATAGAATGGGAGAGTTCGTGGGATGGAAAACGGGCTCCTCATGGGAACGGTCCCTCCTCGTGCAAGGGGTCTGCTTCCCTTGTCAGAGCTACTTGTCTCAGTCCAAACTGAGTCTCTGCTCCCCTTGGGAAGGCTACGTCTACACTGCAGAGCTATTTCCAGATATCTCCAGTATCCCAAAATAGTTATTCCGCATCTTAAGAGCAAACCCGTTATATTGAAATATAACAGGCTCGCTATTCCGACATCCCTGTAAACCTCATTGCATGAGGGTTAAGGGATGTTTCGGAATAGCACCTTATTTCAAAATTTGGCACTGTGTAGACTGCGCCAAATTCTGAAATAAGCTATGTCAAAATAACATCACAATAACCTCACCTCAAAAAAGATATTTTGGCCTTGGAAAGGGTTCAGAAAAGGGCAACTAAAATGATTAGGGGTTTGGAACAGGTTCCATATGAAGAGAGGTTAAAGCGACTGGGACTTTTCAGTTTAGAAAAGAGGAGACTGAGGGGGGATATGATAGAGGTATATAAAATCATGAGTGGTGTGGAGAGGGCAGATAAAGAAAAGTTATTTATTAGTTCCCATAATAGACGAACTAGAGGACACCAAATGAAATTAATGGGTAGCAGATTTAAAACTAATAAAAGAAAGTTCTTCTTCACACAGCGTGTAGTCAACCTGTGGAACTCCTTGCCAGAGGAGGCTGTGAAGGCTAGGACTATAACAGAGTTTAAAGAAGCTAGATAATTTCATGGAGGTTAGGTCCATAAAAGGCTATTAGCCAGGGGATAGAAATGGTGTCCCTGGCCTCTGTTTGTCAGAGGCTGGAGAAGGATGGCAGGAGACAAATCGCTTGATCATTGTCTTCGGTCCACCCTCTCTGGGGCACCTGGTGCTGGCCACTGTGGGCAGCCAGGCTACTGGGCTAGTGTGACGACGCGTTGGGGTCCCCTGACTCCTGCACCCCCGTAATGGCACGAACAGACTCCACCAGCCCGTAGAATGGAGGGAGTTTATTGCTTCTCCAGGAAACAGCACAGCACAGATGTCATCTGGTTACAGGGCAGGCCTAGGATGCCTCAGCCCCCCCCCTTGAGATGGAGGAGACTGGGACCCTAAATCCCAGCCTCTGGCTTAGGCTGGTTCCTCCATGATCCCAGACAGAAACTAACTAACTCTCTTCCAGCCCTGCCCCCAGCCAGGGCAGCATTCCCCCTTCCTTTGTCTCTCTCCCTGGGGGGTAGCTGGTCAGACAGGTTGAGAGACCCTCTTTGCATAATGGGCCGCTGGGCTGTGGTTAGGGTCAGCCAGTGGGGGTTACCACAGAGCCAGCATAGGAACTAGCCAGATACCCCCACTACGTCACAGCTAGATGGACCTTTGGTCTGACCCAGTACGGCCGTTCTTATGTTCTTATGTAATAAGATACGTAATTTGCATAGCTTATTTCCAGGTGATTTTGAAATAACTTATTTCAAAATTTGGTGCTGTCTACACGGGGCCAAATTTCAAAATAAAGCACCATTCCAACAAATCTCTTAACCCTCCTGGAATGAGGGTTACAGGGACACCGGGAATAGCGTGCCCATTATTTTGAAATATATTTTGAAATAATGGGTGCATTTAAAGACACGGGATAGCTATTTTGGGTTACCTCCAGTATCCCGAAATAGCCGCACTGTGTAGACGTAGCCTTCTTCTGTGTCCTTGGGCCTGGTTCTCCTCCCGGTGGAATTCCATGGCTTTGTATGGAGGTAGAATCCTAGAATCACAGAGCAGTGGCACTGGAAGGGGCCTCCAGAGATCAAGTCCAGTCCCCTGCCCTCAGGGCAGGAGCAAGCACCATCCAGAGTACCCCTGACAGGTGTCTGTCCAACCTGCTCTTCAATATCTCCAGGGTTGGAGATTCCACAACCCCCCTGGGCACTTTATTCCAGTGTTTAACCACCCGGACAGGCAAGAAGCTTTTCCTAATGTCCAACCTAAACCTGCCTTGCTGCGGTTTAAGCCCATTGCTTCTTGTCCTGTCCTCAGACGCCAAGGAGAACAATTTTCCTTCCCCTTCCCTGTAACACTCTTTTAGGTACTTGAAAGCTGCTATCAGCTCTGAGTCTTCTCTTTCCCAAACTAAACACACCCAATTTTTCCATCTCCCCTCTTAGCTCACGTTTTCTAGACCTCTCATCATTTTTGTCGCCTTTTCTGGCTCTCCTCCAATGTGATACTTCGGGTACTTCCGATTTACACCACTGGCGGTGGCACACACGTGCCTATTGGGGACCCAGTTCTGCACTTAGGCTGGGATAACTCAGGAGTAACTCTGCGGAACCAGGTGATGTGTAAACAGCCTTCATGCCAAGAGAACTGGACCCAGAACGGGCTACTATGGTCTCCCCAGGCACGTGCCTAAGCACCGTGCCTTTGGCCCTGGAACAAGCCTTTTAAGATTGCCTGGAGCCACATTAGAACGGGCGATCGTTTGGGTGGGATTTTCAAAAGCATCCAAGTGGCTTTAGAAGCCGAAGTTCCACTGCTCAAGGCTTGTGCTTTCCAGCGAGGCAGGCCTGGCTCGTAACCGCTGCCCTCCCCTTTCACTCCAGCAGTTACGGCTTGTTCCTTGTTCACGTTCTTGGTGCAACGGACGGGAGGAGGGGGAGGCTGGAGTGTGGGTCCCATCTGCAACGCCCACTCCCTTTAAAAAGACACTAATGACTGTCAGTCCCTTTTTAGTCCTTAATGAATTTCAGAGTTCAATTGCAAATAGGAAACAAGGCCGCTTTTGCCCTTACGCACATGAACATTACTGTTCCATTTCATGTGGTTCCATGTGGAATGCTGCTAGCCATTCCTGCCTGCAATACAAGCCACATGTTTTTCAAGTTTTGCACTTGAAAAAACGTTTAGGAAAGGACTCAAGTATGGCTTGTATGCATGGCATGAGGTAAACACCAGCCGTAAATACTCAAGGAACAGTTAGCGCTTTATGCTCGGTCTACCCAAGCCAGCAAGGGCGAGGCCAGTCAAATAATGAAAGAACGAACCCCCAACTTTCTTGTGGGGAACGTGCATTGTGTGCGGAAGGGCTACAACGCGCCTAACGACAGGACAGACCCTTTGAAAGCGGCCGAGGGCTGCTAGCGGGGAAGTTAGGGCCTGATCCAAACCCCACTGCAGACTGGGCGCGGGGGGGGTGGGGGTCTTCCCTAGAGACTGAAGTGAAACGTCTCGGCACTGAGCCCCGCGAAAGCGGTGAATTGCACGTGTCCAAGCTGCTAGCAACGCCCTTGGACAGGCTCCGCCGGGTCCCACGGGGGTAAGTCCGGACCCTACGTCCGCCCGGCGCTGCTGGGACTCGCGCGCAAACCCGAGCGCCCTGCCTATTGGAGTCCGGGAGGCAGCCAGGCAGCGAATCCGCCCCCGGGACAGGCGCTCTGGGGGGGGCTAGCGCGCGCGGCCCAGCCTGAACCCTCGGCGGTCCTCCCAGCAGCAGCCAGACGGCAAAATCAGCGCCTGCCGCCCGCTCTCCCGGGGCGCTGGACCCCAAAGTCGCCCGCCGACAGCGGGCCTGGTTGACTGAGCCCCATCTGCAAAGCCATTTAGCCAAAGCCGCCTGCGCCTTTTTGCTCCCAGAGCGCTGGGAATTCCTTTCTGCCTCAAATTACTGTTCGCAACCGCCGGAGGAGGGGAGCCATTCCTGCGCGGCCGCTTTAAAAGGGCCTGACTGTCAGTCCCAGCGAGAAAAATTCCCGAAAATGGGAAACCTCTGAGGCCGGCGCAGCAAAAAGGAACATGCAGCGCCAATGCGATGCCCGCCATCCAGCACTGCACTGCAGCAGGCACCGCCGTCTGAGCCCGCTGCGCCCGGCGCAGCCCAGGAGCACCCGAGAGCCGGGGCCCTGCTCTGGCCTCGGGCGGCCTTAGAGTTATCCCGCGCAGAGCGTCTCAGGCCCATCCCCGCACCAGGCTTTCGGCACCTGCCCTCGCACGCGCTCCCAGCCAGACTGCCAACGCCTGGGCAGGGCGGGGTCGGGGTGGTTGCCGACTGGCCCAGCGCCACCTCGCCCGAGGTGCCTGGGTTGTGCCGGCGCAGGCGCTCGCCAGCGGAGTCCGCGCTGCAGTAGCCGCCAGAACAAGAGCGACAGGCGCCTGGGGCCAGCGCCGCCCAGCGCGAACCCTCGGCGGTCCTCCCAGCAGCAGCCAGACGGCAAAATCAGCGCCTGCCGCCCGCCTTTTGCCTCCCGGGGCGCTGGAGGGCTCCCCAAAGTCGCTCCGCCGACAGGCCGTGCGCGGCCGCGGGGCCAGACGCGGAGCCTTCCCAGGGGGCAAGAGAGAAAAATTCCCAAGGAAAGAAGAAGCGGAAACCTCTGGAGGGCGCAGGGGGAAGCGAAAGGCGCAGGGCAGCGCCGCGCAGCCACGGCAAACCCAGCGGCACTTTCTGATTTGCGGGCGGGCTGCACGTAGCAGGCACCCGCTGGGGTCCGAGCCCCGCTGCGCCCGGCGCAGCCCAGGGAGCACCTCGAGAGCCGGGGCCCTGCTCTGCCTCGGGCGGCCTTAGTACGGAGTTATCCCGGGCGCAGAGCGCGCGTCTCAGGCCCATCCCTGCACCAGGCTTTCGGCAACCTGCCCCCCCCGCAACGCGCCCCCAGCCGCCTGTGAGCGCAGGAGCCGGAGCGCGCCCGGCAGGGCTGGGGACCCACCGCGGTCACTCAGGAGCTGGGGGTCTCCCCGGGAGCCAGCCCCTCCGAGGCGCAGCGAGAACGCGCCTTTGCCCAGCGCCGTTCTCGGGAGATCTGCCCCGGCCACCGGCTCCCCCGGGCTAAGAGCCTCCGCTGCCGGACCAGGGCGCCAGCCGCTCAGAAAACGGCCCGGGATTTCACAGCAGGGCGGCCGCCAGGCCCCGGAGCCCAGCCCCGCCGAGGGCTGCCCGCAGTGGGCGGTGGAAACCCGGCTCCTGCCCGAGAGGTCAGGCCAGTGCGTGGCACTTCCCCAGGACGGGGGGGTCAAACCGGGTGTTCTGGCCAAATCCCAGCTATAGTCCCGCCCTGCCCCCGCAGCCCGCAGCCTCCTAACCCGCAAGTCTGAGACTGAGGCTAAGTCTGCACAGCAGCATTATTTCCAAACGACTTACTCCTGGTTATGTCTACTGGGCAGAGTATGCAAATGAGGCGTGGATTAGCATATCACCATACATTATTTGCATAATGTATGCAAGCTGTTTTTGCAGAAAAAAAGGAGTGTGGATGTTTCCTTTTTGCACAAAAACCCCTTTTCCCACCGGATCCTTATGCCCCCAAAAAGGAGGTTTACCTATCTGGAGGGGGGAAAGGGGTTTTTGCTCAAAAAGGAAACGTCCACACTGCTTGTTTTTGCGTAAAAACCCCTAGGCAAAAACGGATTGGCAGAAAATATGCAAATGAGATCGTGATTTATGCAAATGAGTCCCTCATTAGCATAATTTTTGCAAGAAAACTCATAGCCTGAGGGTTACAGGAGTGGGAGTAAGAAGTCCTCCAGCTTGACAGTATTTCAACAGTATTTCGAAATAACTGCCAGCTGTGTAGCCTCAGACTGTGTCTAAACTACACCCCTCTGTCGGCAAAGGGATGTAAATTAGGCGTTTTGAAAGTGCAAATGAAGTGTGGGCTTAAATATCCCATGCTTCATTTGCATAATCGCATCATGGCACTGTTTCGAACAAGCGCCATTTTAAAACTGAAACCGCGGTTCATTCAAAAAATGAGTACAGGATCTTTTGAAAAAGCGCCCTGTTGCTGAAAAAACCGCGTCTAAGCCGCGGTTTCAGTTTCGAAATGGCGCTTGTTCGAAACAGCGCCATGACGCGATTATGCAAATGAAGCATGGGATATTTAAGTCCCCGCTTCATTTGCACTTTTAAAACGTCTAATTTACATCCCTCTGACAACAGAGGGGTGTAGTTTAGACATAGCTATGGGCTACGTCTAGACTGCAGGCTTCTTTCGGAAGAAGCTTTTCCAGAAGAGATCTTCCAAAAAAAACCTTCTTCTGAAAGAGAGTGTCCACACTGCCAAAGCGCATTGAAAAAGTGATCTGCTTTTTGGAAAGAGAGTGTCCACACTGAATGGATGCTCTCTCGCATGTAAGCTGTGATTGCTATGGACGGAATGGCCTCCAGGACACCTGTGCTTGTTCCTCTTTCCTCTTCTTCTGAAAGAACTCCTTCTTCCCCATCCAAACGCGCCTTTTTCCAAAAGAGCTCTTCCGAAAAAAGGCTTCTTCCTCTTAGAAAGAGGATTACCAATGCTGGAAAAAATCCGTCTGTTCTTTCAATTTTTTTTTCAAAAGAATGCAATTGCAGTGTGGACGTAAGTGAAGGTTTTTTTGGAAAAAACTCTGTAGCGTAGACATACCCTCATTGCGCGAGGAGTAATGGAAGCCGGAGGAGGAGTGCGCTATTTCGAAAGAAGTGCTGTGTAGATGCCCCCTATTTCGAAATAAGCTGGGCAATTGACGTAGCTCCATTTGCGTAGCTCATTTCGAGTTAAGCCCCGCTGTGCAGACGCGCCCTTTGAGTAGAGCGGAGACCGGAGAGAAGTGTTCTAAAATACAGGGGTGCTCAGGGTACCTGGCACTGCCACTTGGGCAGATCAGCTCTCCGAAGGGAACCTTTTCATCCCAGATCCAGGACCAGGATGCCTCTGGGAAAGGGGGGGAGTGGGCAGCAGAAGAGTGAATGTCAACAGGCCCCGCCTTCCCGCTGGCCCTCACAACACCCCCTCCCATCAGAAACATTCTCTAAGCCACGTGGGCAGCGCTCCCTCCAAGTTCTTCCATCCACGTGTGGAATGCAATTTGTTCTGTGCACCAAGGCATGTAGGACGTGCACCACCTGCAGACACACAGGCTGCCAGCTGCGGGCGCTCTGCTAATCAGCTGGGGGGGCATGGGAATCTCTCCTGGGTGGCCACCCATGCCCTCAGCTTCACGCAACCCTGCCTGCAGGCCCGCCGATGGGGAGGCACAGGAGGCAGGGGCCCTGGGGCTCTGTGATTATAGCAGACCTGTTAGAATTGCTGCTGGAGCACTGCACTCCAGCCAGCTCTGAGGGCCAGCTCGGGGGGCAGGAAGGGGTGGGGCAGTGGCAGCTAGTGCACCTGGGTCTGGGCAGTGTTGAGGGCTGGCTGCCCCACCCCCACCCCTTCTGCCCAAGGCCCTGCCCCTTCTGGGGGCCTGCATCTGCCCCCTCCACATTATCCAGGGACCTGGCAAGCCCGTCAGCCTCCTGCCTGCCCGTGGGTGCTAAAATTTGGGCTCTGTCAAACCCAGTCACTGCAGAAGGCATCAGGCTCCGATCGCAGAGGCACATGACACAGAATCAGAAGTAAGTGGCTCTGAGGAGGTTGCCATGCTCTGTGTGGTTCTGAGGGCTGGGAGGGTACCATGCTCTGTGCAGCTCTGGGGGGGTGCCGTGCTCTGGGCGGCTCTGGGGGGAGGGGTGCCGTGCTCTGTGCAACTCTGAGGGCTGGGGAGGGTGCCGTGCTCTGTGAGGCTCTGGGGTGCCGTGCTCTGTGCAACTCTGGGGGTGCCATGCTCTGTGCAGCTCTGAGGGGGTGCTGTGCTCTGTGGGGCGCTGGGGAGGTGCCATGCTCTGTGTGGCTCTGAGGGCTGGGGGGGTGCCATGCTCTGTGCATGCTCTGTGGGGCTCTGGGGGGGCGGGTGCTGTGCTCTGTGTGGCTCTGGGGTGTGTGTGCTGTGCTCTGTGCATGCTCTGTGGGGGGGTGCCATGCTCTGCGTGGCTCTGAAGCCCCCCACCCCACCCCGACCCACAACCTGGCATGTGTTGCCCAGAGACAGCTTTGCCTTTTAAGATTCCCATCAGCACATCTTAAGGCCCCAGCCCCGGTGTTCAGGCACTGGACGCCCCGCAGATCCCGTGCCAGTTAGGAGTCTAAGCCTCTCGGAGGCGCTGGACCCTCCTTGGAGCTGCGGGGTGAAACCAGCTGGCGTTGTGCCTCTCGAGAGCAGCCCCCAAGACAGCAGCGCCTCAGCCTCTGGCTGAGTGGGGTCAGGTGAGTGGGCCACACCCTCTCGCCCTCTGTCCCCACAGAGCCCTGCAAATCCAGGGAGCCCCGCTTCATGCCCACGGGTACCCGCAGCCACAGGTGGGGACACGGCTGTCCGGGGCTTAGTGGTGCAGATGCAGAGGAGTAGCCACCCAGGGCTCTTGCATCAGCCTGACTCTCCCCACATTAAAACTACCCCCTTGCCAGTGTTCCTGGGGAGCTGAGCGCATGGGCAGCTGCCGTCCAGCTGATTAGCAGAGTGCCCACAGCCTCCCATAGCTGGCAGTGGGTGTTTCTACTGGTGGTGCACAGCTGCACATGCCTCAGTGCACAGAACAAAATGTATTCAGCATGTGAATGGAAATAATTAGAGGAAACACTGTCCTACCACCCAGGATTTTGGGGCTGTTGCCCCCATATTTTTCCTGTTCCGCTTCCATCCCTTTTCCTTCAGCTTTGGACTCCACTTGAATAGGTCTCTGTTGCTTACAGAGGGTGTTTCCCTCCCCTGGTTATGTTGTTTTACCACGTTTGAAGCGTTGTGCAGAACCCGGAGTGCCTCGGTGAGGCTGGAGCAGGGTGTGTGGGTGTGAAAGGGGTGCTGCACAAATAACAATGAGTTTATTATTGGTGTATGTGGTTTGTCACATCGCCCAGCCTAGAATCACTAATCTTGACACCTTAAACAACTGCTTCTTGGGGCAGCTGGTCGAACAGCCCGCAAGAGGTGGGGCCGTTCTTGATTTAGTCTAAGTGGTGCGCAGGATCTGGTCCGAGAGGTGACTCTAGCTGGACCACTTGGTAATAGTGACCGTAATATAATTAGATTTAGGTCATTGGGCAGGGCGGGGCGGGGCGGGGCGGGGCGGGGGAGGGGACTACAGCAGCCCAACACTGTGGCATTTCATTTCAGAAAGGGGCCTTACCCAAAAAGGAAGTTAATTACACAGAATGAAAAGGTGCAGGGCAGAACGTGAAATCCCCGCAAGCTGCATGGAAACGTTTCAAAGACGCCATAATAGAGGCTCAACTTAAATGTGTACCCCAAATTAAAAAGCTCAGGAAGAGAAACAAGAAAGTGCCCCCGTGGCTAAAGAACAAAGTAACAGAAGCAGCAAGAGACAAGGAATTGTTTAAAACGTGGGAGTTCAATCCTAGTGATGAAAATAGAAAGGAGCATGAAGACTGGCAAGGGGAGTGTAAAAATACAATTAGGAAGGCCAAAAAGGAGTCTGAAGAACAGTGAGCCAAAAACTCGAAAAGAGCAAAACCAATGTTAAGTCCATCAGAAGCAGGAAGTCTGCTAAACAGCCGGTGGGGCCAAGGGGGATGCTATAGGCGCACTCAAGGATGATCAGGTCATTGTGGAGAAACTCAGTGAATTCTTTGCATCAGTCTTCACGGCTGAGGATGTTGGGGAGATTCCCAAAGCTGAGCCGTTCTTTTTAGGTGACAAATCTGAGGCATTGTCCCAGACTGAGGTGTCATGAGAGGAGGTTTGGAAACAAGCTGATAAATGAAACAGTAACAAGTCACTGGGACCAGATGGCATTCAGCCAAGAGTTTGGAAGGAATACAAATGGGAAATTGCCAAATTTCTAACTGTGGTCTGTAACCAGTCCTTTGACTCAGCTTCTGCACCGAATGACGGGAGGATAGCCAATGTGGGACTAACTTTAAAAAGGGCTCCAGAGGTGATCCTGGCAGGTATAGGCCAGTAAGACTAATGTCAGTACCAGGCAAACTGGTCAAAACTCTAGGAAAGAGTAGAATTGTCAGACATGTGGATGAACAGCATTTGTTGGGGGAGAGTCAATGTGGTTTCTGTAAAGGGAAATCCTGCCTTACTAATCTACTAGAGTTCTTTGAGGGGCTCAGCAAACATGTGGATAAGAGGGATCCAGTGGATGTGGTGTACTTGGATTTCCAGAAAGCCTTTGACAAGGTCCCTCTGTGACGATGCGTTGGGGTCCCCTGACTCCTGCACCCCCGTAATGGCACGAACAGACTCCACCGGCCCGTAGAATGGAGGGAGTTTATTGCTTCTCCAGGATACAGCACAGCATAGCACAGATGTCATCTGGTTACAGGGCAGGCCTAGGGTGCCTCAGCCTCCCTTGAGATGGGGGAGACTGGGCTCCTAAATCCCAGCCCCTAGCTTAAGCTGGTTCCTCCATGATCCCAGACAGAAACTAACTCACTCTCGTCCAGCCCTGCCCCCCAGCCAGGGCAGCATTCCCCTTCCTTTGTCTCTCCTGGGGGTAGCTGGTCAGACAGGTTGAGCATAATGACTCATCCCCTGTCCTTCTGGGCTGTGGTACCGATGGCAGCCAGTGGGGGTTACCACAGAGCCAGCATAGAAACCAGCCAGGTACCCCCACTACGTCACACCCTCACCAAAGGCTCTTAAGCAAAGTACGTTGTCATGGGATAAGAGAGAAGGTCCTTTCATGGACTGATAACTGATTAAAAGACAGGAAACAAAGGTTAGGAATAAACGGGGGCTTTCTTGGGTCAGGGGCCAGTGACCCACAGAAAAATCAGTCAGGGGCCACACACAAGTGAGGAGCCGAACCCCCACCCCAAAAACCATCCTCGCCGATGTGGCCCCTCCCCACATTCCCCTCGCACACCAGAGCCTAGTGGAGCTCAGGCTAGTAGATCTTGTGTACTCCAGGCCTGTGGGGAGGGGCTAGAGCACCAGCACAGGCCCCCAGTGCTGGGGGGGGGGAGCCCTGAGATTTGGAAGCTGGATCCAGGCAAGCCGGGGGCCACAGCCCGTCCCCAGGACTTAGGTTCCCCACCCCTGGAATAAATGTTCGGTTTTCCGAGTGGAGAGAGGTAACTAGTGGGGTCCCCCAGGGGACCATCCTGGGACCCATCCTATTCAACATCTTTCTAAATGATCAGGAGAAAGGGGTAGACAGCAAGGTGGCAAAAGTTGCAGATGACTCCAAACTGCTCAAGATAGTTAAGACCAAAGCAGAGTGTGAAAAACTTCGGAAGGGACTCCCCAACCTGGGCGAGAGGCAACACAATGGCAGATGGAATTCAGTGCTGATAAATGTAAAGTAATGCGCATGGGAAACATACGATTATGCATGTAAACTGATGGGGACTCAATTAGCTGTTACCACACTCGAGAGAGATCTTGGCGTCATTGTGGATAGTTCTCTGAAAACATCCACTCCGTGTGCAGCGGCCGTCAGAAAAGCCAACTGAATGTTAGAAATCAATAAGAAAGGGATAGAGAATAAAACAGAGAATATCTTATTTCCTCTATATAAACCCATGGGACGCCCACGTCTTGAATACTGCGTACAGATGTGGTCGCCTCATCTCAAAAAAGATATCTTGGCATTGTGAAAGGTTCAGAAAAGGGCAACAAAAATGACGAAGGGTTTGGAATGGCTGCCACACGAGGAGAGATTACTAAGACGGGGACTTTTCAGCTTGGAAAAGAGGAGACCAAGGAGGGATCTGATCGAGGTCCATGAATCATGACGGTTGTGAAGAAAGTAAATAAGGAAAAGTTATTTATTCCTTCCCATAACACAAGAACTAGGGGTCACCAAATGGAATTAACGGGTAGCAGGTGTCAAACAAACAAAAGGAAGTTTTTCTTCACACAGAGCACCTGTTGAAGAGCAGGACTTTAACAAGGTTCGAAAAAGAGCTAGATACATTCCTGGCAGAAAGGTCCATCTATTAGCCAAGATGGGCAGGGCTGGCGTCCCTGTCCTCTGTTTGCCAGAAGCTGGGAATGGGAGACAGGAGAGAGGGCATGTGATGATTCCCTGTTTCGTTCACTCCCTCTGGGGCACCGGGCACTGGCCACTGTGGGCAGCCAGGACACTGGGCTGGATGGACCTTTGGTCTGGCCCAGTCTGGCCGCTTTCATGTTCTTACGTGGGAGTTTTTCCAGCATTTCCTTTACATTTAGGTACAGTTTGCAATACAGCAGGAATTTCAGGGCACCTGGTATTTCTTCTCTAGTGGAAGGACAGGTGGGAAACTTGCAAAATTATATTTACTGGCTAAAATCCGGGCTACTTTAGAAAGGACGAAGAGAATGAACAGAGAAAAACCGCAATAGAACAAGCCAAGTTACAGGACCCCAATTAGGCACTCGGGGCCAGATCCCCACCCCCATCGGCGGCTCTGACATGGCGATAGTGACCAGTTGCTCCTCGCAGAGGCCCCGCCCGGAGACTGACTCCAAAAGCAAAGCCCAAGCAATCCCAGGGCAGTGAAGAAACCTTCCCTAGGCACGGCCCCAATGGAGCTCTGGGCCATTCTGTGCAAGGAATGGCTACTGGAGCAGGAGAGAGAGATGGGAGGGGGTCTTTCCACTGAAAGAACACAATGAGAACAGCTGTTCTGTGGTGTGGTTGGCCCCTGTGGTGTCACATGGGAGAGCCGGTGAGTGGGATGAGACCGGGACACTGATCTAATCAGGCCGGGTGAGGGGAAAGGGCCCGGAACGAGAGAGGTGACCAGGAGAGCGGCAAGGAGAGGAGATGAAGATGAGCCAGGGCCAAGAAGAGGAACCTCGGTGGAGATTCTACTAACAGGGACTCTGGGCGTTGCTCCGTTTGGACAAGTCTAGCCGCTGTGCCAGGACAGGTGCCTTCACCCCGTTCTGGGCACCGTTCCCCACTGGGAATCCAGCCCCTGCATCTTCTGGGCAGAGACCCATCCTGGGGGCATCCGCGCGAACGGCGCATGGGCCAGTGCCGATTGCAACGGGCAGTAACTCAGGGCACATCTACCAGGCAGCGTTATCCCAAAATAACGTAATCCGTGTCTACACAGCCGGCAGTTATTTCGAAACAGGGTCGCCATGCTGCAGGGCCGTAACAAGGGCAAGGCGAGTGAGGACTTGTCTCGGGCACATAGCTGAGGGGGCGCAGAAAAATAATAGAGACTAACTCGCCTGGCCCTTGGAAGCTACTTATTTTCAGACAGCGCCGCTTCCCTCCCCGCCCATTGGCATCGGCCGGCCCGCAGTTTACATGTCAGGCTGCACGTTGCCACTCCGCGACCGAACAGTCACCAGCCCTGGCAGCCACCCAGCACGTCAGCTGCTTCCAAGCGGCGCGGGAATCTGGGCATCGGCTCAGCCGCACCAAGCGCCACCATAAGGTGCCCTAGCACAGTCCCCAGGCGTGGGGCCGGGGGAGAAGGGACTCCGATTGCCCTGCACAGGGGCAGAGGTGCAGGGGGCGAGGTGGGGGTGTCAGGCTGGGAGCCAGGACTCCTGGGTCTTGTCTCACCTCTGCCAGGGGAGTGGCTCTAGGTCTTAGGGGTGTGTGAGTGGAGCTGGGGGTCTGGGAGCGACGATCCCTGGGTTCTATGGGTCAGGGTAGCGAATAATATTAATTTCAATTCAATTATTGATGAGTTTGTCTTATTAAAAGTGCGCAAAGTACAATTATAAACAAATACCTAATAGTGCCTGACATGGTAATATTTTATAATTATAGGTATATATGTATTAATGGTTTATGCAGAACTCATAGCTATAATAAATAAACGTTGTGTTATTATTATTGTTATTTATGTATTTTCCTCATTTCTACGAAATAACAACTATGAATATATACACACCAGTGGGCGCAATTTTATATTCTTGCCTCAGGCGCAAAATGAGCTAGTTCCAGCACTGACATACTGTCAGCTGGAGGACTTCTCCATAACTCCGACTCCCATAACCTGCACGAGGAGGAAGGGGGGTCGGAGAAAGAGCGCTCTGGTTCGAAATCAGTGCTGTGTAGACACGAGGCTGGGGAGGTGAAATGCGCCCACATTCCGATGGGGGAAGGGCCGGGCTGTGGGTGGGATAAGGGAGGAGGGAGATAAAGCAGAGAAAGAGCAAGAGGCAGAAGTGACCGCACAGGTCGATCCAGCAAAGAGAGGAAGGAGAGAGTAGGAAAATCCAGGGGAAGGAGAGGGAGGGAGAGAGGGCGGGAGGGGAACTACAGTTCACACCCTCCGGAGGGAGCGGTGCCGGGTGCCTACAGTTCACACCCTCCGGAGGGAGCGGTGCCGGGTGCCTACAGTTCACACCCTCCGGAGGGAGCGGTGCCGGGTGCCTACAGTTCACACCCTCCGGAGGGAGCGGTGCCGGGTGCCTACAGTTCACACCCTCCAGAGGGAGCGGTGCCGGGTGCCTACAGTTCACACCCTCCAGAGGGAGCGGCGCCGGGTGCCTACAATTCACACCCTCCGGAGAGAGCAGCGCCGGGTGCCTACAATTCTCCCGGGGGTGGCAAAATGGAACAAGAGACGTGGCTGCCAGCCCCGAGCGTGCTGGACTTAGTGGCACACTGCAGCGTACCGGCACTTCCTGCCTTGGGCGTGCGGGTGTTGCCACAGGGACCGGGAGGGCGGTGCGGCCCCCGTCAAGCACTGGGCAACTGGCGAGCTGCGGGATTATCAGGGTCAGAGGTGGGGGGGGCTGGCTAGCTGGCCCAGGGATTGGAGGATTTCTTTGGCAGGAGTCCTGTCACTCCCGCTGGTTCAGAGTCCGCATCCCTCCCCTTTTTCCGAGCGGCGCCATCCCTGGCGTTGTAGCTCAACCGGGGAGCAGAGCCTGCGGAGCAGAGTGCACACGCTCACTGGGGATGAAGGGGACTTGGCACCACTGAGGGCAATGGGCAAGGTCAGGGGCCTGGCCCCGCTGGAATCAGTGGGATTAGCTGCAGGGAGGGATGGAGGATCCCCCCCCCCCATCTCAGGTCAGTAGTTGCCCATGGGAGGAAAGCACTCGGGAACCCGCATCTGGTTCCGTGGCCCCGCAACGAGTGGCTTGCCCGTGGCCCGAGACGTGTTGCTTCTCCCAAGGACTCGGCCACTGCTCCTCGGTGGCCACACAAGTTACGGATTAAGCCACGAAATGGCCAGCACACACAGCCGTTAGCACTGCCTGAAAGCGCAGGGCAGGACGAGCGAAATCAAGTTACTAGCTAGACCAGCCGGGAAGGGGTTTCCAGCGCCCCGGCTCGCTGCCCACAGCAGATTCCGCCGCCGCCGCTTCACTTAACGGGACGCGTTGTTCCCCTTTCGCACTTGAAAACAAATCTCCACCTTTAAAAGGCCTGTTCTGCTCAGGAGCCCGTGGCCCACCGAATCTCTGGCCAAAGCGCCGGTTTCAACGAGCAGCCGAGGCCTGGGTATCCGGGGTCCCCAACGATGCCCAGCGCAGGGATGGCGAACGAGCACGTGGTGCCCAGATGCTTTCCCTGGGGCAGGCGTAAATACAACACACATCTGTGCAATTCAGACAGGGGCTTCGGCTCGGAACAGCACAAGCCCAGGCCCCAATGGGCATCATTTGCACCCTGACCCGTAGGAACAGGCCAGGCCGGCGGGTGCGCACAGCGGGGCATTGCTCAGCTGGTCCTTCCTCGCCAGCACGGGGCCGCGCGCAGGGCCTGGCAGTGGCACCTCGGTATCTCGTTTCCTGCCTGTGGCCCACGAGAGTGGAATCTCTGAGGGCTGGAACGGGGGCGTTTCACTCGCGCCCATAGCGGGTAGCGGGGGAAGCGTACGGGCGGTACCACACAGGCAGGAGGCGCCAGGCTGGGAGCTGGGCAGTCTGCCTGGCTCGGGGGAATGGGAATGGGAGAGGGGGCTGCGAGTTAGGCAGCTGCTCAAATCCAGGCCTGACCCAGAATTGTCACCAGCCCACGGAAATGGGCTTGGAGGGGTCAGGCCGGACCACAGCGCCCACAGCTACCAACAGTCACAGGGTGCCAGCCTCCAGAGCCCCTGAACTGGCTGGGCCCGGAAGCTGGCTGCTCCGGGCCAGGAGCAAGGCGCCGTGGGAAAGCCGTCCCGGGGGCCACTTGCTTTCTGGTGCCAAGCCCAGCGTGACTCCCCCTTGTTGTGCTGCCGAAGAAGAGGGCACCGGCAGGGGAAATAGTTACACAAGGCCTCCTTGGGCCAGCATGGCTAGCCCTGCGGCAACACACCCAGCCCTCTCCCATTCGGGCTGGAGGAGCAACTCCACCAGCCGCCTGGTAGCAGTAGTAGGCTCTTAGCCTCCGTGTGCCCCAGCGCCAAAGGGGAAGATGACCCGCTTCGGCAGCACGTTCCACATGCAGCTTTCGGTTATTTTAGGCTCCTGCTGTCCTGCCCTTTGCAGCGATAGGCCCAGCAGAACTCCCTTCTGTGCAGCCGCATGCCGAGGTCAAGCGGCTTCAGTTTCACACAAAACCCTCACTGGCTGCTGGCAGTAAATGTGTCCTGAGCCCGCAGAAGCTGCTGGCAAGCGGCGCTCTCTCCAGACGCCTGATTCAGACCACCCACCCTGCCTTTAAACCACACAGGGAAGGGTTTTTTCTATTGCTGAGCCCTGGCTCTTCTCCTCTGAGGACCTCACAGCCGGATTCTGACACCCCAGCTCAGGCCGATACTGACTAACGGTGTGAGTGCTGACTCTGGTGTGCTCCTCCTCTCCCCTTTGCTTGTGAAGGAAACGTCTCCGGCCCCACCTTCTTCCAGAGCAAAATTCAACATCTGGGGATCGTTGAAAGGGGGAGGCAGTATGGTCTAGTGGATAGCGCCTAGCGTGGCTTCAGGAAACCTGGGTTTCATTGCTGGCTGTGCCGGTGATCTCATGCAAGTGACTCTCTGTCTCTGGTTCCCTTGACATCTTTGGCCTGTCTTGCTATTTAGATTGTAAGATCTTCCAGCAAAGACTGTCTCTGGCTATGCCTACGCACCGCACCTAGCACCACCAACCCCAGTCCCAGTGGGGCTCCCCAGACGCTTTCCTAATTCACGGCAATAACAATGCCTTTCCCATGATGCACGGGACGATCTGCGACTCCTGAAAGAGCTCGGGGAAGGAGCTCACAGGGAATTTGACAAAAGTTGCTTTTTATTCTGGTTGCAAATTGTCTTCCTGCTGCTTTGGATTTTCTTTGACTGATTTTCTATTTGAAAAAAACTCACCAGCTTAATTTCTCCCAGTAATGCTTGACTTGCAGATTTTTTGTTTAACCAGCATTCAAAATTCCAGCTGCGCCAGTGTGTTCTCACTAGGCAGCGGTGACATGGTGCCGCTTCTGACCCCTGCCTGGATTAATGTATTGCTTAGTATCAGGTAACCGGTACCAATGTTGTTATTCTCTAAGCGCACGTTTACACTGCACGGCGATTTCGGGATACCAGAGGTATCCCAAAATAGCTACCCTGCATCTACACAAGCCGCCCGTTATTTCAAAATATTTTTCAAAATAACAGGCGTGCTATTTCACCATCCCGGTAAACCTCATTGCACGGCTCGAAAGGGATGGCTCAAAATAGGCCGTTAATTGAAATTTGGTGCTGTGTAGACATGCCAAATTTCAGAATCATAGAATACTAGGACTGGAAGGGACCTCGAGAGGTCATCGAGTCCAGTCCCCTGCCCTCATGGTTTTTGAAATAGATTTGAAATAAGATACACAATTTGTGCAGTGCAAATTGCGTATCTTATTTCGAGTTTAGGGTGCTGTATAGATGCACCTGAACTGCTCCTTAAATCGAGCTGGCTGAGCAAACATCTGTGCCAGCAAGCTGGTTGCTCGAAAATATTGGTGGAAAGCCGTGGTGTCCAACACGCTAGCCACTAGCCACATGTGGCTCATTGGCCGGCTGGGTTGGCTAGTTTGCTATAGAACTGCTCAGAACGGTGTGGACACCAGGGGTGTAAAGCCAATGCAAAAGAGCTAGCAGAGCACTTGTAGCTAGCAGAGCACTTGTGCATCAATTGAAGCCCGCAAATGTTTCCGTCGACTTCAGGGGAGCTGCTCACATGCTTGAAGTTATGCATGCAAGCAAGTGTTTTGCTGGCTGGTGGTGGCTTTGAACCCTAACAAATCAAATGCCCTGCTCTTTAGAGAACATTCATTAATCAACTGTGTTGCTTTTCACCCGGCTCTAATAGTCTGCAGAGGGATTCGGCTCTGTCTGCTTCATTCAAAGTTCCCACGCCATGTTTTCATCTCATCGGCTGATCTTAATTTGCAGAAGTTTCTCATAAAGTGTGTGTGCAAACAGGAGGTGTCTGTCTGCCTCGGTCAGCTGTCTGAGACGGTGGCTAAAACACAGACTCCCACCCTCAACCTAGACAGCCGGAGAGCGAACAGTGTAATTCAGAAACAGGTTAGGGCTGGAAGGGCTAGAAATGGAGAACTTGTCCAGACAAAATGGTAGTGGCTTTTGGTCTAGCGTGAGTGCTCTGACGCTGTGGTAAGAGTTTGCATCTTATCTCTAAAATGCACCCTCAGCTGGTTCCTTGGTTCTCAAGCACAGTTTGGGGTCTGTCTGAAGTTGTCTGAACCTCACAAACTGGAAGAGATAATGCGGTTTCGGAGAATATTTTGAGATTTCCGTCTCAAACCGAAGCGGGAGGGTCACTGCAACTGGCAGGTGTGACTGTAGCCCACGTAGACACACCTGTGACTAGCTAGCTCCAGGGACAACAGCAGTGAAGCAGCACATGCAGTAGCCACAACGGTACGTACCCCCAGTCCGGGCCAGGTGGGGCTGGCCTGGGCAGTCACCGGTGCAGCTGCAGTTTCACTGCTATTGTCACGCAGGCTAGATCATGTGCTGCAGTCACATTTCCCAGTGGCAGACCCAGGAACTCAGGAGGTCTGGATCCAACCCACAGCTTCCCAAGGGCTCTGGGCTTCAATTCACCCATCTGTCAAGCTGCAAGGACAATATTTCTCTTGTCTGTTGATTGCTACAGCCCCTTCAAAGCACAGACAGTCGGAGGGGGTGTGTACACTGCAGAATTAATTTGAGTGATCCACCCTGGAGTTACTTCCCACACTGCTGCATGCACAATGGACCCCTGATCTCAGAACAGGCCTCTGGGCACTAGGTTAATAGACCTTCCAAGCGTTCAAGACACACCATGCTCACATTCTTGACATTTCAGTCCCCGGGATGATGAAGCTAAACATTCACGAGCCCGCTCTGCCAGAGCGAGAACTTCCCTTCCACGTGCACCTCGGCTAGTGGGAACGTCCGTGTCCTAGATTCTCACAGGATTGGGCCCCGCTGCGGTAAACAGACGGGAATCGCTTGGCGCACCACTGAAATGCAGCCCTCCTCCTTCCAGCCAGAGCAGTGCCAGGACAGGAAGGGGCGCGCATCGGGGGGTGGGGAGTTTAGGAAGACAGAAGGTAATTCCCAAGTAACAGAATTTGGCCAGGACCCCTGAGCTAACGCCCACGCTTGTGAAAAAGGACACAGTCAGTGTCAAACCCTGGGGCAGTCTTGCTAGAGGCGTCATCTGACACACACCGGTCAGGGATGGTCTAGGAATAGTTAATCCTGCCTCAAGTGACCTCCGGAGGCCCCTTCCGGCCCTACTTTGCCATGATCCTCTACAGCAGTGGTCCCCAACCTTTTGGGGCTGCCGGGCGCCCGGGGGCGGGACCGCTCACATGCCATGCGTCCGGGGCCGGGTCCACGCATGCGCCACGCGTCCGGGGCCGGGGCCGCCCACGCGCCACACTCGGGGCCGGCACCGCGCATGTGCCGCGTGGCCGGAGCAGGGGCCGCCCACGCGCCGCGCACCCAGGGCTGGCACCACGCATGTGCCGCACGCCGCGGGGGGGCCGGGCCAGATGATTTGGCGGGCGCACATAAATGCCCCAGCGGGCGCCATGGCACTCACGGGCACCGCGTTGGGGACCACTGCTCTACAGGGCCACCCTTTGGATGGATGGGGCCCTGTGCACAGTGGCAGCCCGGTGGGAGGAGGAGGACTTTTTACAGATGTATTTTATAATCTTCAGCCGCACACTCATGAAATGTTGTTAAAGCAACTTTGAAACTAACGGCCAGTCGACTGCCACAGTAAATCAAGAAACTGACCGGGTGTAGAGGGCTCCCAACTTGTGGTCACACCCTGCCCCTCTCCTCGTCCTCAGGTCTGCCCCCCACCCAGCGCTGCGGCGATATCCATGGGGATCTAGATTTTTAAGGCTGAAGCCTCTGTCTGAGTCTCACCAGTTGGCGGCCAAAGCAGACGCGCTCTGGCAGGAGGTCACATCACAGGCGACACCCGGGTTAGCCCCACTTGCAGACCTGGCATGGCTGGGCCAGCGTGCGGTGAAGACGAAGGCAGCCATGATGTGCACCCCTGCTCAAAACCGGGGAAAGCTTCCTCACGACAGCCCCCACTGTTCCTAATCCATGCTGAACGTCTGCACTGGTCCAGCCACACTGGCGGGTGACCACTTTTACCTGGGATGGGACCAAATTGCCCGTGGAGAAGAGGCCCCCGTCCCAGCTCAACACCCCCCTGTGAGCAGCTGTAGGGAAACCGACTTCTTGCTCTGTTCAAAGTGGAGAATAAGAGATTTTTGTGACAGTGAGGCCAGGAGCTTGGCTCTCACTTTTGTATTTTTCAGCTGACTGCTAGGTTGCTGCAGCTCATACACATGAGAAAGTTTGTGGTCCAGCCATAAAACCCTAATCTCCTTCTAATACATTCAAACAGCACTGACACATTACACTGACGGCCCGGTCATGGTCTTTCAGAACGAACAGCTGTGATTCCTGAGCATCGCTAGAACGGATATTAAAGGGAGTAAGGCAGGAGAGTTCAAATCCCCAAATACATTTGGGATTGACCCTGAAAATCTTTCCCTTAATGAGTTGTTCCATTAACTTCAGTTGTGCGAGTAAGGAACTTTCTTATAAGGATTGCCGGATCGGGCCCGGAACAGGCTCATATAAGGATTGCCGGATCGGGCCTGGAACAGTCTCATATAAGGATTGCTGGATCGGGCCCATTCCTCGCTAGCGTCTCGCCTTTCAGGAGACACCACTCATTTTAGCCCCACGAAGCAGCCAGCCTTCTACAAAAGAATGTCAAAAGCCGACTCCAAAGGGAACCAGCTGGACAGGGGTTAATTTGCCAATTCAGCACTATGCACGTCGGACTCAGTAAGACTCCTGACTGGCTAACGCAGCACGAAGGCCATTTCCCTCTCTCAGAACAGCCACATCTCCAGACCAAATGCTGTGACTGACTCACTTCCACCCAGACTTGATTAGCTTCATTAACACAAGCAGCTTCTCCCTTGTATACACCCCTGCTTCTGTAACGTCCACTCCAAGGCATCTGATGAAGTGGGTTTTACCCACAAAAGCTTATGTCCTAATAAATCTGTTAGGCCCTAAGGTGCCACGGGACTCCTAGTTGTTTTGGGAGATACAGGCCTACCCGGCTACCCCTCTGTGAAGTTATTGGCTGTGAGCGTTCCTCATTCTGGGTCTTTGTAACACATGGTGAGAGACCTGTGTGGATACAAAATTTGTATCCGTATCCACAAATACGAGCCATGGATATCCACATTTGTAGGGCTCTCCCAAAGGGGTTAGAGTCTTATCTGGGGTGAGCAAGTGCAGCTTCATCGACTTAAACAAGAATTTTGCTGATTTGCACCAGCTAACAACCCCATGGAGTGATCCTGCCCTTCATTTCCATATTAGCAGGCTGAGAAGCGTGACTGAATCCATCATTCCAAAGCTCTGCCAGGCACTTTTTCCAAAAGGCAACGTCAATGAACACAATCCATTTAAAAACAGATTGACCATTCCCTTTGGGTGTTTGCAACCTCAACATTGCCACATCCAGCTGTTCTACAGAAAAAACAGGAAAGTGAAACTGACAAGAAACAGAATCGTGAAACTGACAAGCAGCAGAAAAGTAAAACCTATTGATCCAGCCCCCTTGCCCACACGAGAGACAAAAAGTGCCTCCACGACGACCAATAAACTGGACTGCAAACGTTCTTGCTGTTTAAAAGGTGCCAATGGGTCACACAACTAGGGAAGTTTTAAAGTATGTACGTGGGATTCTCAACGAGGGTCTAACGCATTCTGATGTGGGCACGTGGCTCTAACATCCAGCCACCCTTGTGATGCTGAGCAAGGTGTGCAGAGAATAACTGATCTGTGAGCCACCTATCAGATGGCTCTCGATGGCCGTGTCCCTAGTGGCCAGACCTGGTATATTTAGAGCTGGGCCCGGTTCCCATTCAAATGGGGGCGGGGAGGAGGGTGTTCCACTGACTGCCCTACAAGCAGGAGTTGTGGCAGTTGCTGCTTCTCTGCAGGCTGGCTCCTTTGCTGAGCTTTCTGGAGAAAGGTAGGCTCGTTCCCTGGGTGGGATTTTCCAAACCGACCGTGTTTAATTGCAGGCGTCAGTGCGAGTGGGCCCAAAAGCACCAATAAACGGCAGCTGCAGGGTCGGGGCTTAATTCTGGAGCAGCACGTCTGATTTCTGCCTTGTGCTTTTTGGCTCACGCTGCCCCTCCTCTGCCTACCGAGGGAAAATGGCAGGGGCCTTTCAGCAATCCCAGCTCAGTGGTGTGTTCCAGTGAAATCACAGCGCTGGTCTCGGTCCTTACATTGTCTCTGTGCATGTGCTCTGAGTTGAGAGAACGCCCCAGCCTGAGCCTGCGGTTCCACGCCTGCCAGGCTGCATGTGTCTGGGCCAGGCATTTGGAGGGTGGGGCCAAGCTGCTTTCGTGGGCACAAAGGGGCTTGGACGCTCTGCTATGACACGTTTGACTTTACGTACAAGCCAGACGTTGGGAGCTGAAGCGCTTGGCACTTCACCGGCCCGGGCCCGCTGTGAGCTGGGCACATGGCAATGGACGCAGGTAACAAACCAGAATGAATTCCGGCCCCCTGTCTTCCCAGGGAGTTAGGCACCAAAATGCTCGGGAGGATCCAGGCTTAGAGAATTACACTTTGCAGCTGCGGCCACAGGCCCTGACCCTACAAACCAGGCACGTTTCATTTAGTCCCACTGATTGTTTGCAGCAGTGGGCTCATGGGGGGCATGTGGACAAGGGCTCTGAGCAGAGACTTACGACGCAGGGATCCCCGTCCTCTGATCTGGATTCCCCGCACTGCCTGCGGACCCGCATGACCTCTGCATAAGGAAGTTGCAAGGCACAGGATATTTAGCTCCTGGTCCCACTCACATGTCACGAGGCAGGGGTACAAACTATTGCCCCATGTCACATGGCCGAGCTCAGCCTCTACTGATTCCAGTGGTGCGTGTTACAAGCCTGCCTCAGTTTCCCCAGCAGCAGTTTGGGGGAGAACCCTCCATGCTCATGGCAACGGAAACTTGTGAAGAAGTTAAGCAAAGCTCTCGGTGAGTATGAGGGTGCGATTCGGAAAGGAGGGGTGCAGTGGATGCCCGCTTTCATTCAACGGCACGAGTATTTTAATATTTGCATTAAATGGGTCCCCCCCAGCTTCAGTTATTTTTTGTTCCTTTTTTTCCTGGTGATCCTGGAAAGCCTCTTCCCCCGTCAGATCCAGCCCATTAGCAAGGTGCAGCTTCTCTTCCTAGAGCATTATTCATTTCAACCCCATGCGCCCTCAGAGTACAATAAAACGACAAGTCCTTGCATGTATTAATGATCTTGTCACCCTCTGCCGAGCTGTAGCAGATTTTGGAGCCCTGCAGGTTGGCTCTGCATTGGAGGAGAAATCAGTGATGCAGGTGGGTACGGCTACACTGCGGGGGGTTTCTGGGATAGCGGCGGTCCAGGGAATGTGTTTGCTCTTCTGCTTTTTTTTTGCAGAAGTGCCAACGCGCTCTTTCGGAAGCCCTGTTTTCCTCGTTCCAGGAGGAAGGAGGGATCTAGTGAAAGAGGGGGATTTTCTGAAATTTGGCCCAGTGTAGACAGGCCAGATTTCAGAAAAGCCTTTTCCGAAAAATAAATCGGAAAAAGCTACGCAAAACGCAAAACGCAAAATGCAAAACGCAAAATGCATAGCTTTTTCCAAAAAAAAAAAAAAAAAAAAAAAAAAAAAAAGCTGTAGTGTAGCCCTAGCTACAGTGCGGGAGTTTTCTTAGAGCCGCTTGTTTTCGATTGCAGACCGCAGTCCTGGCACAGCGACGGGCACAAACAGCATGGAGGCAATGCCCTCTCCCAAGGCTCTTGGCCAAAACCCCTACGCCCGGTTTCCAGGGAGCAAGAACTGACTAACAGTGGGCAAGGCGGAGCCTCCTCTGTTGCTTGCCACGGCTCCCCGGGAAGAAATAAAATCACAAACCTGAGAACTATGCAGCCCGGCCAGGGCCCCCCCAAGCACTTGTCAGACTGTTTCCCCTGCATTCAACGGCGCTGCCTGGCTCGTCCCGTCGAGCTGGATTTACATGGTAAGCGCAGCCCGCCCCCCCACACGGACAGACGACAGAGCCTTCCATGCAGCTTGCCACTCACTGGTGTCCTGTGCTGCCTGGCCCCTTGGGGAGCTCCGTGCGCGGCGCCTGACACCGAGGCGCCTCTGAGCAATGCCGATCCCCTCCCGGCTGGGAGTGCCAGCCCAGCCTGCTCCCGTCCCGGGGACAGCTTTGCGGGCGCCACTGGAAGCAGGGTCATGCTCACAGGCTTCCCCCCCGCCCCCAGCAGGATTAGCAACTCCTGGTGCTTCCTTTGGTCCCATCCCTGTGGCGGGTTTTGTCACGTTCCCGGAGGGCTGGCGAGTCCCCACACGCCCTGCAGGGCCAGGCTCGGGCAGAGCCGTCGGCGGGGGGAGTTCCCGAAAGCAGCTGCGAACGGGACGGAAAGGCTATTGCGACAAGCGACCCAACTAAATGACCAGCTGCCCTGGTGCTCGCTCACCTCCCCCCCTCGCCCGGGCACTGCGAGGACTCGCTGGGGAAGGCTGCAGATCGGAAGGAGCCCCCGGGAGAGTATCGCGGGGGGGCTCCGTTCTCAGCCGTTTGGCCTGGGAGCGCGGGGTGCCCAGAGAGCAAATGCCCGGCTCTCCAGCCGCTTGAGAGACACGACTCCCCTGCCCCACGGCCCTGCCCGCGAGCCATGGCAAGCGACCAGTCCCAAGGGCCAGCCGCAAGCCGGCACAGCCGCAGGGCGAGGGGCAAGGCCTTGCAGCTGTGAACCGTGCCCCGGCAGAAACGCTGCTGAGGACGTTGGCATGGGCCTGGCGCCCCGACTCAGCCGGGCGCGGATCTTCCCGCAGAGCGGGTCCCCCACAAGTCGAACTCCCCTTATGCTGGCGGCGCACGCTGGCGGGCCTGGGTCCCACCCAGGCAAAGCGCGGGGGAGTAGGAAGGCCCGGCGGCCGTGGATGGGTGTCGGAGCGGACTCCGGCGTCACCACGGTGCCCATCACTCCCCCTCCGCTAGCTGAAGCCATGTTGTGGTGGACTCGCATCCCCACCCAGCTAACGCCACAGGCCACGCGCCACTGACACCCAACGCCCCAGGCTGACGCCTCTCCAGCTTCCCCGCTCCGGAGCGATGCCGCGTCCTACAGCAGCAACGCGGGCCGCCCTGCACAGCCTCCTCCCACTGCTCCTGCAGAGCAGCTGTGCACCCCAGCGGGACCCCTGAGCCCCACTTCACCGGGAGGCCCGGACACGGGCCCACAGGCGGCTGCCTTTGCCGCACCATGGGCGCCGGAGTCCATCATTTCCACTCCGGCCCCCCGGGGAAGTGGGTTTTACCCACGGACGCTCCCGGTCTGTCTGTGCGTCCCAAAGGTGCCACAGGCCCCATCGCTGAGAGCGCAGCCCCCCACGGAACAGAACCCCGCAGCAGCAGGGGGCTCCCGGCAGGAATCGGTTGCTTCTCCCTTGGAGGGGCTGACCGGTGCCGTGCGAACGGGCCGAGCGCCTCTGCCCTACACGGAGCAGCAGCGGTTTACCCCAGTTGGGGATCCGGCCCAGGGATCGTCCCCCGCCCTGGGGCACGGGGAGGTTGAAGGGTGTGGAGACTCTAAGCCAGGGAGCCGCTTGACCGGCCAGTGCATCAGCAATCGCCCTCCCGCCCCATTAGCAATAGTTCATCCCCGTCACGGCTGGGACCGGAGCCGGGGCCATGGAATCCATAGTCCTCGCTGACCTCCGCCAGCTGCCTCTGGTCTGTTACTGCAGCGGCGACCTGCGCTCTCTGGGCACCTCTCGGGAGGCAGCTCGTCAATTGCAGAAGGGGGGCAGCCTCCGTCGGGTTCCCTTCAAGGGCCTCCTGGGGCAGAGGGCCGCGCTGCGCGAGGCTGATCTTTCATGTTCTCCCTTCGTGATCAATTTCAGTAAAACGCTTCTTGCCCCCCCGCTCCGCGCTGGTTGGTTTTATAGTTTCTTCAACGCCATGAAAACTCAGCTAACGCGTTGCCCGGGCTCCCGCTGCGCTCACCTCGCCCCAGGCGGGCAGAGCACCGCGGCAGCGTTTCCAACACGCAACAGTGGCGATGCTTTGGCTCGCCCGGCCCCTTCCCAAATATGTTTTTTAAAGACAAGGAAGGAATGGAGAGGAAAGAGAGCCTAGTGGTGACACCACTGAACGAGACTCAAGACTAGAGTACGCCCAAGTTTTTTGGCCAAAATTTTGTCCCCTGAAAAATGCAGATTTGGGTTGATCAAAACGTGAAAGTGGCTGGACTGTTTTGGTTGAAAAACAAGCCAACCGACTAGAATCCCAAACACGTGAAGTGCTGAATGCTCCTATTCAACCCAACCTACCATCCCAAACTCACCTTCTCGTCGTTTCTTTTATAACAAATCAGAAAGCTCGAGAAGGAACCAAATCAGTTCATCGAGGTCGAGCAAAACATCTCCCATTGGCCAGTGAACCAAAACAAATCAGGTTTTTTGCAGAGCTGTACTCAGATCAAGCCTGGTTTTCCCGCAGCCAGCCCCCTGTGGCTTTGGGCCAGTCACTTGTGGTCAGCTTGTTTGTCTCTTCAGCTGGAAGCTCTTTGGGACCAGGGGCTGCATCTTACTGTCTGTCTGGCAGCAGCTGACACCACGAGGCCCCCATCCTGGTCGCTACATATTGCAAATATAGAACAGAAGTAAAGAGCCGGTATGATCCTGTCTTGTTCCTTCCAATCTACCCCCTCCCCCTTCCCTTACTGATTCACACACGATTGTCTCAGTCAACCGGCTGCATCTGGAAACACAACAGCAGAGAGTTCCTATCCCACCTCCAGGGAGCACGGCCCTGGGTGACCGTCTCCCAGCAAAGAGCAGGCATCCACGTTAAGACCAGCCATTTCAAAGCCGCCCGTTCATTTGGGGATACCACGGGCCACGTTTTCAGGAGCCCAGTTCATGTCCCTTGCTTTGATGTCAAGAGGTATTGAGAGACCCTAGGTAGGGAACAGGGGCCTTGCAGCAGCTCTAGAAATTGGACCCGGAGGCCCCTTAAGTTAATGGATTCCTCCAAAGTCTTGGCCACAGCCTTTCAAACCCGTGTCAGCATAGACCTGGAGGAGCTAGCCAAAGCCCTTGATGGAGCAGGAGCAGGGACAGCAGCTGTGCTGGAGGGGTGACAGCCACGGGGCAGCACACGAGAAACCTACTGACACGGCTTTGCCAGGCTGTGGCCAAGTTTTCCAGAGTCCACTGCCTGTGGGTGGATCGATATTCGCAGCCGCTGTGGGAGAAAGGGGCCAGGCGCAGGAGATGGAGGGAAAGGGGCCAGGCACAGGAGACCAGCCAGGGGCCTGACTGCAGAGACACATCCCCTCCCTCTCCCACAGAGGGTGGCAAACACCAACCTACAGCCAGGCGCTGGGCTCACAAGGATGCTACTGACGCAGCGATATCACACGTGGGGCAATCGCGCCTCAGCCTGGCTTTGCTCTCTCATTCAATGCTGACCAGCAGCCTCCTTTTCCCTCTCCCCTCTTGAAAACGTTGCCTTGCTGCTCGGTTCCTCTTGCCCAAGACGGCACGGCTCAGATCCTCAGAGCAAAGTCAATGGGAGATAGCTGCCTAGACAGCTTTGGGGATCGGGGCCCAGGCTCACTAGCAGCCTCAGACAGGGTTAGCTGGTGGCTCCCCTACAAGCAAGACACGAGAAGTCCTTCTGCTCTGCTCTGCTCTGCTCTGCTCAGGCCTCAGTTGGAGTCTTGTGTCCAGTTCTGGGCACCGCATTTCGAGAAAGATGTGGAGAAATTGGAGAAGGTCCAGAGAAGAGCAACAAGAATGAGGAAAGGTCTAGAGAACATGAGCTATGAGGGAGGGCTGAAAGAATTGGGCTTGTTTAGTTTAGAAAAGAGAAGGCTCAGAGGGGACAGGACAGCAGCTTTCAAGTACCTAAAAAGGTGTCACAAGAAGGAGGGAGAAAAAATGTTGTTCTTGATTTCTGTTGACAGGACAAGCAGCAATGGGCTTAAACTGCAGCAAGGGAGGTTTAGGTTGGACATTAGGAAAAACTTCCTGCCTGTCAGGGTGGTGAAACACTGGACTAAATTGCCTAGGGGGGTTGTGGAGTCTCCATCTCTGGAGCTATGTCAGAGCAGGGTCTAGGATGGTCTAGACAGTGCTGGGTCCTGCCATGAGGGCAGGGGACGGGACTCGACCTCTCAAGGCCCCTTCCAGTGCTAGGAGTCTGTGATTCTGCCTGTCTAACCCCAGGCCTTTGCGGTGGGGGGAAGGGTTTTCTCAGACCTCCATGACCTCTGGACTTCTAGCTGCACGGCAAGTGTGCAAAGCCCCGCACTGGAACGCAGCAGGAAGAGCGGGACGGGTCGTCTCCAGAGTCCTCTGGCTTTGGCAATTCCTGTTCCTCATTACACTTGTGTGGGTGGGGAGAGTAACTCAGGGCTCTCAGCCAGGGGTCTGCACGCTCCTGGGAGACACGTGGGTCTTCCCGCGGGTCCATCAACTCAGCTGGACAGCTGCCTAGTTTTGCAACAGGCCACAGGAAAAGCACCAGCAAAGTCAAGAAAACCAAAGCGTCGCACAGAGGCTGGTTTCTGCTGCTCAGCGCACGACACACGGACGCGTAAGCCCGGTGTCTGTCTCCCTGCTGAGTGATCTTGTGCTCCCTTCTCTTTCCCCATATATTTACGTTTCCAGGCACAGCGCGCGGGGACACGTCTGCGTCTCTATGGTTGGGTTGGGAAAACAAGAGGCTTTGACGAAAGGGGACAAATCAGACTCCCGAGAGGGACAGAGAAGTCTGGAAAAGTTGAGAGCTGCTGAAACTGATCAGAGCAGTGTGCATTGCAAACAGGCTGCTGACTAGACCAAGGTGCAGAGTTGCTTAGCTCCCTGCATCAGCCAGCCAGGGAAAAGACATTTTCTTCTTTGAGCAGATGCTCCCGTAGCTCCCTGGGAGCCCACGTGCCCTCCAGAACGGCAAATCCAACGTGTCAGTCACATGGGATCACTAGTTTGGAGACATTCTCACGCCACAGTCCCAGACCAGCCTCTCCCCTCAAGAGCCCAACACTCCCAAACCCCTGGGGATTTCAAAATCCAGACCCTAATTTTGCAACCAGTTAATCCCCCACCTTGCAAACATTCCTCTTCGTAGAGCCGAGTACAGGGTGCACCTCGGACCTGAGCGGTGCCAGAGAAGCAGAGAATTTGCTGACCCATGGGAGGTCCGTATTGTCTAGCAGCATTGCCTCTGCTCACTGGGCTCTTACAAGACGTTCAGGGCCAGGCCTGGTGGCTGTAAATAACAGCCCAGGTCACTGAGGGTATGTCCACACTGTGGGACAAAGCCGAGCTAAGATACACCGTGTCGGCTATGTTCATTGCGTAGCTGAAGTCAAAGTAGCTTAACTCGGCTTTTGGCGCTGTCTGCACAGCAGGAAGTGGAAGGAGGAGCACTCTTCCCTCGCCTTCCCTTCCTCCTCGTGAAATGAGGGTTACAGAAGTTGGAGTAAGAAGCCTGTTATTTCAGAATTATTTCAAAATAAACAGGCTTGCTGGATAGACTCGCGCGCTGTTATTTCGAAATGAGTGTGCAGTGTAGACGTAGCCTGAGAGCTGGGCCTGGTGGCTGTAAACAAACTTTATGGGGCCGCAGGAAACTTAGCTGGCTGTCTGCGCATCATGGGTGTGGCCAACTGAAATCATGCCAGATCAAAGAGCACTGGACTAGAGAGGTTCAACTTGCATCCTACCTCCCACAAGCGTAGAAGACGACTCATTCCCCACCCTTATGAGTTTACAGGCACCCAGCCAGCCCTTAACATAATGCTCAACATCAAGTGTAGCCATGTGTGTGTGACTGACCCCGAAGTGTTATTTTCCGTTCCCACTGGAGTGGATCTCTGATTTCAATGGCAGCAATATCAAGCCCTACATCAAACTGATTGTTCACCAAATAACGGCAATAGGCCATGATGAGCAGAGTTAAGGGGAAGAGGGAGTGAGGCAACAGAAAACACTGGGAATAGATTGTACGTGTCCCTGGACTGGGGGCCCTACAATACAGACATGCACAGAACACGGCCGCTTTTCTTGTGACACCGCGCCGCCGCCGCCTGCGTCTTCAGAGCAAGGAGAAATGCAGATTTCAGAAACCTGCCAAAGCCCTTGAGCCACAAAGCCGGCAGTGCTTACTACTAGACCCCAGTGTAACCGAGCCAGCTCACAAGAAGTCAGGCATGTGGTGAGTGTCAAGAAGCAACCATTCAGAGCAAACCTTCTATCTGTGGCTTCCTTCTCTTCCAGGCACAAACCAAAATACCTGCAAGTGGTTCTCTGGCAAGTGTAAAAAAAGGAAAAGAAAAGAAAAAGAAAAAGACAAAAGCCGCCCACTGAGGACGCTGAAGCTATTTCAGCAGAATTCTTCTCACAGACGCGCTCTAGTGTAACCACAAGCTACTCGGTTAGCTGCCGGAGTCTGGGGAACGTCTGCCTCACAGGAGTTCAGACGAGATGGTCAGACGGGTCCTTCCTGGCCTTAAGATAGACGGGCCAGAGTCTGTTCTCTTCCTCATCTCTGCTGGTGTAAGTCGACGGGTTTACACCAGCCCAGGCCCTATGCATTCCTAGCATCACTGTAGTCAATAAGCCACAGGCATTCGTCCAGGTAGTGGGTGTGGGCTCTGTGCCAAGCATTGCTAGCAGTAGGCTACTCAGGAATGGGTGAGAACGAAGAGTCTCCAGTAGCCCATAAATCACCTTTCACTAGGGAAGGTTAAACTGATTTTCAGGTGGGGGGGATGAATTCCCAGGTGACCTTTCAGGCCGGACAGCTGCACTCAGGGGGATTCCAGACCTGAGCAATGCCAGGAGCTAGCTACCCCAGGACTGGTTTTCTTAGAACCCAGCCTAGGTGGAGTTTTTCAATGGGCTGCGTGGGAGTCGTGCGCATCAGAGAAAAATAAACCAGCCCTGGGTTTTCAGAAGGCCCCTTCTTCCCATGTGCCGTTCTCACACCGGCTGCTTGTCCTGTGAGAGCCTGATGTGTGAACTGCTCAGTCAGAAGGAAGCCTGACCCGTGTGTACACGGGGCCTGTTCTGAGAACTTTCACAGAGTTCCCATTGCCTGGGAAACCACTTCCCCTGTCTGCGAGAGCAGCTACCTCATTTGGAGAGTGACTCGCACACGCCACCCTTTCCTTCCCTCGCTGCTCTGTCTGGCTCGTGAACGCTCCGGCCGGGAGGGGCCACGTTCACCAGACCGGTGAGACCAGAGAGAAACATTTCCAGACTCCCAGCTGGTGACAGCGTGGCGGCCTGCTCTCTGGGGCGGGCCGGGGCGTGAACACCAGGCACGCAACAGCGATCAGAAAACGACTTGATGTTTACAGAGTGGGATCCTACAGCCCTTTGAGTTTTTAGCCAGCCCTTACTCGGGCACGACCTATCGCTGTCTATGTTGGGTACTCACACAGTCCCGTTAGCCTGGTATCTGAATCTCTCCCATCTCACACAGCCCTAAAAGGTAAACTGCCTTGTGCTGGTAAACTGAGGCACAGAGAGGCTAAGTGACTAACCCAAGGTCACACCAGAAGTCTGTGGAACAGCCTCAACTTAAACTCAGGATGCTGACAAGTGCTCTAACCACTGGACAACCCTTCCTCCCACAGACTTCCTCTTCCCTTGACTTCGGCTGGCATCTTGCCCATGCATGGGCTCCAGACTGCGGCACGCTGCAAGGCACAGGTGTATCCGCAGGCTTGAGAGAAGAGCTGCGTGGGCGGGGTGGGGCAAGGCGGAGAGGGTTAAAAGGCTCTTTGGACCGAGAGCGGTTGCACTCAAGAAGTGCTTGGCGCTTTGCAGACACAGGGGAAGAGAGTCTCTGCCTCGCAGACAGGAAGGAGGGTCTAGTGGTTAGGGCCCTAGCCTCAGACCTGGGTTTGAGGCTCTGCTCAGCTGTAGACGTCCAATGTGACCTTGGGCAAGTCATTTAGCCTGCCTGGGCTTCTATTCCTCATCTGCCCTGAACCCAGGCTAGCAGTGGCTGCTCCAGGTCTCCTGCCACCCTTGCACATGTCGTTTTGAACATCAGTCGCTTCCAGTAACATGGGCGCATCCGTTCGGCCCAAAGAAGCAGGCAGAGCTAAAGAAAACTGATTCGCTGACCACAGGCTGAGCCTTTCCCCTCGCCTGAGTCATTTGCTGAAGGTATTTTGTCTTGTGGGCCGTTTTCGTTAGCTTAGTGGCTAAGGTTCGGCCTGTCCGTACCCACTTTGGTAATGTGCACATTGCAAGCTGCACGTTGTCTGCATGACGTGAATGGCCGAGCCGGCGGGTCTCAGGCTGCGCCAAGCGTCAGACAAAGCGGCTGCACTGGAGCGACGCTGGCGGTAGAGGAACCAGTCCAATTTATTAGCCATAAAATCCCTGTAAAACCTTATGTGCAATCGAGACACCTCTGGGGCAGATTTTGCCCAGAGCAAGGACTGTACCTCTGATGAGACAACACGGGCCTCCCAAGACGGGGAAGGAATATTGCTGTGCGGGAACCGGGATCTAAGAAACGAAGCCAGCCCTCAAGTCTCTCCGGAAAGCTCCCCTCTGACACGGACAAAGGCGGACGCGTTCCTAGCGACACTCTGGAGCTGTGGCTTGCCGGCTCCCCATCAGCTGTTTGCATTATCCCGCCCGGCCCCCACCTGTACCTAGATATTTACCAGGACTGGGAGCTCACTGGAGCAGGGCCGGGCGTTGTACTTCGTGTTTGCACAGCCCCCGACCAGTGGGGTCCCAGGCATGGGCTCAGCCCCATGGGGTCGGCTATAAACAACAATCAGTGCACTAGCTTCTTTCACAGCTGCTCCGGTAGCAAATACCAGACCTTTTATCCTACGGGTTGTATCTGGCTGCTTAAGACGCATCTGTGGCTGGGACATTAAACCAGGAAGCCAGCAATGGTCATTAGAGATCACATGAGCCTCTTGTTTAAAAAAAAAAAAAAAAAAAAAGACACTGCCTTAGCTTTGGTGTCCTGACCAAAACATGGCTGGGGAGGCACCCAAACTGCTCACAAATTTGACTAATTTGACTAATAAAGTTGGCAGAAAAAAAAATATTTTCCCCAGAAATGACAAAATGGTTTGCTTTAAAAAAAAAAAAAAATCAGCACGAGCCCTTTCCAAAATGTCGACTCCGTCCAGCATCCAAAACTTTTTGTTTCAAGCCAAATACGTTTTTCTTTGGGCATTTCGTGTTGGTGAGAGAATTGAAAAAAAATCTGTTTGTGTCCAAAACGAAACGGTTTTTTAAATTTTATTTGTTGGTTTTATTTTTGAGTTTGAAAAATCGATGCTTTGCTCAGTCCTAGTGGGGAATCTGCGGGGGTGGGGGGATTTAGAACGGAGAAGGGGCCCAGATGTCCCTTTGAGTCATTGTGACAGATTGGGGCGTGTCCCTCACATTGAAATCAGGTTATGGAAATTGCCATTTGTACGTTTTAACCCTTTGTTTACCCTGGGAAAGCTGGCAGCGCGGTCCAGCCCCCCAGGGCCGGCCCGAGCCATTTTGGCGCCCCAGGTGCACGGCCCATGCGCGGACCCGCCCCTGGGGTGCGGACCCGCCCCTGGGGTGCGGGCCCACCCCCTCAGGGAGCATGGGCCCGCCCCCCATGCACACAGCGCATGCGCTGCCCAGCCCGGCCCAGCCACCGCTGCTGGCGCGCAGCGCCTGGCCGTGCAGGGCCCTGCGGCCATGGGGGGAAGGGCGTTGCTGGCCGGTGCCGCGGGGAGTGGGCGCGCGGCGCCTGATGGCAGCTATAAGGGATGCCGCGCGCCCCTTACAGCTGCCATCAGGCGCCTCCCATCGGTTGGCGCCCTGGGCAGCTGCCCAGCTCACCCACCCCTCAGTCCGGCCCTGGCAGCCCCGTGCCGTTTGTCCTGCATGCAGGTTGATCTTCCTAGGGCGTGGCGCAAGGATTCCAGGATTCCCTGCCCCGACTTGCTGGTTGACACAGTCTCTAGGGGTGTGTCTAGACTACAGGGTTTTGTCGACAAAACTATCCCTCCGTCTACACTGCCGCTGAGTTCTGTTGACATAACGTCAACAGAACTCAGCCGTTTTGTTGACGGTGGTAAACCTCATTCTATGAGGAATAACGCCTTTTGCCGACAGAGTTCTGTCGACAGAAGGCGTTATTGCATCTACACTGTCCTTTGCGTCTACACTGTCATGTCGACAAAGCGGCTTGCTTTATCGACAGAACTGGATGTAGTCTAGACGCTCTTTGTTAACAGAAGCCTGTAGTCTAGATGTATCCTAACACTCTGAGCCTCTGTGGAACCATCTGTAAAATGGAGCAGTCGCCAGCGATTGCTAATCACTTTTCAAGCCTCAGCTGAAAGGAATGATAGACACGCCCATGAACGGCCTTTTCTTTTCTGCCCTGGGCCCCACCAGTGACTGGCCCATGCAAGATTTATGAGAGCAGCAAGTAGCCCGCTAGGGAATTGCATTAGAGAGACGGGGTAGGCAGACCCACCTCTCTTGGTTTTGGGCTTACGCAGAATGCACAGAACTTGAGGACCCAAAGAAGAGCCCTGTGTCAGAACCAAGCGTGTCCCACAACAGTTATGACCTTCCCCACCGGGTCTCTCTCATAGAAGGTGAAAGGTAACAGCCAGCATGGATCTGTAAAGAACAAATCCTGTCAAACCAATCCGATAGCTTTCTTTGATGGGATATCGAGCCTTGTGACTAAGGGAGAAGCAGTGGACGTGGGATACCTAGACTTTAGTAAGACATTGGACACGGTCTCACGTGACCTTCTTATCAATAAACTAGAGAAATATACCTACATGGGGCTACTATGAAGTGGGTGCATAACTGGCGGGATCACCAATCCCAGAGGTATCAGAGGGGTAGCCGTGTTAGTCTGGATCTGCAAAAGCGACAAGGAGTCCTGTAGCACCTTATAGACTAACAGATGTATTGGAGCATAAGCTTTCGTGGGCAAAGACCCACTTCGTCAGATGCGTGTAGTGGAAATATCCAGAGGCAGGTATAAATATCCAGAGCTTGATTCTGGCCTGCATAAGAAGAGGGGTTCCTCAGGGGTCTGTTTTGGGTCCAGTTCTGTTCAATATCTTCATCAACGATTCGGATGAGGGCATAGAGAGTATGATTATTAAGTTTGCAGATGATCCCAAGCTGGGAGGGGTTGCAAGCGCTTTTGAGGAGAGGGTCAAAATTCAAAATGATCTGGACAAACTGGAGAAATGGTCTGAGATAAACAAGATGAAGTTTAATAAGGACAAATGCAAAGTGCTCCAGTTAGGAAGGAGCAAGTGACTGGGCAACAAAATGGCAAATGAAATTTAATGTTGATAAATAGAAAGTACCGATGTGTTCATAAGTCAGACCCCATTCATTTCAATGGGACCGCGCTGTTCGTAAGTCGGGGCTGCGCTTAATGGAAGGTTGGTTGTAAGTGCGGCTGGTCATACGTCAATGCGTTTGTAAGTCGGGGACTACCCGTAATGCACATTGGAAAAAATAATCCCAACTATACATACAATATGATGGGGACTAATTTGGCTACAACTATGAGAGAGATCTTGGAGTCATTGTGGATAGTTCTCTGAGAACATCTACTCAGTGTGCAGCGGCAGTGAAAAAAGCAAATAGAATGTTAGGAGTCATTAAAAAAGGGATAGAGAATAAGACAGAAAATATCTTATCGCCTCTATATAAAACCATGGTACGCCTACAGCTTGAATTATGCGTACAGATGTGGTCACCTCATCTCTAAAAAGATATTTTGGCATTGGAAAAGGTTCAGAAAAGGGCAACAAAAATGATGAAGGGTTTGGAACGGGTCCCATGTGAAGAGAGAGTAAAAAGACTTGGACTTTTCAGCTTAGAAAAGAGGATACTAAGGGGGGATATGATAGAGGTCTATAAAATCATGACTGGTATGGAAAAAGTGAATAAGGAAAAGTTATTTACTTGTTCCCACAATATAAGAACTAGGGGTCACCAAATGAAATGAATAGGCAGCAGGTGTAAGACAAACAAAAGGAAATTTTTCTTTACTTAGTGCGCAGTCAACCTGTGGAACTTCTTGCCAGAGGATGTGGTGAAGGCTAGAACATTAACAGCGTTCAGAAAAGAGCTAGATAGTCATTGATGGACCTACCCTCCATGAATCTATTAGCCAGGATGAATTGGAATGGTGTCTCTAGCCTCTGTTTCTCTGGAGGTGGGTGACAGGGGAGGGATCATGTGAGGATTCCCTGTTGTGTTCCCTCCCTCTGGGGCATCTGGCATTGGCGACTGTCATCAGACAGGACGCTGGGCTAGATGGACCTTTGGTCTGACCCAGTCTGGCCATTCTTATGTTCTTAACAATCTGTTCCACACATACAGAATGGGAAGCAGCTGTCTAGGAAGAAGTCCTGCAGAAAGGGATCTGGGGGTCATAGTGGAGCACAAGCTGAATATGAGACAACAGTGTGACGTTGCAAACAAAGCAAACATGATTCTGGGCTGCATTAACAGGAGTGTTGTGAGCAAGACACGAGAAGTCATTCTTGCGCTGATTAGGCCTCAGTTGGAGTATTGTGTCCAGTTCTGAGCACTACATTTCAAGAAAGATGTGGAGAAATTGGAGAAGGTCCAGAGAAGAGCAACGAGAATGATCAAAGATTTAGAAAACATGAGCTATAAGGGAAGGCTGAAAGAATTGGACCTGTTTAGTTTGGAAAGGAGAAGACTGAGAGGGGACAAGATAGCAGCTTTTAAGTACCTAAAAGGGTGTTACAAGGAGGAAGGAAAAAAATTGTTCTCCTTGATTTCTGTTGATAGGAGAAGCAGCAATGGGCTTAAATTGCAGCAAGGGAGGAATAGGTTGGACATTAGGAAAAACTTCCTGCCTGTCAGAGTAGTTAAACACTGGAATAAATTGCCTAGGGAGGTTGTGGAATCTCCATCACTGGAGACATTTAAGAGCAGGTTAGACAGACACTTGTCAGAATGGCCATCAGAGCACCTGTGCTTTTTCGGATAGGCTCTTTTTGTGCAAGAAACCCCTGCGGAGCGTCCGCATGCACCTTTTTGTGCTAGAGCTGTAGCGCAAAAAGGAGTTATTCCTCGTGGGGAGAGGAATAACTCTACCGGCAAAAGCCCAGGCTTCATTTGCAACTCCGGTTGCCTGATTTGCCTACCTAGCTCGAATTAACGAGCTAGTGTAGACATACCCTCATAGTGTAGACATAGCCTTTGCAGTCCAGACCTCCCCTGGGTTAAAGAAACAGCAAAGACTTTGAGATGTGGTCCACGCAGCCAGCCCCTGGGAGCATGGTATCCCGATGTGGATCTGCACTCTGCTCTATAGGGCTCCCCACTTCCTGGGTGACTTTGGGCCAACCACACAACCTCTCACTGCCTCAGCAGCTGTAAAATGGGGATAAGACTTTCTTTGTCTTGTCTATTTATATTATAAACTCTTCAGGGTAGGGACTGTCTCTCAGGAGGGGTCTGCACAGCACCTAGCACAAGGGGGCCCCGATCCCAGTGCGGCCATGAGGTGGAGGGGTAATACTCATCAATTGCCCACCAGGATCTGATTTCAGGAGTGGGGCCTTTGGCTGTAACCCCTCCTGACCCCGCAGCGTGACCACACTAAAATAACAAACAACGCTTTCCAGGGGTTTAGACACAGTAAGCAAGACGAGAAAAGGGACCAGTTTAGCTCTGCCACACGAGGAGATTCATCGAGGTACTGTGCAGAATGGAAAACTCCTTTCGTTTTGTTCAGGGAAATACTCCAGAAAGACTTAATGAAACCACAGACGTGTTTGTCTGGACTCGGCTCGTATTGTACACTGCATTATAGATGATTCATTCCTACACTCCCATCATCCTCCGCTTTGAGCTGTGGCGTTTCGCATAACGCGGCGGGAGAGAGAGCGCGAGCGAGCAAGAGAAATATTGTCAGGGTTACAGTTTTCCGTGGTTAAACAGCAACACAGAAATCCATTAAAAGGGAAAGTTTGTAGAGCGGGAACTCTGAGGTGGTGAATTACTGGAAGGTTAAAAAAAGAAACCCCTGCGTGCGTTGGAGTGGACGTGGCCGCCAGCCTACACCAAGTGAGACAAGAGGGGGCATTTCATGAAACCGGGAAGCGTTCCACTGGAAACGAGCGACCACCCCGTGAGACTGGGCTTAGGGAATGGGGCCACAGGCTGGCACGGGACGGGAAGATGTTCTGCAAGGACCTTGGGAGGATGGTAGCTTATTGGCCCTGCCTGAGATTGGCCTGGGGAACAATGTTCCCGCTAATCTTTTCCATCCATGTGCAGAATAAGTTTTGTTATGTGCACTGAGGAATGTGGGGATGTGCACCACCAGGAGAAACACACACCGAGCTGCGGGTGCCTTGCTAACCAGCCGGGCGGCACTGGAATCTCTCCTGAGCGGCCACCCAAGGGACCCCTGCTTGGGAAGGCACCAGACTGTGTGCCAGGAGATCCGCCTTTGCCACAGACCTGGCGTATCTGGGGGCAAGACACTTCTTTTCCCCGAGCCTCAGTTTCCCCTCTTTCAAAGGCGGCTAACAATACCTTGTTTGTTCAGACGGCAGGGAAGGTCTGACACGAGGGACATGTACCACCGCTAGCAGGGGAGGGAGGACGTCTTAGGTGGGCCGCTAGTCACCACTGCCATACCAGCACGGCAAACTCGGCTTGGTCTCTCCTGCCATTGGCTCCTAGTTTGGTCTGGCATGAGGTTTGGTGTCTGGCCTGGGCTGCTCCCAAGCCCCTGAAGAGTCGTTTTTAAAGTGCCCTTTCAGGGGATCTTGGTGCTTGTGACAGGCTGTGGAGCCCGGACCTCCCTGGACAATGGGGCGGTGTCTCCCCGAGACCAGGTGGACGTGGTCACACGCCCTGGCCTCGGGAGCCCTTCTCCAGTGTGCGAGGGGGGTTGACAAGCAAAGCCAGGCAGGGTTGGGACGGAGGCAGGATGTTCTGTACCAAAAGGTTTCCATGGACACTCCCCTCATCGCCTAGGAATCACTGGCTCCTTGCTCTGCCTGTGCTTTGCCACCCAAGATGGACCCCCGGGAGCCTTGGGGAGAGTCGCTGTCGTGTCGACCTGGGCTGTGTGTGGCTTCCCCGCCCATTTCCCAGCTTCCACAATTCTAGCCTGTGGCTACTCCCACCCAGCCGCTGCGCTGGCAGCTCCGAGGCCAGGAGAGACCGGCTAGCAACAAAGGCCCAGGGCTCCATTCTGCTTGGTTCCCACCGCTGAAATCCCCAGGACCACGCAGGAGGCAGCGGAGGTGCTCTGGATTTACATCCCGGATGTGGCCCGCGCAAGGTGGCACATTGGTCTACAAGTGCTTATTGGATGACCAAGACCACACTCTCTAGCAACCAGTCATTGTGAAACCTCCGACTCATCTCCGCCCGTCTGCTCCTGGGTGCAATTTCAAGTTCAGTGACATTTCTGCCCTTGCCGAGAACAGAAGAAGAACTAATGGCCCAACGGTGCTTTTGGTTACACCTGTTCCCCAGGGAAGGGGAGGGAAGGAACGGCCGTACTAACATGTGGCTAACACAAGAGAGACCTGAGATCTGGAATTGAAATGTACCCAGTAGAGGGGCGTTTGCTTTGGATGTTCCAATTTGGGAAATTACAGAGTCAGGCTTGTACTGCAAAGCAGAACCAGATCTGGAGCCAAACTGCTTCCCCGATTGATGGGCTCCAGACCCGTTGCTCTATTTCAGACTCGTCTCTGGTTAGCGATAAGCCGCCTTGTGCTCATGGGGCTGGATGCTGTTTGCTGCCTCTGCAGTCCTGTCTCCTTTTAACAGAAATGGAACCACAGGAATTAGAGAGACAAGTCCTGTCGGGGCATCTGACGGGTCCTTCTCCCAGGCAAGTGCAGAACCGCTCCCCCGGTGCATAGTACAGGGCCTTTGCCTGACTTCCAGTGGGAGCCTATTCCAGAGCCAAGTAGACCTCTGAGCTGGAAAAATAAGGGTTCCTCACAGTGAGAAGTCAGTGGGAAATACTGGGGGGTGGGAATATCAGGTCGGGGGAGGGTCTAGCAAAGTCAGTTCTTTTGTTTGAGTCACCAGGTTGGACAGCTGCTCGAGAACGGTCTCGTCTCCTATCCCAGCCTCCACTGTAGAACCCTAGAACTGGCAGGGCCTCAAGGAGTCCTCAAGCAGGACCAAGCACCATCTAGATCATCCCTGATAGATATGGGATGGGCAAGACAATCAATGCTCCTGACCATTTTTTTCCATCTGTGTGCAGAATACATTTTATGCTCACCAGGGCATGTGCAGATGTGCACCACCAGTAGAAACACGTGCTGCCAGCTGTGGGCATGCTGCTCATCAGCTGGGCAGCATCTGAACCTCTCCTGGGTGCCCAGCTTTCAGGGAACACAGATTAGTCTATTTGCTTGGAGGGCTACTAGAGAAGGCTCCTGAAGACGTGGTGAATGTTCTGGGCAGGACTGAAGCCCGGGCCTTCAGCTTCCTCCGGCGAGGGATCAAACTGATCCAGACTGCAAAGCCGAGATATTTCTGGGCCCCACCCACACTCCAAACCAACTGACGAACCCAGTCAACTCAGGTGTTTCCTGGCCGGGCGGAAGGAGTCACTTGAAAGCAGATCAGCACTGCAGCTGCTCATTTGCTCCATTCCCGTCAGATTCTTCCGGTGGGGGGCGATTTTCTGGGGCTGCTGCTCTGTGGCCCCTCCAAGGCAAACCTTGGCTTTTCACAAGGGGGCTGTGGCCGCTGGTACCGAGCCCTGGATGTGTGCAGAGGGCAGAGGTGTTCACGCTGAAGTGAGACGGAGCCAGGACTGGGGGGGTCACTGGGACAGAGCAGGTCTACCCTTCCCTCCCTTCCCTTGGTAGCAGCGTTGGTCAAACAGGCTGGTCTGGCAGCTTGGACAGTTTAGGAGCCATTTAAACTCAACGAGCAGCTATCCTGGGCCAGGGCTTCCAGTGGCGGAGGATTTTGATCGGGGCAGAGAGAGAGAGAGAGAGAGAGAATGTGTGCGTGCGTGCGCATGCACGTGTGTGTGTGCGCGCGTTAGTAACTGGGGGATGCCACCTCCACGCACATCCGAACAAGCACACGTGATGTCAATGTTGGTGCACAAGGCAAGATTCACTTCGCTCACGGATGGGAAATCTTGGAGGGACGCCGGCCCTAACCGAGGGCTAATCAGAGCCGGCCTTCCCGTCTGACCAGGCGAACAGCGTGCTGCTGCAGATCCCATAGCTGACAGAGCACGCGCTGTGTCGGGGTCTCTGAATTCCTGCATTTCTTCTCTGCTTGCGTGCTGGGCCTCACTAGCGATCTTACCCACTTCAGCGAACTGAGCATCCGAACATCCCCACTAGCTCTGTCGGCGTTAGGCCCATTGTGCCGACGGGAACTGAAGCCCAGAAGATTATTAAGAAACTTGCTCAAGGTTGAAGAGGAAATTTGGGAATTGTCCTCTCATCTCCTGACCCCCTGCCACCTTCTCTTTCTTTTGGGTGTTTTTACAGCTCTGTTGTATGACACTGCTGATGACTCATTCATACAACAACAGCGGCTAGAGGCCTTTCCCTAGATCATGCATAAAGTAAGACACACCTCTTCCCTGAGATCTGACAATCTACATCGTCATGGGTGGGAAGAGACACAAAGGCACCGATCTTACAGAATCATGGAACACTAGACCTGGAAGGGGCCTTGAGAGATCATCAAGTCCAGTCCCCTGCCCTCACGGCAGGACCAAGCACCATCTAACACCCCTGATAGATGCGTCTAACCTGCTCTTAAATGTTTCCAGTGATGGAGACTCCACAGCCTCCCTCAGCCAGTCATTCCAGCTTGTAACCACCCTGACAGGTAGGAAGTTTTTCCTGATGTCCAACCTAAACCTCCCTTGCTGCAATTTAAGCCCATTGCTTCTTGGCCTCTCAACAGGTCAATTTTTCTCCTTCCTCCTTGTAACACTCTTTTAGGTACTTGAAAACTGCTACCATGTCCCCTCTCAGTCTTCTCTTTTCTAAACTAAGCCCAATTCTTTCAGTCTTCCCTCATAGCTCATATCATCTAGACCTTTAATCATTCTTGTTGCTCTTCTCTGGATCCTCTCCAATTTCTCTGCATCTTTCTTGAAAAGTGGTGCCCAGAACTGGACACAATCCTCCAGCTCAGGCCTAATCCAAGAATTTATGCATGGTCATTGGCTGAGCAGGGAGCAGGATCCAACTCTTCTAAGGCTCTACCCACTAGACCACACTGTCTCAGCTCATGTTGACATTTTGCATAGGTGTGGTTGCATAGATAACACCCAGCCTTAAACTCCCAGCACAGGACCCGGTCTTGCCTTCCTCACACAGACAACCCCCCTCCATTGACCCTGAGGTCATGGGGGTTTCCTGGGGAAAGGCAGCAGGACTGGGTCTGCGGTGTCGAAGGCCCCGAGGGAAGTCGCGAGCTGGTGCTGAGATGTAGGAGACTCACGGTGGGGGTGGGGGGGGTGTCACATTTGGGGATGACCACAGAAAGAAAAACAATTTCCTTTTCCCTGGGAAACGTTGCAGTGGCCGCGTTTGACAGGCCCCTCCTGCGCGTTACTACATTGACTAGTGGCATTTCTGGGGAAAATATAAAATACGAGTGATCTGACCCCCCGAGCCTGTTTGTCAGCTCAGGGCCGCCCTGTGTCTCGTGCAGCAGGGCATGCGGCCGGGATACCAGGCCAGGAGCTGGGCGGCTTGGAAGCCAAGGATGGCGGGCAGCCATAGGTTCAGTAAGATGACGAGCTACTGACAGTTTTGTGAGCTGCGAAGAAACAACGTGAATAAGCACATTCCTGACATCCTGGAAGTCTCAGGCTCTGTGAAGTCAGCACTCCCCAGACGCTGCAGGAAAGTCTGGCCGCAAGTGCCTGGTTTCAAGTCTCCGTAACGGCCTGCAGGATGCTCCAGTTCCGTGTGTGCTGCAGTTGTGCCAGCTTCCCTAAAGCCTTTGAGACAAGCTAAGAAGACTGAGGCTAGTTCTGTATGTGGATGGGAGACCTTCAAGAAACATTTCCGGGATGAAGTGTTGGGTACCACTAACAATTAGGAACATGGTGCTCAGATGGCTAGGAGCGGCACACACAGGAAGAGAACAGTCCCTTCCTCCTACATACTGAATAGGAAATGACGTGACCAGTGTAAGGGCAGAGCCAAGAAGAGACTCCTTGAAGAGCAGCAGCTACTAGACCACACAGCTAGTCAAGAGGGAATCACCTCACTGAGTCAGTACCTCGCTAGGAGGGTATGAGGAGCTGTGGTTCCCTGCAAACTGAATACTTGGGCAGCCACCCAGCAGAGATTCAAAAGCTGCCCTGCTGATTTGGCAGAGCACCCACAGCTGGCAGAGCACCCACAGCTGGCAGCATATGGTTCCACTGATGGTGAACAGCCACTGGTGCATGTAACAAAATGTATTCCACACACAGATGGAAACAATTAGAGGGAACATTGCTAGGAGGGTAATACTTGACTTAAGGAAGGGAGTTCAGTTTAGCCTTTTCCAGGTGAAAATCTGGGGTCTGGCAAAACCATCCTCACCACATTAAAGCCCTGAACAGGGGAGGAGGTTGCATGTGCTAATGTCCTTGTGGCCCTTGGTATTTTTTGGAACCGCAGTGGTGTTAACCCCCCTGCCCTGGACCAATTTCACCCTGGCACTTTCATCCTTTCTCTGAGTTCCCTTGCAAACTGGACCGGGTAGATCCATCACTTCCTGTGCTAAACCGCTGCTGTTCACAGCTATTTGTGTTGCAGTAGCACCAAGGAGAGCTAGTCACGGATGCCACTGGGTGAGTGCTGTACAACCACAGACCAAAAAGACCATGTCTCCAAGGCGGCACCAGAAAAGGAGGAGCCTTTGGGCTGGTCTTCATGATGTGGGGGATCCACATTGCAGTGATCAATCCACCAATGATCAATTTATCATGTCTGCTTAGACACGATGACTCAACCACTGAATACTGCTCTCCCACTGACTCTAGTACTCCGCCCAGATGAGAAGAGTAGCTGGAATCGACAGGAGAACAGCCCCCCGCTGACTTTACTGCATGGAAGGCACGGCGGTAAGTACATCCACTTGTGATAAGTGGCTAGAGTTGCCAAATGGTTTCAACAAAAATACCGGACACACTTGACTTTACATCACAATCTACATTACATCTTATTTCGAAAATACCCGACATTGATATTTTTTCAATTTGTTTCTGAACAGAAAGCTCAAATAATGGACTGTCCGGTTCAATACTGGACACCTGGCAACCCTATAAGCGGTGTAGGCTGGATCGACGTGGGAGTGTAGTGTAGACGAGGCCCAAGTCTTCCAAAATTCACCTGAACAAAGCCCTAGATATGACAAATCGACTTGCTCCACCGTGTAGTGGAGACAAGCCCTTAGTGCCCATAAAGTAACTCAAGAGCCTCCCATGAATGGTCTCATTAAGGGACAGAGCCAAATCAACGTTACACGTAAGGCCCATCTTGGTGAAGCGACTGAGTTTTGCTGGCCCTTGGGTGACTGTTCATGGCCTGTGTCTCTGTCTATATTTAGACTCTCTGGTGGGAGTTATTTCCATGAAAGCCACTGCAGAGTTGAAGGTGCTTGGGGAGAAGCGAGGCCCAGGTGAAAATTTCTCAAGCCTCGGCCACGGTGACACAAAGCTGATTAACGAATGTGACATTTGCGGCCGATGAGCCACACACACTGAGGGACAATGGTCCTGCTACAAGCAGTTTCAAGAGCAAATTGCAAATGACTCTTGCACCAGCCTCAAAGCTCAATGCCAACGAGCTCATTGAATAACATAGATGGAAGCAGAGTCCCTCCGGCCCCATTTCATTGCTCATCTTCACAAGAGCCGGCAAACTCTCCACGCTTGCCTGGCGCCCAATGGGGGCCACGGAATTCCGCTTTCCCTGGACACGCCCACCTCCCCTTATTTCGCTGGGAGCATGGATTGCGCATGGCATGCAGCGATGCACCAGTAAGCACTAGCCGTCCGTGGGGCCGCGGCCAGTTTAAACCAGCACAGTTAGGGGCAGAATTTGGCCCTGTAGTTTTGGTCAGATTTTCCAGAGAGCCCACCACTCCGTGCACCACTTCTTCTGGTGACTGAAAGAGAGCGGAGACTCGGATAATATTTAAGAGCCCAACACCTGTTGAAATCAGTGGGAATTGGGAGATCTCGGCATGAGACCGCGGATGAAAATTTGCTGCATTTCTCCTCCATGCCCTCTCCTGCTTCCTCAGCAAGAGTGCAGCATCCTGCGACTTCGCAGGAGTGTCCTGACCTTCGTTACATTTCACTCTGCCGCTATGGGAAGAGCTGGGTGAATTATTTGTAGGCCAAGAGTTTCCTACAGAGTCAGTCATTCTCAGTTCTCATACTGGCCTCAAACAGCCCATTTTTCTAAATTAGATTTTCTATCCAAAATTGTTCACTTTATGCAATTATATGTCAATGTCTGCCAATTCCTTGGCTTGTGATTGGTTAGCCTATATCATGTGGCATTGATTCTGCTTACTGATTGGGTAAGAGAAAAATACTGGGGAAAAAAAAGGAGAGGTGGAGGGGGAAAGGAGTAAAGCATTTCCAATCTGAAGAGCGAATAGCTTTTGGATTTGGTTGTTTGTTTGTTTCATTCCTCAAATACTTGTGCAAACAAATATCCTTTTGCATCGAGAGGAACAGAAAAGCCCGTCACAATAGGAACTGTAGTTGAATCAGAAAGCTGTGTGAAATTCAAATAAACATTCATTAATGTTTTACAATATTCACTCAGATCCAGCTTGGATCCAACTGCACTGGAAAGGGCACATCTAACCTCTTAAAAAAAACAAGGATTTCTTGTCTAATTGTAAACAAATGGGTCCCAATTTCACCATCTTCAGTGTAATTTTTTTCACTCCCCACTTTTAATAAATTTATGTCAAACAAAAATGTTTATTGCTTTTATGAGTTCCTATTTGTACGGAAATTGAATTAAAAATGTGATATTTCTGGTCTTTTTTTTTTTTCTTTATGACCAATCCTTGGCATTTCTTCATCTGGTTTGTGGAGGGGGAAAGCACAGATTAAAAAGAACTGTGCAAATGTTTTTTATAAAACTTCACTTATTTTTTTGCCCTAGGACTGCCTTTAATTAGCTCTGTGGAGTACAAAGGATACATAATGACACCATCACGTAGTGGAGGGTATTAAAATCTACTGTATTTATTGCTGAATATTCACACAGTACTCCGATACTTTGATAAGTACCAATTGGGGACTAGGTTCCAGTGTAAATCCTGAATAACACGACTGAGGTCAAGGAAACTACTCTGGATTTACATGAATGTAACTAAAAACAGAATTGGCTCCTTATTCTCATTTTCCAATACACTCTGCTCAAAAGAAAATTCAAAGTCACTAAATGTACTGGGACAGATTTAATCATGTTAATTCATCTAACACTACACCAAATTCAGGTCTTTGACACTGATACAACCCTACTTAATATGGCCCAGTAACTTCTGTAGTATTTTGCTATTTCTAGATCACATTCGAGTTAAGATTTATCACCAGTCATTTTAGGACATAGATATCAAGTTGATTGATTTTGATACCATTGCTTTCTTTTACCCATTCAGTGTCGGTATACGGTGTTAAATTTCCAGTTGCGAATCCTTTTCTTTATGCATTTATTTTAGGAATCAGTTTGAATGTTTTGTCTTGTTTTAGAAATTCAGCTGCAAAACAAGTACAAAACCACCATGACAAAAGCCCAGAATTTGACGCGCTCTGGCATACCTGGGAACAAGCCCAGCGCTCTAACTTTATGGTCTAATCCTGAGTTCCTGAGGCCTCCTCAACGCTCAGTGAATTAACGAGGGATTATTCGGGTTCCGCAAGGAATGAAAGACTGAGTCTGTCCTGGTTTTCATTCAAAGGTTTGAGAATTGAGAACATGCCAAGTCTACCAGTTCAATATGAGTCAGTGAGTTGAGTTGCATTTTTTAAATATTTTGTCACCAGCGTCCCAGATAGCAGGACTTGCAATAGCACAAATTGGTTTTGTGCAATTTACTGGAGTTATCAAAGCAAGTAACTCCGAGAAACACACTTGATTTTAGCAGTATGTCCCAGAGCACGGGGTAATCTCTAGGCCAACAGGCTGAACTAAACAACATCGTCCCTGTTTGCAGTATTCGCCCAAGTAACATACCGATTGCCCACTGAATGGCATTCTGCAGCCTGCTCCCACATGGCAGGCAAAGCCGTACAACACAAAATAAGTGCCGTCTAGTTTAAACTTGTTGGGCCAAACCCTACGCGTCTTGCTTTATTTTTGCACAGGCAAAAATACTGAGTAAAACGGCGCTCGGAATCAGGCACACTCTGCCTCTTGTGGATCTCAGTGCTGAAACTGACAAATCAAACTGCCTCTGTGCTTAGTAAAGCTTTCGACCCAGTTGTGGTCCCCAGTTTATAACGATGCAGAAGAAAATGAGAGTGGAAAAAGATCAGGCGCTTGCTCTCTGCAAACAAGACATAAATCAGCCCTGCTCTAGGATGGCGCAAAGCATCCTACTCGCTCGCTGCATGTCAGAAATGGAAGGCCCCTCTGTGAGAACAGAGAGACAGGGAGCAAATCTCACCATTGGCCTTTTGCTGCAGAGCTGGGGCAGAAAGAGGTGGAATAAACTTAGTGGCAACCCATTACATTCCTGACGTGCCCTTTAAAAGTGAAACACTAGCAGAGCAACACACACGGCTGCAAAGTCTTGGAAGAAATCGTCCCCCAACGCTCATGCCCTGTGAGCTGCTTTCCCCCGAGAAAGGGAAACTGTCTAGTGCGATTCACTCTTGCAGCTCTCACCTGATGACTTAAGTCCTCTCTTTTCACCTGCTGGTTAGGCAGGTTCTAAAGCACCCGTCCCCAGAGCTAGCTACCGTGGGGCTATGCCAGCAGAGTCGCAGAGAAAGAAAGCGCATGTATCTACCATCAAACAGCGCTCTGTGGACATACCACCATGCAGGTAACGTTTGTGGACCTGCAGCCGATTTCACGCCACACCTGGCGAGTCAACCACAGTGTGAAAAAGCCGCCAGGAAGGAACATGCCCAGCAAGCTACGTCCTGGGAAGAAGCTCGTCCCTTCACACAGCCATGGCGTGCTCTAAGCCCGGTCACACGCACCACCAAAAACGCCAGCCTGCGGCGTGAGCAGCTGGCACCCCACGGACGATGCACCAGTGGCATTATTAACACAGGCTGCAGTGCAGTGACAAACAACATTTCCTGCCTGGAAGGGGAGGGAAACGAGCTCTACTCACCACGGAGGAAGGTTGATGAGTAGGTTGCAAACGAGTCAAAGATGCTGTTGGAAGCCATGACCCCTGCCCAAGTGGATTCTTCAGCCAGTACTTGTGGTTGGTTTGTAGTCCCCTCGCTACTCTTGAAAAAAGACGTTTGAACTGAAACAAAGAAGAGAGGAAGGGAGAGAAATCCACAAGGAAGCTAAGGGCGTCTTTGCAACCAAGACTCTGGCTTTGCCGGGCCACAGGAATGTTCAGCCACACGCTGCTCAGCAGAAGCAGACGCACGCTGGATCATTGCTGCAACGGGGCACGAGAACGGGGTTTGCACAGAGATAGATGATGCAGCGGCGTGAAGCACGGAGAGCAAAATGAATGAATGAATGGAACTTACCCTAGACAGACAAAAATACAGCTGGTGTTAACAACCAGAGGGGGGAAAAACCTCCTCGCTGAGGTTCAGGTACTCTTCTAAATTGGAGATTGCAGTTTGCTTGTGGTTCTGTGGTTGCCTATGAGGCCTGAAAGAGTGTTAACTCAACCCCGGTTCTGAGACAGAAAAGACTCCAGCTAGTCATTCGCTGAGTGGAAGAAGAGAGTCAGCTGACCCATGATGTCAACGGGGCATGAAACAACTTTGTGGCTGCTTCTTCTTTTTTTTTTTTTTTTTATGGTTTATATTTATTAGTTCATGGGAGGCCTGGTTGACTCTCCCGGACCTTATGGTGAATGACATACAGAAGCAGAACTTCGAATCATTGAAGCATTTCCTTTTAATTAATTATTTTGTTGTTCTAGAAGAGACAGAAGAAAGACTTCAGATTCCTAATTGGTTGATTGAAGTAATAACCCATTTACATTCAGTGGTTTTCTCCTTTTAACTGCCTTTTCTCCCACATTTACCACTTGTGTATATCATAATTTTTAGCTGTACATGGCTTTCTAACTCCCAGCTCTCTTGGCTGATTGTCGTTACTGCATGTCGAGACTATTTCCATATGTGCCGATGGGTGGCTCTTCTTCACAGGGATTTGATGTGAATTAGTATTAAGCAAAAACACAAAGCACATGCAGCAGAACAAACACACTCAGCTGAAGAGGAGGAGCTGTGGCCATTCACCATTCTTTAAAGGTGAAGAATCGCATTACAAAGGCGACTAAACTTGCAAGCACCGGAGGCCTTGTCTATATTTCCAGGAAGATCGATGCTCTGGAGATTGATCTTCTGGGGTTTGATTTAGTGAGTCTAGTCAGGACCCACTAAATCAAACTCTGATGGTGTCTCCCTCAACTCCGGTACTCCACAGGTGTAAGGGAAGTTGATAGGAGAATTTCTCCCGTTGGCTTCCTGCAATGGGAACACCAGAGAAATTTGATTTATGGTCCGTTGTCTCCAGCTACACAATTCTTGGAGCAGGAGACGCAGATTTTAAATCAAACTTAACGCAGAGTGTTAACTTGGCCTGAGGCCGAGGCCTTTGTTCATGCTGGCTGGCTCCCAGTTATTAATGAGGATGCTTTGCTAGCCGCTGGTGGGAAATTGCAAACGGACAGATTTTCCAAGGTTTGGTGCCCAACTCACGCAGGTGCTTTTTGAAAATCCCAGAAGGTGCCTATCTTCACCTCTAGGGGCCTACATCCCTTGGAGAATCTGGCCCCATGGCCCTCAAAATCATGGTCAAATAGAATATAGATTCAATATGGGCCTTCTCCTAGGGGGGAATTTCACCTGCTCAGGAAATAAACCTCCCAGCATACCTGAGAGATGCACCTTGGGCCCTCACATTTTAAGCAAACGTCCCCAGTGGTTTCCTGGGGAGGAGCTGTATAAAATCCCGTGGCATGAGACGGTTCAGGGCTATTAATAAAACGTCACTTAAAGAGCCATCAGAACTGGCAGCATAAACATCTGCAAAGCCTTCCGATCTCACCTTAAAACCCTCTTTAGCCTTGATACCTACAGAAAACTTGTTCACATGGAGGCTGCTGGTACCCAGAGACCATGCGTGGCCGTTCACACTGACCAATACTGTCCCACTGTTTCCCTGCACTCCTGGGTTGGTCGGGCTGTATCCAGCTGGTGTCTCTGGTCTTACATTTTCAGAGTAAGCTCATTGGGGCCTGGGCTGTCTTCTCATTCTGCATTTGTACAGCCCCTGGCACAATGGGCACCTGGCTCCCGACCTGGCCTCTTCAGAGCCATTACATTACAAATAAATAATTTTCCTCTTACACTTGTATATTTTGGACTTACCTGTTTCCTTACTCACAATGAGTAGCATTAACTCAGGTGAGTAGTTATGGAGGATTTGGCACAATACACACGCCCTCACAACAAGTCTCACACACACACACACACACACCACAAATGGCCAGAGGTGGTCTAGGTGCCGTAGCATGGGTCTAGGTGCCTTAGCATGGTGGGTTGTAAATGGCCATCCCTAGAGGCCGACGGTTCCACTCACTCCTCTTAGAAGACCATCCCACTGTAATGGTTCTTGTGGTCAGGAAGCTTTTCCTGACAATGAACCTACATTTTCTTCTCACTCTTTCCTCTTCGCCCCCCGTTAATCCACCATATTATTACTGGTTTCTAGTAGGGTCCTCACTGGACACACCCAGACAAAGGCCCCAAGTACCCATCTTAATATCTCCTCTTTCTTCCAACCCTTCAGGTATTCCTAATTGGTTGTTAGGTCCCTCCAGGCAAGTGGTCAGTTAGCCAATGTTAACCAGATTGTGGCCTCAGTGGCACCAGTGTAAACCCAGAACAACTCCAATCACAGCAGTCTCTGCTTCTTGAATCAGGCACAACTTCCATTGGGTTGAATTCTGTTCTCTGCTGCACTGGGACACTAAATTCACAGTAACTGTTGGAACCAACGAAGTTCCTTCAGGTTTACCCCAGACTAATGGTCTGGACCAAGGACAAACGAGGAGATTTGCTGTTGATTTGAAAGAGGTTTTTGTTTGAGCCCTGAGCGAGAGCAGAATTTGGCCTTCTATTTTTAAGAGGCATCATTAATTTCTAGAACCAAGCTGAAGGAGGACTGATGCCTCCATTCCCCAGTGAGAGCCGGTGGGGGCAAGTGGCTCGTGTCCTTAATAAGCACCATTCAAATATGATCCTGTATGTGTTTTTGCAGAGCCCAACTCAAGAACTAGTTTTCATTGGGGCCCTATAGGTAGAACCTCGTGTGGCCATAAAATTTTGTATCCACATCCACATCCGCATCAGCAAAAATGAGCCACAGATATCCACATCCACGAATATGGATCCCCATGGATATAAAGCGGGTCTCTGCAAATCTGCGGGGATCTACCCATAGGTGGAGAAAGGACTAACTGAATGCAGAGATTCCCCCCACCAAAAAAAAAAAAAAAAAAAAAAAAAAGATATTTGAGGAAGTGAAACTCACAGCAAATTAAGCCCAAATGAAATCTGCAGGCCAGAAGTGCCAAGGGTTGTGGTATTTCCAAGCACAGAAGCGTGACTGAGCAGTATTTCTATCATCCCGTGTTCACCACCACTGCGGGGCCCAGTCTTGGCTTTCGCACAGGGGACCTGGAAGGGGGGAGGTGTTATTGACTCCTGGAATGCTAATACGGAGACGGGGGAGACTGGATCTTATTTACTGGGGCTCGAAACCCTGGGACACTGTTTGCCCTTCGTAAGAGTCAGACTAATGGTCCATCTAGCCCCATAGCTTGTCCCGACAGACCTGGGATTGATGGCCCTGGACAGTGTCACCTTGTCTCCATTTGCCTTGTATCTTCTCAGACCACAGGGTCAACACCCTCCTTTCCCCAGGCCCCACTTGTCCACACAAGTGTTGTGTCGCCGGCCGGCCCCGCTTGCCAAGTCCAGGACCCATGGCCATCTTCAGCCAGACTTTGGACAGGGCTTAATTCTGGGTCTCTGGAGAGCTGGAGGGGACAGAAGATTCCTCTTTCCCCGTTCTATGAAAGAGCAATTTGGTCTCCTCTCTCTACACATGCCTTGATCCCACTGACGGGTGCGTCTACACAGCCCCCTAAACTCAAAATAAGGAACGCAATCTGCGTTGGGCAAACCGCGTCTCTTATCTCGAATCTATTTCGAACTAGCTTATTTAGAAGTTTGGCGCGACTACACTGCGCCACATTTTGAAATCACGCGCTATTGCGAGCCAGCCCTTATCCCTTGTGCAAAATAGCACCCCCATTAGTTTGAAAAATAGTTCGGAATAACGGGCGGCTTGTGTAGACGCAGGGTAGCTATTTCGGGAAACCTCTGGTCTCCTGAAAGAGCCGTGCAGTGTAGACGTACCCGAAGTCAATGCTGCCTGTGCAAAAGGGGGATAATAGATGTATCCTCCCGCCAACGCAACATTTGTCCATGCATGGCTGACCCAGCAAGAGTGTGGAACATGCGCTCAGGGGCCACTGGGTCATTCAGTTGCTAGTTTTGATTCCTTCCGCCCATGAGGAAAAGGCCTGGGACTTTCAAAGCCATTGAATTAAATGGAAGCAAAATTAGGCCAAGGACAGGCCCCCTGGAAAACTACCCCTGCCATTTAGGAAGTGGAGAGAGGTGCAGAGACGACTGAGCCACCTTGATCCAGGTCTGGATCCCTGGCACAGCTGCTCTGATTTACACCTGCTCCAAATGTCCCCCAGGGCCATTCGGAGAGCTGGGGATCCCTAGGGTGCAGAGAGAAGTGGCCACGCCCCTTTCTCCCAAGCCACGCCCACACATTTACTGGCCAAGGTGGCTCAGCAGATGCTATCCCAGGATTATTCTACTCTACGCTACGTTAATCCTCCGGGGCATGGATAGAGCAGCTTTCTGATTGCTTTGCTCCAGCCCTGTGGCACAAAACATCCTGCAGGCAGCCGAAGCGCCTCCCCCTTGGTGCTCCTCTTGTTATACTCATCTCTGAAATGATCCCCAGCTGTTTTCTTTATGATAAAATTCTCCCTTCTTTAAATTGCTGCATTTTTTCCATGGGTGTGTCTTTAAATCTAAATACTCCAACTTTGCTCGTGCAGTCAAATGCAAGGGCTTATTATGTGGTCTAGAAATTGATGGGTATTCCATATGTTATCTATATTCTGTACCAGAAGCTTACACTGTGTTTCAAGGAAATTAACAACTTAATCCGGCATTGCATTTTATAATGCGCATCCATATGCATCTATGGGTGTGTAATGTAGGTGCTGGTATATTTTATCTATTGATGACCTGTAGAAATACAAAGCGCCTACCTCACATTCTATAAAGTTCTGGCAAACTTTAGAACACAATCCACACACAAAAGTATTCGGTCCATTTAAAAAAGGCCGGGCACAGGAGGAGGTTGTTAACTTAGCAGCTCTGAAGTGGAATGCAGCCCAAAATGGGTAACATGGGGAGCTCACAAAAAGTAGGAAAGACTCTATAATGATGGCTTTGGTTTGGATTTGGATTTTCAGTTCAAGGCTCAGCCATCACTGAGTGTTTGTACATGCACCCAAAATCTGGTGGGGTGGGTGCATTTCAGAGAAACAGCTCTCCGAGTCCCTGCTAATAACTCACGGACCACACAACAGAACAGAAAGAACCACCTCGAGAGCGACAGATATTACAGACCCGGATGTGAGCACCTCTTTTCAGGCAGAGGCCCTGTCTCACGGAGGGCTGTGCTGTGGATAGGACAGTGGGGTCCCCCACCCGGTGGGTCTCTCTGGGTATGTGTAGACTACATGCCTCTGCCAACAGAGGCATGTAAATTAGACATACCGACATAGTCAAGGAAGCGGAGATTTAAAATATCCCCCGCTTCATTCAAATAAAAATGGCCACCACACTGTGCCGGCTCAGCTGATTGTCGGCACAACGCGGCAGTCAAGATGCGGATCAGTCACAGGGAAAGCCGTTGTCGACCAATCCCTTATGCCTCGTGCAGGGGCGGCCCTAAACTAGCTGCCAGCAACTGGCGCTCCAGGCGAACCATGCAATCGGCGCCCCCACCTCCAAACCCCGCAATGATATTGCACCACCATTTGGCGCCCCATTTAGCTTGGCGCCCTAGGCGACCGCCTAGTTTGCCTGTATGGACGGGCCGCCCCGGCCTTGTGGTATGTCTAATTGACATGCCTCTGTCGGCAGAGGCATGTAGTCTAGACACACCCTCTGGACGCTCTTGAAATAGAAATATCCAGTGCTAACCCTCAGGAGCGAGCTACAGCCATCTTCGTGTATGAACATGCCCCCAGCGATTGAGCACTTCCGGGAGATTAGGGTCTTTGTTTAGTTTTCCTGTAGCCGAACTCTGTAAATAGCTGCACCACTTCATAGTCGTCCGAGGCCACGGACACCTGATCCGAGCAGTGCTGGGGGTCAGAAATGCTGGGCGCACCCTCTGTTCCCACCAACTTCAGTCGGACTCATGGGACGCTGCTCCCCACCTCACCCCACGGGAGTCAAATGTTACATGTTCTCCAGCAGGTTTCCAGCCAGGCCCCTGGGTGGGGTTACAAGAGTTGGAGCCCCCCAAACCGAGACCTGCTCTCCCCCCAAATCAGTGACTGACTGTGGGGTTGGCACCTTACTTTGCTCGGTATTTGTATAGCAGCTGGCACAAGAGGCCCGTGGCTGGGGCTCCCAGATGCTACAATGATCACAAAGCAGCTGTGGAAAACCAGCTGCACAAGCCTATCGATTGCTGGCGGCCGGAAACGATGCAGAGTCCCCTGCTCTCTGCCCTAGTTTATACTTTGTGCCCCCGCCCCTCGGGCTGCATTTTCCAGCTCTCACACTGAAAACAGCCTGGGGGGGCGGCCACTCGGAGGGCTGCAGTTCCCACAGGTTCAGGGCCTGGCTTTGCCCTCCTGGAGCAGGCTGGTCAGCAGAAGCAGCTTTTTGTGCATTCTCCTCCGCAAAGGAAACACCCCAAACAATGCTGCGCTGTCGCCAAACCGGGCAAGCCGAGTCACAGGCAGCTGCAGGCAGCTTGGCCACGCTGCCATCACAGGCAGTGTGCCGCAGGAAACCACCAACCCCCAACACGTGACACACACACTGGCCCAGGACCCCAACTATCCACACGTACCCCCGCGTACCCAGGACCCCAACTATCTGCATGTACCCCCACGTACCCAAAACCCCAACTGCACGTACCCCAACATACCCAGGACCCCAACTATCCACACGTACCCCCGCATACCCAGGACCCCAACTATCCACACGTACCCCCGCGTACCCAGAACCCCAACTATCTGCACGTGCCCTCGTGAACCCAGAATCCCAACTATTTGCACGTGCTCCTGCCTACCCAGAACCCCAACTATCCACACATACCTCCACGTACACAGGACCCCAACTATCTGCATGTACCCCCACATACCCAGAACCCCAACTGCACGTACCCCTGCATACCCAGGACCCCAACTATCCGCACGTACCCAGAACCCCAACTAACTTCATGTACCCCCACGTACCAAAACCCCAACTGCACGTACCCCCACATACCCAGAACCCCAACTATCTGCACGTATCCCCGCGTGCCCAGGGGTACATGTACCTCGAGTTGAGAGTCGCTGGCTTAGAACACACAGGAGCTTTAGCTTCATTCAACTCCAGGGCATTGCAGGGCATGAAGAGGCAGGGGAAAGCCATCGCTAGAGAAATAGTACCGAGACGGGCTCCCTTTCCCTAAAAATATAGTCACACAATTCTGTAAATGGAGTCGTCTAGCTCCATGAGTCCTGGACCATAAAGTATGCAAATAACTGCCTGTGCTTTTCCTGTCTAGGAGCCATATCAAACAGCTAGCAGCTTTTGGTTAGGAAAAACAATCTTATTACCCTCAGCTAAAAGAAAAAGAAAAAGAATCTTTTGTTAACTTGCTACTCTGGAATAAATTAGTGCGTGTAGAATAGCTGAAAAGCAGGTTTTCACGGAAAATCTCAAGCCCCCCTCAACATACTACAACAAAACCACAGATGTTTAGGACTCGTCATCTGTCCCTGTGCTGTATGCTATGGCCAGTTGGAACCTCAGACCAGCAGCAACTCAGCTCCACTTGCTCTAGCCAAAGGAAAATCCCAACTAGAGGTGAGCAGTATAGGGTCTATGATACATAGATGTTCCTTTCTCATCCCCATCAGTAAAGGACAGTTCCTCCCCATGCACCCACCCATACATCTATGTGAACTGAATGAGGCGTGGGATCCGGGGCAAAACTCATATGTAATTAAAGACTGCATCATAAGGCATATGCACAAAGAGAGGAATTAAGGTTGCATAGGCATCCTTAACTGGCATTTCCTAACACTCAAATGCAATGACACAACTCCCCATGATCTTCCGAGACATGGACTTGCCTTTGGTTCACATGGATGCAAAGTGAAGGAGTCACAAACTGAGCACCGAGACCCCGGGGGGGGGGGGGAGGGGTCATTGCGCACTTGTTGCTGCTCCTGCTTAGCCTGCGAGCCAGAGGCACCCGGGCAGTTCCCTGCGGCTACAGCCCCGGGAATCTGAAATTACTCCCATGCTCCAAGGACTGATCCCCCTCAGGCAAACACCGTATCACTGGGAAACGAGCAGCATGGCCGGCAGTCTGGGGGGGATGCTAAAATCCTCGGAGAGCAGGTGCCTCGGCTGGTCCCTCGCTGGGTGGCAAGTCTCAGCACCGAGGGTACGTCTGCACGGCCGTCAAGTCCTGCAGTGCAGTGCCGCTCACTCGGGCGACGTTTGGGCTGGAGCTGGAGCCCAGCTTCTGAAACTCCCCAAGGGGGGTGGGGGGGAGAGCAGGCTCAGACCCCTGGTTCCAGCCCCAGCGGGAATGTCTCACGACCGTTATAGCCCCGCAGCCCGAGCCAGCTGACCCAGGCGCGAGCCTCTGGACTGTGGGCTTTTGAACACCTCAGGCACCTGCCTGCCCCCACCTCGCTCTTCTCCCCTCTCGCAGTCATCAGTAGGAACCATCTCTGCAGCTCTGCTGCCTGTTGGAGACGCAGGTCAAACGAGCTTACATGCAACCATCAGCCCTTCGCCGCCAAACCCTTCTGAGGCCCCACACTGGGTGACCCGCGAGTTTCGTTTTCACTCGGCACAGGCAGGTTTCGCAGCTGCTGACACAGATTTCAGCAGAGGCCAAAAGAAGTGCGAAGCCAGAAGGGCCACCCAGCACCCCGTCCCATGACTGAGCATTTCCCCAGGCTGCAGGGTGAGCGGAGCATCACCACAACAGCCTAGATTGCAGACGTCCGGAGCTGTGACATTGGTCCTCACGGCCTCAGTTCCGCTGAGCCACGGCTGGGCCACGGCCTCAGTTCAGTTTCTCCTGGCACACGTGCCCCCTGGGCGTGTTACACACACGCTGCCACCAGGCCAGAACTCAGATCAGCACATGCAGCCCAAACCCTCGGACACTGCGGCAATAGGCTTGGGGTGAGCACCAAGACAGCGCGACTGGATAGAAATTCCTCCGAGCGGCGAGGAAGGGCAGTTTTGGTTCCAGATCCAGACTGAACTTGGAGCTATGAGCAGATTCACTAGAGTCTTCTTCACCTGGCACCACAAGGGGAAAGGACACATCACGAGACCCACAGGAGACAAGAAGGCATCTTAGCACGGGTCAGAAAACGGCGCAGAGCAGCAATTCCGGTGCAAGAGTCGCGGGGAGATCGCTGGGGATGAGAATGAGCTGGGTTTAAAGGAGGAATAAACTGGCAATTGTCAAGCAAGAAATGCAAAGCTAAATATGAGTCACGGTGTGACACTGATGCAAACAAAGCAAACATGCTTCTGGGCTGCGTTAACAGGAATGTGGTGAGCGAGACACGAGAAGTCATTCTTCCGCTCTACTCTGCGCTGATTAGGCCTCAGATGGAGTATTGTGTCCAGTTCTGGGCACCGCATTTCAAGAAAGATGTGGAGAAATTGGAGAGGGTCCAGAGAAGAGCAACGAGAATGATTAAAGGTCTAGAGAACATGAGCTATGGGGGAAAGACTGAAAGAACTGGGCTTGTTTAGTTTGGAAAGGAGAAGACAGAGGGGACATGAGAGCAGCTTTTAAGTTCCCAAAAGGGTGTTACAAGGAGGAGGGAGAAAACTTGTTCTCCTTGGTCTCTGATGATAGGACAAGAAGCAATGGGCTTCAATTGCAGCAAGGGAGGTTTAGGTTGGACATTAGGAAAAACTTCCTCTCAGGTTGGTAAAGTGCTGCTGTAAGTTGCCTAGGGAGGTTGTGGAATCTCCACCACCAGAGATATTTCAGAGCAGGTTAGATAAGCATCTATCAGGGATGGTCCAGAGATGGTGGTTGGTCCTGCCGGGAGGGCAGGGGACTGGACTCGATGACCTCGTAAGGTCCCTTCCAGTTCTAGTGCTCTAGGAAAGCTGCTTCTAGGGCTGAGCAGAAGGTCCTGGTGCCCAGGAGGAGTTTGAACGCCACAGAAGAGCCCAGTGGCAACGCGGACAGGGAGCGACATTGCGGGAGAAGCGTCTGGTTTGGGAGGAGGTTATGCAGCAAGGAGCCTGGGTACCCAGGACTCCACTGGATGCAAGAGACAAACCATCAATAGCAGCAACCGCACACGCTCCCACAGACACAGAGAGTCAAATCCAAAGTGGACTACACTAGAGACGCACCCCTCCCCCGAGCAATCCAGTGTGAGTGTGGCCCATTGACAGTCTGAAAATAACCCAGCCCTCAGCCCTTCCCTGCAGGGTCCGTGTCAGGGTGTGCGCTCCCCACCGTGCCTCAGTGACCCACTGACTGTCTTCATCTAACCCATCTCCGGGCAAGCTACAGTCTGTACAGGCCGCTCATCACCGGCACTGGGGTATATCTGCTGCCCCGCTTACCTGGGCTGCGTTGCTACCACCCTCCAAGCCCTGGGCCCTGCCTCAGGCCCCCAGCCAGGGAGTGCCTTAGCCGGCGCTCCCCTAGCTCTGCCTGGCTGCCCCAATACTGTTCTCCCTCCTGGGAGCCTCCTGCTTCCTCTGCTACCAGCTCTTCCCTGCTCTCTCCCCTCCAAAGCAAACTGTGCTTCTTTATATAGCCCCCAGCTGGGCTCTCATTAGCCCTAACGGCCTCAGCTGGGTCTTTGCTTGCAGCCCCTGCTCCGGGCCTGAGTTTTGCCCTTAAAGGGCCAGTGCAGGGCAGGCGCCCTGTCACAGTCCGAAATGCTCTTTCCACTTTCAGTTGCAAGAAACATGCCCATTTGAAACACCAGGGAGCTCTATGATAATTGCCCAGCCATTCTAACTCTCGCCCCTGCAAACAGCCATGCAAACCAAACAATGTATGGCAAACAGCAGGGATTTTTGTGTCTGGTCTGTGGTCTCAGGGAGCATGCGGTCCAAGGGCCATGCTCCAAGCCCGCCAGGAAAAGCCAGGATATTACTGGCGTTGCTCTCATGCGACTGGTCTCCCGTGGAGGCCACCAAATTATAAATCAGTCCAAACAGCCTGCTTTAGAGGAAGCCTGTAGCTTTGTATCAGAGGACCCTGCTGAGGCCCAGGCTGAGAGCCCGAAGGCTGGGTCTAGACACGGGCTTCGTACCACGTCGCTGTCAGTCGGGGTACGACACCCCAGCGCATCCCCTGGCTCATTTCCCGCCTGCGCGCACAGGTAGCAAGGCCCCGGTGCCCACACGGGGCCGCTTGCTTTGCTCCTGGTAGGGCCAGCCAAGGCCCTGGCTCCGGGGCGGTGAGTGCCCCAGAAGTGCCCCAGGCCCTAGAGCGCGGCTGCAGCATAAGCCCAGGACAGCGCCCTGCCCGCTCGGCCGCAGAGCCAGCACCCTGCCCACTTTCAGGCTCCTTCAAGACCAAGACGCTGCCGCTCGCTGCCCATCCCCCAGCCGCTTGCAAAGGCTTTCGGCAGCGCCCTCGCCAGCTGCCCGCTGCGCCGGGGCCCGCTCGCTCTGGCAACGACACACATTGCATTGTGGGAGCGGCCAGCGGCTGGGCACGGGGCCTCGGGCCGCTCACCCGAGCCCTGCAGTGGGAGGATCCTGCTCTCGCGAGGGGCTGGGATTGTCCCTGGGCAACTGCAGCCTCTGCAAACCGTCCTGGGCCAGTCCCAGACCAGCCCCTCCCCCACCCTCCTTCACTTACTCTGCCCGCCGTGCTGGGGACACGCTGCTCCTTCCACTCTGCCCTGTGTCCCCCGTGAACCCCCTTCCAACCACCCCCCTCTTAGCAGCCATCCATCTCTTCCCCCTGAGCCCCCGTCCAGGGGACTACCTGCTCGAGACCCCAACCCTGCCGGGCAGTTGCCAACACACACACACACAATGGCTGCGTCTAGATTGGCAAGATTTTGCGCAAATACTTTTAACGGAAAAGTTTTTCCGTTAAAAGTATTTGTGCAAGAAAGTGTCTATACCGGCATGTGCCTTTGCGCAAAAGCATCCATGCCCAGTATAGATAGACTTTCATGCTAGAAGAAAGTCTGATGGACACATTTTTGCCATCAGGCTTTCTTGGCGCAAGAAATTAAGGTGGCTGTCTACACTGGCCCTCTTGCACAAGAATACTTGCGCAAGAGGGCTTATCCCTGAGCGGGAGCGTCAAAGTATTTGCGCAAGAACCACTGATTTTGTACATTACAACGTCACTGTTCTTGTGCAAATACTAGCGGCCAGTGTAGACAGGTGGCAAGATTTTGCCCAAAAGCAGCCGCTTTTGCGCAAAATCATGCCAGTCTAGACGCAGCCAGTGAGTTTTCAGGGTCAGGGCTCAGCCCATGAGTGCCTGGGAGCAGGGCTGTCCTTACCCATATGGGAATGTGCAGCTGCGTAGGGCTCCTGAAAATCTGGGGCACCCCTGGGTCTGAATGTCTGTCCACCCACCTGTTCTGTGTCTCTGCTGCCTCTGGAGAGGAGCTAGTTCACTTACAAGTGAAACGCCTGCCAGGGCAACCCTGTGAAAGGGCCACTCGAGTGGGAGTGAAGCCATGGCACGTGGCAGGGGCAGCCTGCCCGTTTCTGGATTGACTGTGTCAGGCTGCAGGATGGGAGTTTACCATTTGCTTGAACAGTATTTCGTGAGTGTGTTGCTGACGGTTATACAGTCACAGCCCTAAAATAGCATCTCTCCCCACCCTTCTGGGCTGCCATGTGGCACGGGGCACCGGTTTAATGGTACTATGTGGGGCCCCATGAGTCCGAAGGACAGCCCAGTTTGGGAGCAAGGGGGGTGTCATATTCTACGTAAAATGCCTTGTAAATGCAGGCTGATCTCAGGGATGCTGTGGAGTAACGCACCAAAGGGTCCTTTCTGTGTCCTCTCCTTCGGCTCCCAGCCAGCACGTGGCGACGAGGCAGGGGTCTGGACCGGCTGGGTGCTGCGTGGGGTGGCTGTCTTGTCCTGTCGCTCTTTGGCCACATCTGTGGGATCAAAACGTTACAGCTCATGATTCACTCAGAATGCGAGAGCCCTGTCGGAGCACGTGGGTGAGTGGAGCTCCCGCCCTGCAGGGAGGCTGACGGGGGATGGGGGTTCCTGGCCTGGCTGGGTTTGGAGCCCCAGCAGGTGGGTTTGAAGGCTGCGTGTCAGTGGCTCAGGACCACGGCACAGCCCTCGCCGCACCGTGTCCGGGTCAGTGCCTCTGCTGCTGGAGAAACAGCCCAAAAAGCAGATCCTGGGGGGGCCAGCAAAGCCACGCAGTGGTGACCAGAAGCCTGAGTGGAGGTGAGAATCGAGGGGGGAGCGCCCTGCCTCTGCTCGAGATGGCGGAGATAAGAGAGGAGGAAACAAGCCTGAAGAACAACAGCACGTTATCAGCATCCTCCGCTGGGGGGAAGGGGAAACTCTTTACACTTGTGTCTCTGCCACACGGAGCCTCGTTTGCTTGACCAGAGCTGGGCCTAGATCCTCAGCTGATGCAAACTGGAAGAATCCATTGAAATTGGTACAGCCAGTGAAGTCAATGGAGCTACGCTGAGTTACACCAGCTGTATATCTGGGCCTGCTTTTATTCCATGTCTGTGCAGCCCTCATTCTAATGGAGCCCTGGGGCACGAGAGGTGGTCACTGGGCATGAATATATTGCAAATAATCAACGGAATTATGATAGTTTCACTTCTGGGCCTCATGGGCTAACTAAAACCAGAAACCCACTTTGAACTGAGGTGCAAAAACTAGACACAGCTCAGATAAAAATGGCGAAGGCTCGATTTGATTGTGTACATTCTTATTAAGCTGAGGAGTTTTTAGTAACACGGAGCATGAATTTTTAACACAGTCTTTAATCTCAGTAGTGCCACTCCAACCGTCAGCAACTATCATATTTGCTTATTTTTTTTGCAACAGAGGATACCATTTTTGATCGTTATCTTAGCTGATGATTATCTGCAACGTGTTCTTCATTCATCCGGAAATCAGGGGTATGACAGTATGTATGGCCACAGCCTCACCGGGGGGTGGGGGGGAATCATTTGGCTTCGCTGATCTCAGTGGTGCTGTGCTCTCCAGACCTGGTCCCCAGACTATGTTCCCAAGAGCAGAAGCAGGCAATGTGGGTATGGAATCGCCCCCCCCCACCCATCAGCCTGGCTGTAAAAGTCGGACGTCAGACATCATAAAATGTGCGAGTTCAAAAGATCTTGGGCTTCATATAGATCCAGACACTTTGGCCAACAGCAAAGTGGCTCCGTTTGGGATTTGTGTCATGCAGATCTGTAAAGGCTGCTGAAAAGGGCACCGCTGTATTGATCCAACAGCATCATCTTTTTGGTAAGCAGATGTGTGTATCAAAAACTGAAATCGATAGATCCGCGCGAGCCGCTGACCTCGTGTGCGGGAGGCGAGAGGCAGCGCGCTGCTCGGCGCTAGGGACAAAGCAGCTGTCCAGGTTGCCTTTTGAAACCTGGGATGCCAAGTCACCGCGTGGTTTGTCCCCGCTGCAGCCCCTCCGCAAGGGGCTCAGGGTTACGGTGGCAGCGCTGCTCAGTGGTACTTGGTAATTGCTAGCCCTTCGCTCCGGCTTTTCCGTTCCGAGGTCTCAATGCAACATTCACACCATTGCCCCCATTCTACAGCTAGAGAAACTGGGGCAGAAAGAGGGGGCGGCCCGGACCCCATGATTCAATATGGAAGTTAGGGGCTTAAATACCGGTTAGGATCTGGACTGAAGTGATTCGACCAAGGCGTAGTGCGGTGGTGCCCTACTCTGGCCAGAAGGGGGTCAAACAGGATGGCGGGAGCCTGTGCAGAGCCTTGGCCAATCAGAGAGGGGCTCAGAAGAAGCCAATCAAAAGGCAGCTTGCTGGGGCAGCCCTGGTTATAAGGAGCTGCTCTGCAGAGCAGTGGGCAGTTGGGGCCTGGCCAGGGGGGAGCTGGACTGGTTCCCCGAGGAGCACCCCTGCCACCAGAGGGTCCCTGGGTGGGGACCCAGAGTAGTGGTCAGGCCTGGATCTCCCCCTTTTCCCTGACACTGCATCTACCACTGGAGCGAGGCCTTGACAGGCTGTGGCTTGCCCCTGAGCTGAGGGGCTAGATGGGGCTATAGTTGGCCATGGCGGCGGGTGCAAGGCTGAGGACTGCTGATGCCCCCGGAGGGGGGCAAAAGGCCGGTGCAGTGGGCAGTCCCGAGGGGCAGTGCCCTGAGGAGGCCACCACAGTCCTGGGAGCCACGCAGGTTCAGAGCCAGAGGGTGGCGAGAGCGCTGCGCAACAATGAGCGAGACGCTGGTCGGAAGGGGGCGCCCTGCTGAGGACTGAGCTAACTCCCAGTGTGACCAGCAGGAGGCGCCGTGGCAGTGAGTCACAAGCCCCGTGACACAGGGTCTCGCAGAAAGTCCGTGGCAGAAGCAGGACCAGAATCGTGGCTTCCACACCAGGGCCCTCGCTGTGGACCCCGGGAGCTTCCTTTTTGCAAAGTGTGATGGGTCCTGGGGAGGCAGGCTGCAGAGATGGCCTGTGGCCAGCAGAGAGGACCTAGGTTCAGTCCCTCGAGCACCACAGGCTCCCTCAGTAGCCTTGGGTAACCCTGGGGGTCCGGAGACCTGATCTCACGGGACTCCTAACGCTACTGCCCTGAAATCCTGCAGCCCTCATGGTACCTGGGCTGAAGTTAAAAGGAAAAGTAGCCCTGATGTATTTCCCCTTTGGGTTTTAGAGAGGGCATGGCTACATTACAGAGGTTTTTTGGAAAAACGGCTGTTTTTTCCCAAAAAACCCTTCAATTACGTCCACACTGTAATCGCCTTGTTCTGAAATAAATCGAAAGAACAGAGGGGTTTTTCCAACATTAGTAATCCCCATTCTACGAGGAAGAAGCCTTTTTTCGGAAGAGCTCTTTTAGAAAAAGGCGCGTGTGGACGGGGAAGAGGGAGTTCTTTCGCAAGAAGAGGCAAGAGGAAAAAGCACAGGTGCCCTGGTGGCCACTCCGTCCATAGCAATCACAGCTGACGTGTGGACGCTCTGTCGAAAAAGCAGATCACTTTCTCGATGCGCTTTGGCCGTGTGGACGCTCTCTGTCGGAGAAAGGTTTTTCACGCAGGGGAACGGCGACTTTCAATTTGTTTTCTATGTCAAGTATCAGAGGGGCAGCCGTGTTAGTCTGAATCTGCAACAGTGACAAGGAGACCGGTGGCACCTTATAGACTAACAGATGTGTTGGAGCATAAGCTTTCGTGGGCAAAGACCCACTTGGTCAGATGCATGTAGTGGAAATTCCAGAGGCAGGTATAAATATACAGGCATAAGAAAAGAGTTCCAATCAAGAGTAAGGCTAGAGATAACGAGGTCAATTCAGTCAGGGAGGATGAGGCCCACTTCTAGCAGCTAGTGTGGAGGTGTGACCACCAAGAGAGGAGAAACTGCTTTTGTAGTTGGCTAGCCAGTCACAGTCTTTGTTTAATCCTAAGTAGCTCAGCAGTTTCTCTTTGAAGTCTGTTCTTGAAGTTTTTGTGCTGCAGGATGGCTACCTTTAGATCTGCTACTGTGTCCAGGGAGATGGAAGTGTTCTCCTCCAGGGTTTTGTATATTGCCATTCAGAGTTTGTTTTCTGTTTCTCGGGTTTGGGAAAGGGCTTGGCTTTTCTTCCTCTTTGTTTGTGAGCCTGCGCTGCGTGAGAACAAGTGTGGGCTGCAGTTTGCTATCAGGGAGCCTTTGAAGTGGCTAGAAAAATGAGCGTTATCCCCGCAGCCTGTGGGCAGAGGTAGATTCGGAGACTTTTTCCACCATTAAAAAAGAAAAATCACACCCTCCCACACTCCACCTACATGCCGGTTTCACTGCGGACCTGGCTCAGGCTCGAGGAAAGCAGCAGGGGCGACAGCACCCCCACATGGGATCCACTCCTGATTAACACAGGTGTAAACGGCGGAGGAGAGTCTGGCTCCTTGAATCTCCTCCTTCTGCCTGATGGGATTCACCCCTGTGTACCGCACCCAGTACACCCCGCGGTGTGGTGCTTGGCCTGCCCGGGTGTGAATTTGCCACAACTGTGCACAAAGAGCTCCCGGAGGGAGCTGGAGTCCTGCTTTTCGTCAGCAGTCGCTGCAGTTCGCAGGGCAGCTCGGCTGTCTGGCGGCTTTCAGAACACGCGTGTTCGGGCTGTTTTATGGCCCCGTTCTCTTCCCGTTTGCACTAGTACATCACCCGTGGGGTCACTCCTAAGAGAGAGAAGAATCAAGCCCAGAGGCCAGCTAGTACTGGCAGATTCTCAAGGGATTTAGGCACCTATCTCCCATTGATTTCATTGAGAATTAGGCTCCGAAATACCTCTGGGGAGCTGGGGCACATCTCCCTAAGCAGTTGCATCGTGCTCATCCTTGTGGTCTCCGATTGCCTCGTTTGTGGGGTCCGACAAAGCAGCTAAGCGCCTACATAGCTTCAGGTGCTCTAGCACTGAGTGTAATGGAAGCTCTTCCGGGGACGATTTCTCACCCTTTCATCATGGGCCAGCGATGGTGGGTGCGACACAGCGATACAATTGAGATGAGTCGTAGGAGGCGGGTTATGTGAGGTGTCACTGGACAGATTATGATTTGCTCAATGCGATTACTCATCCGTGGGGGGCAGCCTGTGGTCTGTGGGCCACGTGCGGCCCATCAGGGCTCTGTGCGTGGCCCGCGAGACATTTCATTTACCATTGCCCATGCGTCAAATTCGGCTGGCTTCCACCTGCGGAGGGATTTCCTACCGCTATCACTACAGTGACACGCAGGTGAAACCAGGGCAGGTGCAGGGAGGTGGGTGCCGATTGCAGACAGGTGAGGGTGAGAGGCGGGCACTCCCTCTGCAGCCAATCACGGCGCTGCGACAACTCACTCAGCACCGCCCGCAAATTCTAGATATACAAGCCCAGGGAGCAGAACTGCCCTGTGCCGGGCACTCGTGCAGCCACGGAGACGAGGGAGGCCACTCACACGGCCACGCGCCAGCCCAGGCTGCCCAGGGCCGTCCTGTATGTCGCACGTTATGACTAGGGGTCTGTATTTGGAACGCAGAACTCTCCCAGCCAGCCTGTCAGGTACAGCAACGAGGAAGCCAGAGACGGCTGCTGGCCTGCGAACGGGGACACTGGCCTGTCAAATAGCTTAACCTTCCTGAGGGCATTTGGGCCAGGCTGTACACAACACACCGCACGGCCGCGTGGCCAGCCCGGAGCCCTCGGGGCACGTCAGTCTCCTTCCACAAACTGTCTGGAAGCCACGCTTGGAAGCGAAGGGCTCCTGCCACAGGCTAACGCTCTCAGGCAGGGAATGGCGTCGCCATGGGGTGCTCGTCGCCCGCCACAGGAGCCGACTCCTGGAGCCCCGGAGGACGACGGCTGAAGTGGGAGCCAGGCTGGGCTGGGCCAACGGGCTCTGTAGCTGTAAAACAAGAGCAGCTGGTCCCTTCAGAACGTGCTGCCAGCTCGCAGCATCCGCCAGGGTGAGACTCTGCTAATTCATCTCCTATTTGTCTAGCGTCGCAGACTCCGTTCCCCAGTAACCCTGCTGTGATCCGTCCACTGTCACCTCGAACCGCTCCAGGTCACTCTGCAGCACTTCAAGCCAAAGCCCGTCTGTGACCCAGCCCAATGAGGGGCCATGATGTGTGCAGGCACCAGAGCTCAAGGAGCAAAGGCTGCTGCATACCCCCCCTCCATGGGGGGGGACGGGACGGGACTCGGGGAACTTACATGGTAGAGTTCCCTGTGCAGCGCAAGGAGGTTTCCTTTGGGTTTGGGAAGGGGGGGACCTGGGGAACCAGGAGCGACATGGGCTGCAGCTTCTCTCCTGTGGTTCATGCGGAGGCTGGCCAGACGGCCCACGTGGAACTGCAGCGGGGGTGTCATGAGCTGCGTGGAAGCTGGGGGAAGGGTACGACGGGGAGCGGGTCTGCAGCTTGCGCAGCTGTGACAGAGAGAGGGGGAGCCCAGGCTAGTGGTCAGAGGGCTCCGTGGTACCCCAAAAGAAACCTGTCGTTGGGTTTTTTCCCTTAAAGCCCCAACTCCTGGAGTCAGGCTCTTGCCCTAACGGTTGGGGAGGAAAGACTGAAGACACAGCCCTAGAAGCTCACAGACCAGGCCAGTCAAAAGGACACCAACACAGGACCGTGACGGGGCGGTATTTTGGAGGGAAACCCAGCACGTGGTTTTTTAACAGTTGAGGCTGTAATAAGGCACCCAGCTGCCAGGAGCTGTCAAACTGGCCTGCAGGGCTTTGAACATCTCATTCCACATGCTTAAAATTAAGCAGATGCCTATGTGTTTTGCTAGATCAGGGCTCAAGACTGGGGCAGGGATTAGACTGGTGTTTGGCTTAAGGAACCCTCTTACTCAGTTGCAAATCTAAACGATAGGTTTCTCTATTGAGAACAGAATTAAACCCTTTTGGCATTCAAGTGCTATTTGGCTCTAGCAAAATACGAGTCCCTGGCTAATGCGTCTTTTGTATTCCTGTTGCTCTTTTAATTTCCTTGGCTTTCTTGGAGGCACGGCAGATTTCAAACAAAGGGTACCTCATAAGCTTCTGTTACACAGGGTATACACCTTGGTGTATTTATATTAAACACAAAGGAAAAATGTTTTGTGGAACTCTGTGTAGTTTTATACATCTCTTTATAAATAATTAATTTTTAGGTTTCAAAACATCATTGGATTTGCCCCTCCCATTTAGGATTTAGATTCAGAATTAGGGTTATTACCTGACATTTACAGACCTTGTTACCATCAAGCTGCTTTACAAATAATATCACTAACAGAACGGGTTGACATTTTTAAATCAAACCATTTTTTTCCCAATGAAAAATAGCTCGTTTGACCAAAATGGAAACTTTCATTTTGTCTGAAATTTTCCGAGGTTCATTTTTTGCAAAAATCGCTCCCCTTTTGCTGTAAAATGTTCCAGTTCTCAGTGAAGTTTTTCATTTTGGAAAAAAGTTTGTACGGAAAAAAAAACTGGGTTTGTGTTTTCCTCACCAAGAAATTTGTGGGTTTTTAAAAAATAAAGTTTCCCATGGGAAAAAAACCTGACTTTTTCACCCGGCTGCACAAATCAGTCTACTAATTAATCAATCTGTTTACTAATCCACTTAGCACCTGCTTGTGAGAGCAATATTAACCCCCATGCTACAGATGGGGAAACTGAGGCACGGAGCCCGCAAGACAGTGTCCCAGAGTGAATCAGTTTCAGGGCCAGTGTTGGGACCCAGGAGAGCCTGCTCATAGCCCATGTTTGAGAGCCTCAGGCTGGTGCAGTGCAGGCTGGGACTTTTCCATGGGCTGTAGACTGACAAAGTCCCCTACAATCCGCTCGCTGGCAAATGGCTCAGCTGGGCTCTGTGAGACGCGGGCTAGTTAGCCGGGGGCCATTTGCTGTGCCCCGTGTGACCCACCACCTTGTATCAAGGAGACTTTCCACGGGAGGGGCACTGCCGCTGGGCTTGTCTTTTAGAGGGAACATTGTTAAATACTTTTGTAAACGGCCTCCTATTAAAAAAATTCCCTTTTGGTTTCCTCTCAATCGAGATAGGGGCGCTTCGGTTTTCCGCGCATTCCCCTCTAACTACACCCGTGTCAGTGGAACATTTAATAAGCATGCGTCTCTCGGAGGAATGTGTAGCTGATGGGTTGCAAGGACCAGCCGTTACTTAGAGAGACGGGATCTTTTTTTCTAAAACATCCAGGAAACCCACACAGCGTTCAACAAAGACTGTCATTAGATTTTTGTATTTCCTCACACTGGGGCCGGTTCCATGTACAGTTTTACTGGGAGCACAGGAGTTACCACGCCACAAAGAGACGAGAGGCCAATCTAGTTTGGTAGCTTGACTCCGACTCCAATTCTGACCAAGAAGGTGTAAACCCCACAAGCGGAGTTCAGAATCTGGTCCACTAACACCAAGTTATTTCTAATTTCTCTGGGGCAAAGAACATAACATAAGAACATAAGAACGGCCGTACTGGGTCAGACCAAAGGTCCATCTAGCCCAGTAGCCTGTCTGCCGACAGTGGCCAGCACTAGGTGCCCCAGAGAGGGTGGACCGAAGACAATGATCAAGCGATTTGTCTCCTGCCATCCCTCTCCAGCCTCTGACAAACAGAGGCCAGGGACAAAGGAGATCCGGCTCTGGACTACTGGGCTTAGTTGAACTGTATTATGTCATGGGACGGCAACTTCTTGCAAGAGATAATTTCAAATCCTGGGGCATGTAGGTGATTAACTGTGTCATCTGTGCCCTCGTGAATGTACCTGCAGATGCTATTCCCCGTCAAAGATAGAATGTTAATTTCACAGGATTAAAGACATTTGCCATAATCACATCCTGCAGCAGCAAGTTCCACAGATTAAATTATACAGTCACTTGGGTTTTAAAACATCCAGATGTATCAACTTTCCATTCCATCCAGTGCCCTGTCTCTGCTGCATGGTGGGGAAGCAGGAATGCCTAGTGGGCAGAGCAGAGGGCTAGTTGTCAGAACTCTGAGGTTCTGATCTTCGCTCTGCCACTGACTGAGTCGCAGTGCGACCTCCCTGCTTAACTTGTGCCTCCCAGAGAAGGAAGGGAATCCCACCTCCCCATGAATTCGTGTTTGCCACGGACGTACAATCTGCAGGGCACCGAAGTGCACCAATCCACTTTCCCCACGTCAGTCACTCTTCACACCTCATCCCTGCCTCTGCAGTCCCAGCACCTTTCGGCCACCGGCCCAGCGAGCTCCAGTCCTGGCCAGCCCCAGAATCCTCTGCTCAGGGCAGGTTCCGACAATCCTGCCAACCCGGCAGCTGGAGAATCCTGGGGCCAAGGGGCCCCCTAGTGCTACACACCAGGCTTCCGGGCAAGCTGCTTCAGGCTGAGTTCTGTTGGGATTGGACCCATGGGACATGGGGGGGGCGTGTCTCCTGCTTCACAGCAACCCTCCAGCTGCGAGTTACTGGGCTGAGCCCAGGGACACCAGGGGATTACGACTAGCTGTCTGCCCCGGGTCCCTTCTTACTCTCCGAGCCCAGGAACCCTGAAGAAGGCAGAAGCAGCCAAGGAACGGCCAGCGTCGGCCTCTATACAGCCACGCGCTGCGTCCCAGGTATCCCGCCAGCGGCTGGAAGCCAAAGCAGAAATGAGCCCAGCCAGTATTCGTCTTTTACAAGGCAAAGCTTCCAGTTCCACCCCCCAGAAGGTATTTCATTTGGCCCTTTCACGACAGGGTATCGGACCCGTCATCTGGTTTCCAACTCTGCTTTTCCTTGCTGTCCCAGGAAAATCACTTTGTTATGGTCCATCTTTATTGAGACCAGATTCCTCTCTTGGCCCACGATAAAATAATGGCAGGGCAAGCTAACAACAAGCCTCACTGCTGAGCCTGAAAGGTCACCTCACAACGAACGGTTTGTTCCAAGGCGGCTTTTCGTTATTTCAGACTCACCAGCGTTTTTTCACTGGGAGGAGGGGTGCCTTTTATTTAACTGCGGGTGCGGAGCGCGAGTCCCTAGGCAAAAAGCCGCTTGATGCCTTTCAGCTGTGTTGGACGGGGTATCAATTAGAATCTGTGGCAGCTAATTAGGTTGCTGGGCGGGTGCCAGTTAATGATTTTGTGTTTTAATCAGCCAGTCACAAATCAGGGGGCGAGATGCTACAGAGGCGGTTGCTGGAGAAAACCCTAAAATAGATAGAAACTGCTGCCATCCAAGAGCGGCTGGTTAGTCTGTCCCCCACATCTGTGTGACTAGCATCTTGTGCAGGGCATGCCAACGCCTCTCTCCCATTGAAACCCCTGGGGGCCAGGCTCTTCAATACCTTTGGGGGGGTCGGGCCTTAATCTTTCTGTGCCTCGATTTCCCATCTATAAAATAGGAAGAGCGTCACTGTCTGACCTCGCAGGGGTGTTGTGAGGCTATGTTGACTGACACCTGTGAAACTCTCAGACACCACAGAGATCGTAGGCCTAGAAACAGACCAAAGTCCTTCATGTATCCCCTAGAATATCACCCCATCAATGTACTGCCCCCATGAGCTAGAGGGGGACAGTCCTAGCCATAAGAAAATGCCTCTATAAGAACTAGAGGTCACCAAATGTAATTAATAGGCAGCAGGTTTAAAACAAACAAAAGGAAGTTTTTCTTCATGCAGCATACAATCAACCTGTGGAACTCCTTGCCAAAGGATGTTGTCAAGACCAGGATGTTAACAGGGTTCAAAAAAGAGATAGATAAATTCATGGAGGTTAGGTCCATCCATGGCTTTTATCTAGGATGGGTAGGGATGGTATCTTTAGCCTCTATCAGGGGCTGGAAATGGATGATAGGAGAGGGATCACAAGATGATTCCCTATTCTGTTCACTCTCTCTGGGGCATCCGGCACTGGCCACTCTCGGCAGACAGGACACTGGGCTACATGGACCTTTGATTTGACCCAGTGTGGCCGTTCTTACACTCCACCTCCATCCCGTCGTTGGTGCTACTGTGTCAATGAAACTCCTGCTGTTCTTTTGTCATGGGGGTGGGCAGCTGGGCCAAATCTGAGCAGTGCAGGGCCGTATGGACGCAGAATGGGGAGCAGAGAGAGCACGGAGCCAGGGAGTGGCCAGGAAGGTCCCAGCATTCGAGGGGCTGGGGGAGAGTTGTGGGGTGCAGGGTGAGTGGGGAGCACGGGGGGCTTATGGGGTGAGGCTGGGGGATGCTGAGGGCTATGCTGAGGGCAGCAGGGTTGTGTGTGGAGATTGTCAGGCTAAGTGGAGGCTGGTGGAGTGAGGGGCATTTGGGGGGGGTGTGGACTGAAGGGACGTTCTTGCCGCTGTATGGGGACCCTCATTACCATAGTGCATGGGGCCCCAAAATTCTTTCATCGGGGCTGGTGTATTATTGCCCCAGGTTCACAGAGGGGAAACTGAGGCACGGCACTTGTCAGTGACATGTCCAAAGAGACACGGGATGTTCGCGGCAGAGCCAAGGATCCAAGCCAGCGCATGAGCCCGCAGCCACTGAACCACCAGGCTTCCAGGGCTTTCAAGCTAGCGACTGCAACCAGCCCCAGGAAGGGAAACACCTGTGGCAAGGAAAGGCTCCATTCACGTACACGGCTACCTGCACCACGCCAGCCGCCAGCTGAGAGCCAGGCGCTCAACTCGGCGTGTTCCCGCGGGGCCGCTCTGCACAGAAAGAAACCGCATCCCCTTTGGCCCTTGGCTAACACGCTGGCCCCCGCAGCGCACTCGGTGTCACCCGCACATCAGGCCGGGGGGGGTCCTCAAAAACTAGAAGCCCTTCTGCACTCAGAGTTTCCAGCTGTGGGGCGATAGGACATTGCTGCGATTCTGAGCGGCTGCCTTTTGATTCGTGATCCCAATGCAAGGCCCAGAGGCGTGTAACCCGACCGAGCAACTAGAAATCTGGCTACTGGAGTACAAAAAGAAGCAAACCCACCCAGCCCCGAACAATGCACTTTGCCGCAAACTTGGAGTGGAAAGAAAACTCTGTGGAAACTGCACGTGGCGTGAAATCACCTCTCTCGCTTGGGAGCTCTTGGGAAGCAATGGCCTTTTTATGGGCATGTGCCATCCTGCATTAGACCAAAATAGATCCAACCCCAGTACACACTACCCCTTTGAAACAAATACCTTTGCGAAGGAACTACCCTGGAAGAAGACAGAGCACAGGAGGCAGGAAGCTACTCCTTTAACAACAGGCCTGGAAAGGCAGTTTTTTACCTGCAACTGTTGGGTAAACGTTGATCTCACCAAATACGTGCCCATGGGGAAAGATTTCCATTGACAGCAAGCGAGAGGGGCAGGCAAAGTAAGGACAATGCTGCTGGAGAACTCAACAGGAGTTTGATGTAAGGCTGTTGGCTTTGCATAGTCTGATGTGCGAGGCGACACCGTGTGTTCTGATGGTGATAACCTTTCACTTTGCGACTCTCAACACCTGCGGCCCTGAGAGACCTGCTCTCTGGCTTGCCTTTTGTCTAACCCCCAGAATTTCCCGCAACTGGGAGTATTTAAATCAATAAAATTGAAAAAAATGCATAAAACCCAACATCGATATTTTCTTCAAAAATACAAATGAAAGAGGCGTGGCAGGACTCAAGGAGAGCCTCCTCCTCATTCGGGAGCTGAAATCACTGGCCGTTGGCCGCACGCGGTGGGGACATACACCACGGTTTGGAGTAACATTCCACACTGAACACGGGGGATGCCATAAAAAGAGGAGTCAATGGAAATACCTTTTCACTGACGCTTGCATGGCCCTGAGACACTGCGCTCCGGATTCCTGGGTCAGACTTGCAAACAGCCCAAGCAGAGCTTGCTCCCGGCTCATCCAGGCCCCGGTCCCTAATGAGCAGGATGCAAAGCAGGTGCTGGGGGTAGGGGGGGGAGCGCTGTGTGAATGCAGGGGAGGGAGAGCTCCCAGCTGTGTCTCTTCCTCGTGCGTCTCCGGCTCTGGTTACACCGCGCAGCGTCCAGCAGCGCCAATGCCACTGAGCCTAGCGAGGACACGCTGCCCACTTATGCCCCGGGGGGCAGCACCGGCTCAAGCTGCAGTGTGTGCCTGGCCCCAGTGCTTTGCTTGCAGGAGCTGCAATCAGCCAGAAGCAACCCCCCCCCCCCCCCCGACATCAATCCAAAGGCTACGCCCTGCCCTCCGAGCCAGGCCAGCGCACCCAGCGGGGCTGCAAGCACAGGACGGCTGTGGGCAGCATAAGGGCCCAGAGATTCCAAGAGGGTTTCTTGGGGCAGCAGGGAGAGCAGAGCATGGCCCTGGACATGGAGGCAGCCTGCTCTTGGGGGTCAGGCAGGGCAGGACTCCTGGGTCTGAGTCTCCTGCAACCTTCCCTAGTGACTGTGGGTGTGGCCAGCAGCGCTAAACCTGATTTGTAGGGAGGGATGGGGCTCAGTTAACCCCACGACTCCAGGAGAGTTTGGCTGTTAAGCAGCAGCTAGTCCTTGTCCACATTGACTGGCCATTGTGTGAGTAACCCCGAGCCCCCACGAGACTGTTACAGCCTCATTTCTCAAGAAGATCAGCCCTTAATCTTGGTGCCTCAGTTTCTTCACCTTTCAAATGGGGATAAAGATCCAGCTAAGAGTTTGAGGTGTTGAGACACTCTGTAGGTGGGGGAGAGAATAGATCTATAATGAGGCCCCCGAGCTGACTGGGAGAGAGGCAGCACAGCTTAATGGATAGTGCAGCAAACTAGGAGTCTGGATGCTGTTCCTATATCTTGTGTGTGTGACCTTGGGCAAGCCACTTTCTCCCATACTCTGTCTGTCTTGCCTGTCTAGCTTTGCCCCTTGCCTTTGTGTACACAGCAGGGTCCTGCTCCCTCTGCAGCACAAAGAAAAAATACTACCTGTAGTTCATTGCTAGTCACTGGCCCGATTACTAGTTTCTCCAGCACAAACTCTATTTGTGATTTGAAGGAAGAGATCTTTATTAGACAATTACTGAGATACGTGGTTTTCTCTAGGAAGAGCAGATTCAAACCAGAAGGGCTAATGATTTAAAGACTGGCGGTGAAATTAATTAGATGGGTTTCTAATGTGGTGTTTTTATTCCCATTCATGAAACAAGAACACTCCTTCTACTTTTGCTAAACAAAACAGCCCTGCCTCGTTTCTGTGTGTGAGAATGGGGGTATGTTTTCCCCTTTCTTTGCCGTCAGAAGTTTCTCTTGATCACATCTGCGGCAAATCTGCCGCTAATCTCAAACTGACAGCAGAAAATGGGATGGAAAAACGGAATGGCTGAAAATGTGATCCAGTGACTGATAGCACATGTGGGGCCTGAGGAAAAGAACTGAACGTTAAAGGGACAACGACAACGAGTTTTAAGCTCCACATTTAAGTTCTTCTAAGATCTTATCTATGCTACAAAGTTAGGTCAACATTAGTCACCTTCATCCACCTGTCTGTGTAACCCACACACCTTCTGGGTGGGGCACTCTCCTGTCTCCATGGGGTCCAACCAGTTCTGAAGCACTTGGTGGCTACTGCCATAGCCAACTAGCCACGCTCAACAGGCCAAACAGCTACATGTGGCTAGTGGCTCGCATGTTGGACACCAGGGTCTTACAGAGAGAATAACGAGGTTGCTCTACAGTCTTAGCTACCAGCCAGCTGCATTGTAGCTCCTGCAGCGGAGTCTCATGCACTAAGCTCCCGAGTCCGCAGGTTTGATTCCACCCCCGGACGATTGGCGCCTGCCGGCGTTCTGTCTACACTCACGCTTGTCTCAGGCCAACGCAAGCGTGACGTAGTAAAGCCGCTGCTGCAAGAGCAGAACCACGACTGACCTAAGTCAATGCCACGTGAGCGTACGCGCTGCATGACCTGTGTTGAGCCTAAGAGGCCCCCAGCAGCTGTCCCACAACCCCCCATTCCCTGAGCTGGTCACAGTTTAAACTCCAGAGATCAGACGCCACCTTGCCCCCACCTCTGAAAACGCCCTGGGGGTTTTCCTGATTGTCCCTGTGGAGAACACGCACCTGACCCCACACAGCAGCTCCCCCTCTGCCGTGCACGTGTCTTGCAGGACACAGCAGGCCGCTGTAATCACAGGGATCTAATCTAGTGAGTGAACCAACAGCTGCTCTTCCACAAGCACATGCAGCAGCCGGTCTGCACCTGCCGAGCGGGTAGCGGGCTCTTTCCTGGGTGCTGTCAAGGTGACCGGTGTGTGGCTTCCTGAGCCGGGGGCCAGGGGAGCTAGGTTCCCCCAGGATCACTGCTGGCATTTCTGTATTGCCAGTGCTAATCCACTGGCCAGGAAAGACCGTCCCTACTGGCAGCTTTCTGAACCGTCCCGTGTTCTGACAGATGTGGGGATTGTGCACCGGCCCTGGCCAGCCCATACTGTCAGCGGTGAGGTGTTCCCCACCCTCCACCAGCCCTTTGCGTTGTATTGTGTGGCCGAGTGGGCTGGTGCCAAAACAGGGACCATGGGATCAGAGACGCTGAGGGCTGGAAGAGACCTCAGGTCAGCGAGCCATCAGCGTGGGATGCAGATGCCACCACGGTTCAGGAATGTTGCAGCTGCTAATTCATTCTCTGTGCCCTGCCTGTGGCCGGGCTGGGCAGCAGGGTTGACAGCCACCATGGGCCCGGGAGCAGTGGGCGGGGACAGCTCCATGCTCCCAGAAGGGGCGGAGCCTTGGCAGAAGGGGTGGGGCTCTCAAAGCCGCCCAGAGCGGTGCACAGAGCTGCTCCCGTGGGGCTTCAAAGGGCCTGGAGCTTGGAGATTTCCCGCTGACTAGTTGCAATCAAGGAGCGCGTGATCACTGCTCGCTTCTTGCGCTCATTCCAGGGACCGTGGTGTCCCCTGCCGGGGCGTCCCAGGCACTGCTGTGAGCACAAATTGTTACACCCTGCACAATTGCGCCCGCCGGAGTTCTACCCAAGATCAACCTGGCCCCTTCCCGGGAACTAGGAGAGCGCCCAATCTGAAGGGCTTTGCTCATGGTCTGCTCAGTCCTCACACAAAAGCCAAGCAGGACCTAAAGGTTCACCCCACAGCCGGAACGCCGGCATTATCCCTTCCAGAGTGACTTAGCAGGGATTATCTGGGTGGCAGGCAATTGTTCAAGGAGTGTGATTGCCAATCCAAGCCACACAAATGCATAAAAGAGGGATTAAACCAGCTGACTTTTGTAGATGCCAGAGCTTTTGTTCCCGGTGGTCTGGTGCCTGGTGTGTTTCATGGAAAGGCAAGAGCGAGCCAAAAATAACTGCAGCTCATTACAGCTCCTAACCAAATGCACACGGAGCCGCACTCCATTCTGCGGCGTGGGGCTAGTTCTCCACGGCGTGGCGCGGGGCATTGTCAGCCGCGCCCGTGAAGGGAGCAGCTCGGAACTGCACCCGTTTGGCACAATCGTGACACAAGCTGTGGAGGGTTATGACCCTCTGTACCAAGGTTCTGGGCCTCGCTGGGTGGCCCTGGCTCCCAGCACTCCAGGCCCTGTTCCTTGGCAATGCATCAAGCTACAGAGACTTCCTTCCTGGGTCTTTGCAGCACTCCCCTTCCCCCCAGGACATACAAGGGACGGATTAGCGTAGGGGGCACATGGCGAGCTCTCATCCCAGTCATCCAGGAGACGCACTGTCCCTGGCCTTGATCGCACGCTGCTCCCAGAATTCGCTGCTGCTTGGCCAGCGGCTAGATCTGCCGGGCAGCTATTAGCGTCAAGACCAGCCCGAGCGCTGGGGCTAACCAGGCCACTCTGGTGAACATATGAATCAATTTATTTTTATAGTAAGAAAGCCAGCGACATGCCCTTGTATCGAAACCACGTCCAGCAGCACTAAGGGGTATTGAGTCCAGAGTCAGGAGTGCCCAGGCTCTTGTGCCGTTTGTGCAAGGAGCCAAACACACCCCACTGGCCACAGCGCTGCTAAAATGACGGGGACATGGACCTCGACAGCCCGTTCAGCCAGGCCCTAGCTCATCCGGGCACCCCAATCTGCAACCACACTGGCATTCTGGCGAAAGCTGCCTTCCCAGGGACGTGCAAGGCACCACCGGCCCCTCCTGCCTGCTCCTGGGCCGCCCCCATTCACTGCATCCAGACCCTCCAAGTTCCAGGTGGGACGGTGGAAGGTGGCGTTGGCCCCTCTTCACACCCAGGGGAGACAAACGTGGCAGTCGCCACCGGAGAGCAGCGTCTAATCCTGCTGCTGCAAGGTCGCGGCGTTTCCAATCGCACGACTTTCAGTTTGAGTGTGATGCGTCTGCCTCGCGACCTCGTCTCCCGTGTGAGAGCAAGCACCCTGCCCAGGCCAGGACTTTCCCATCCGTGGCGAGAACCACTTGGCTGGGGGGCGTTCAGAAGAACACCAGTCATCTTGGTGCGGTGGGAACGAAAGGACAAACTCTAGTGAGAAAGGCCTCCCCTGAAGTCAATGGACTCGCCCGAAGGGAAGAGAGCGGAGAACCGGCCCAAAGTGTTTCTTTCAACATAGGAAAGTAATTCCGGCCTCGCGGCCCCTCCTCACTTCTCTGACTGGCCAACGCGCGCTCAGCTGGTCGCTTGCCTATGCAGTTGTTATAAGCAAGCTTGCAAACCACACACACCACGCGTGGGAGCAGCGCTCGGGAAATCCAGCCTCACCCTTCCAGTGCAGAAATGACCCTGTGAAACGCATCAGGTGCACTGGTGTGGGGGCTGTGGCTCCAGTGTAGGGAAACTTCCCTTTCGTGTGACACTCGGGGCTTTCTTTACTTGGGGCAGAAGATCTCATGCTGTGGCGCCTTAGGCCCCGCTCCAGTGGGCCTCGGAGGAAACATGAGGCTTAAGTGGCGAAGAGGCCTTACACGCCACATGATCTTTGGCAAAGTCACTTGTTGGGACCTGATTTTCAGAGATGTTGAACCCCTGCACCTCCCACTGAAGTCAGCCAGAGCCAGTCTCCTCTCACGGTACCTCAGTTTGCTCATCTTTAAAATGGGCATAACAATTTTGTGACAGTTCTCGCTGCCATGCTTTATGAAGTTGGCTTGTGAATATAGATGTGCATGACTCGAAGATGCTTTAAACAAACTACCTCATGCAACCTATCCATTTTAATGTCACAGTCTGCTGGATCTGTGTATCCTGTTTGGGTGCATGTATTCTTCTTGTATGTAAACTTAGAAATATGAAGTATGAGACTGTTTGTGGTTTTGAATGTGCTAATGAGAGCCACTACTGGTGTCCGCCCATGCACCCTGGAAGCCTTAACGACTGGGTGATCAACTTAACCACTTATAAACAGCTTGAACACCTGAAAGTCTAAAGGTGATTGGACTAGTAAGACATGATCCTACCACCTGGTACTGGGATTCCATTTTCACCCATGTAGTTTTCCATGGATGGGGAAATGTAAAACAAAAGATTCCCATCCTGGGGAGAGGACTATTTATGCAATGGAAAGCTGTCAGGTCTTTGGCTTTGGCTGATTTGGAAAATCCTGGAAAGTTACAAAGGGACGGGGACCCAGGTCAAGATAAAAGAGGTTGGCTCTGGCCTGGAGATTATGCCTAGAACAAGAACAGCTCTTTAGGGTAAGAATCTGCCTGCAATAAGTATTTTAGTGAATTAGAACCAACTATGCATTTTCTTTTCATTTCAACTTAGTAACTGACTTTGATCTGTCTGTTGCAACCACTTAACTCCTACTGCTTGTACTTAACAAAAAGACTTTTGTTTACTGTCAGACCCAGCGTAAATCATGGTTACATGGGGGAATGACCAGTGCGCATCTCTCTCTCTTTCATTGATAGAAGGCAAACGATCTCATGAGCTTTCCTTGTGTAAAACTTTTATACAGAGAAGGACAGATTTATTTGGGTTTGGAGCCCTTTTGAGGGTTGGTTTCCTGGGTGATGAGCCCTAGAACTGCATCTCCCCAGAGCTGATGTGGTTCAGTGTCTGCATTGCTCTTCAAGGGGGTGGTAACCCCCACTCTGTGCCTTGTCTGGAATCTGGCCCAGCAGGACAGGATGGTGGGGAGCCCCTGAGAGCAAGAAGGTGGGTTCAGTGACAATCAGCACACTGAGGAACTCTCCGCCCCAAACCCTCCTTTGAAACAGGAGGTGCTAGGAGGTGTTTCCACAGGGCATCTGAGGAATAGATGCCCCAAGCTAAAAGGGAATAAGTCCCCCCCCCCTCCCCGCCCCATAGTGGCTCAGTGTCCTTGCCCCTGGGGAGCCAGAAAGTCCATCCCAGCTGTTCAAGGAGCTCAAGGAAACAGCTCCTTTCACCCCCGAGCCAACGGGTTAGTGGAACAGTTCAATGGGCCCCTGAAATCCATGCTGGGTGCAGCTGTAACACCAACAGGCCTCTGGCTGTCAGCTCAGGCTGCACAGCAAACTCCTTCTCTCGCTGCACATGGTCTCCGAGCCACTCCCTGGGACAGGGCACCGTGGGGAGGGGGGGGGACACAGTCACAACTACTGACTCAGCAAGAGCATTGTGAGGCTGGGTGCCCTGAGCAGCGGGGTGCTAATGCCAAGCTCACTGTCAGGTACCAGCGTCCGCCCACAGTAACCGGGGGGGAAGGTCTTTGGCAGGTAGGTGGTGGCCTTGCAAAGCTTGTGCGTTTCTGAGCCCGCACAGACGCTGCCGTCAGCGTGGCCCGGCCCTGGGTGCAGGAGGAGGGGGAAGGATGGGCCAGCCCTAGGGCTGATGCTTGGGTCTTGGGCCCCCCGGTGGAGACTAAGGCGCCTCAATCCCCGGATGGGCTGAGGCTTTGGTTCCCCACACACCACCCCGGCCTGTTTGCCAGGGCTGGGGAGAAGCGTGTCCAAGGCTGAGGGTGCAGATAGCGGGGCCCTGTGGGTTCCTCGCCTGGCGACAGCACCGCAGCAGGGAGCTAGTGAGGTGCTTAGAGCATAAAAGCTCCCCAAAGGCCCCTGGGGTTGTCAGAGCAGTGGCCCCGCACCCGCCCTGCACGTCCCCCGCTGCCCTGCACAGCAGCGGCGCTCCTTTACTGGAAAGAGGCCGCGGGGGCCCGGGGCGCGCCTTCCTTTCTCACAGCTTTCTCGGGCCCGGCTCAGAGCTCGGGCGAGTGCGTCACTGCTGAGCACCGGCTCCCTCTCACCGGAAACGCGCTTGTCACGAACGCTGGCCCTCTGGGCGTCAGGTGACTTGCCAGGAAGCCGAGGCCCTGGAAGGAGCTCTGCAGAGAGAAGGGCGCGCGGGGCCAAGTGCAAAGAGCTGAGACTTATCTGCAAAGATCAGCTGTGCAAGGAAACCGCAGAGCAGCACCACAAAGCGGGAGAGTTTGCATGCACCTGGATTCCCCAGGCGCCTGCAGCCCCCCTTGCGCGTCTCTTCCTCTGCCTCGGCTCCCCTTGCAGGGGCGACGGCCAGGCCGCTTGGTTCAGCACCCTGCCCCGGATTTCACACTTCTGCCAGCCCAGCGGCTGTGACCCGCTTTCACTCTTCTCCTCAGGGGCTGGGGCCGGGAGGGGGGAGAGCAGGGAGAGGGGGCAGGGCCGGAGCCTGGCCAGCGGCTAAGCACTAAATGCACGGTCAATCCACAGCCTTTGGAGTCTATTTAAAGTGCAGACCGTGGGAAACTTCTTCAGACGCGTGCGGTTTCTCTCGACTGAGGGACTTGTGTCTGTAGCTGCTGCTGGGTGAGTCACAGTCACTACGAGAGAAGCCGGGGGGGCGGGGAGCAGCCGCAGCCATTCGAGCTTCTGCATCTGAGGACACAATCTCCCCCCCTTCCAAAGACCAGGGCTGGATGGGCCAGAGCAGCCCGTCCCACTGAGGGTTTCTCTTTCACCCCCCGTGCCACGCTAGCCCGTTCAACGAGAGAAAATCCCAAACTCTAGTGACACGTGGCCTTTGCCAGGCCTGGGCCTGCAGACCCCGCCTGCCGGGAGAGCCCACTGAAATCTGCAGGGCGGGGCTGGCTTGGCACCCAACTACCCACCTGGGGAGCAGAGCCGGCCCGGCCTGGCTGACACCTACCGCTGTGGGTTGTGGGTTCGAGCCCTGCCCACCTGGGGAATGTCACTGTCACCACCGCTGCCCCATTAGGCAGGCCGGATAAGGGGCGCCTTGGGGGGTAGGGTGGGTTCTCAAGTGGCCTAGGGGTTAGGGCATTGGTTGGGGATACCAGGGTTGTGGGTTCGAGTCCCGCCCACCCAGGGAGCATCACCGGCAGCTGCCAGTGATATTGCCCGGGCAGGAGACAGTCACCCTAGCAATGCAGTCAAGGCCTCGGTCTGGACACCGCCAGCTCCAGGGAAGAGTGGACCCGCTTGGGGTTACAACAGCGAGGCACGCCCCCCCGGTGCTGCAGCAAGTGTTCACACGAGAGGGCTAGTGCAACAGGTGTTTGTCGTGTGATCATGGCCTCGGCGGCCTATCCCCATCCCTGAGTTAGCCCCCCTCTTGCTCCACGGGGAAAGAGTCTGCCCTCCTAGCCAGCCGTGGCTCCCTGCCCCCTCCGTGTCAGCACGGCTGCCTCGTGCCCCCTGCCATCCCCTGTGGGGGGCAGCGGGAAACCAGCCATCTTACCTATGGAACTGGCTCGTGGCCCAGAGGGTGTGCAGGCCTGAGCTGGATCCACGTCTAACACTTCATTCCCTGGGCCACACGTGGACACCTGCAGCTACCCAAGCAGCATTTGTGCACACGCCCCATGCGGGCGACCTGGCTAAATCATCGTTTGCAGACAGAGGCCAGGTGCTCGGGTGGCGTAAATCAGGATAACGCCACTGACATCAACAGGCCACATCTTCAGCTGGAGTAAATCGGCACAGCTCCACTGCCAGGGCATGTCTCCACTAGGAAAGGATTTCGAAATAATAACTCCGGAAAGAAGTATTTTGAAACAAGCTTATCCCCCAGGAAAGCAGGAGCTACTGCTTCGAAAGGACGGGCGTGGCAGGGCGGACGAAAGGACTCCCCGGTGTAGACCAGGGTTCAGTGGGCTAGATCCCCGGCTGGTGCAAATCAGCAGAGCTGTGCTGAAGTCAAGGGACCGACGGCCATTTACACCAGCCCCACCTGTGCCGGGCCAGCGTCACGGGCTCAGCTCCCTGTGCAGACTGACCCATGCGAGGGCTCAGAGGTGGTTTCTCCGTTTATTACACCCTGGGTGTAAGAAAGCAGCCGCCCCCCCGCCAGGTGACACGGGAAAGGAGATCTACCCAGGCGGCATCTTTGCCACAAGCAACTCCGGGGCTCGACCCCCAGCTGGTGTGACCGGACGCAGCTCCCTGCCTCCCAGGGAGCCATGCTGCTTTACACCCACTGGAGATCTGGCCCAGGAGGAAGACTTCCCGGGAGGGGGAGCACATGCCTCTGATGGCCAGCCCCTGCGGCCCCCGCTGCTGTCTGAGTTAACGGCGCCGATGCCGGTACCGGCGAGTTTCGTTTCTGAATTCTCTGGGCACAGCCTCATGGAGAGATGCTGATTCACACCCCTCACCCCAGGATCCCACGACGGCGGCGGCCCCCGCTGCAGAGACAAGCAGCAAACAGCCCGGAGATGGAGAGGACTTTGTTTATTTTTGTTACATTACTTCACTGGCTTTTCCCCTCTACTGAAACAGGCTTCAAACCACAGGCTTGTACCTTGCGCTGCCAGCCACTGTAAAAAGAGGGAGCCACGCAGGGGGGACACAAGGATTTCATTGGCGTGATTAGTCCAAGCTGGGACTGAACGGCCGGTTCTTGCCTCTTGGCAAGGGGAGGAGAGGGCGACTGTGGGTGGGAGCCGGGGGAGGGTAGGAACCTGCACTAGCCAGTATGATCCTTTTCCTCTCTCTGAGGAGGGGATCAGGGGACGCACTGATGCCTCCGGCCAGGACTCAGCCAGCCAGACTTTGCTCCATTTCCCAGTGGGAGGCAGTGTCCCCCGGCTGCACGAGAGGTGGGGCTGGAGGGCCGCTGCACCATGGCCCCTCTTGGAGTCGGGCAGCTCAGGCTGCCCAGCGGGGGGTCGCTTTGGACAACTGGCCCAGGGTCATGCGCTGACCCCGTGACCAAGCCAGGCAAAGAAGGGTGGCATGGCCTGACTCCACAAAGCGCCATAAGCCAGAAGAGCTGTGGGCACTGACTCTGGCCACGGGTCTGAGCTCCCCCCCCCCCCCCCGTGCTTGAACCCCACGGCTCCTGGGGAGCAGCAGTTCAGGGTTTACAGTAGCACCTTCGGGGTACAAAGACCATCCGCTGTCAGGCCAGAAGCGATGGGGGGACCTGCGGGATCGCCGGGCCCCTGGGCAATGTGAGGGGGCAGCTCCATGCTCCCTGAAGGGCGGGGCTGGGGCAGGCAGCCCCCAGAGTCACTTGCACGGCGTGGTGCCCCCTCCTCTGCCGGCCCTCAGAGCCGGCCAGGCCGCGTGGCGCGGGGCTCTGCAGTCACCGTGCCCACGGGAATTCTAAAGGGCTGGGGCTCCAGCCGCCCGTGGGAGCCCCGGACCCTTTAGAATCACCGGGCCCCAGGACACCTGCCCCCACCCTGTCAGCAGACCTGAGCATGATGATCCCCTAATCTGCCCTCCTGCCCATCGCAGGCCACCAGCCTGTCACAGACCCAGAACCTCTGGCTGAGACACTGGCGTCCTCAAAACTGCAGGTTCCAGAGACTCCATCGTGTACCCCAGCGTGACCCTGCACGAGCCCTGTGCCCCGTGCGAGAGGAAGGCAAACCCCCCACCAGGCTCCCTGCTAATCTGAGCCGGGGGGAAATTTGCTCCTGACCCCAAATATGGTGACGTTAGACCCTCATATGTGGGCAGGACCCACCAGCCAGACGCCTGCGACAGAATTCTCTGGAATAACTCAGAGCCCGCCTCACCGGGCGTCCCATCCCCAGCCGCTGGAGATATGTACTGCTATCACTCGCCGACCTCTATGTGCATTGGAGGCAGCCCCACCATCCCATCCCCACCATAAACGTGCCACGCTCAGCCCTGAAGCCAGATCTTTGACTCCCTGGGCATGTCTCATAGGTTTGATCTTGCTCCACTCTGGGCTTATCTGAAGACACCTTTTTGCCCGACGAGCTATAACTTTATTTCTCTCCTGTGACCATCCCTAGAGGGTTCACAGTGACCGAGAAACTAACGTGAATTATTCTTGGAACGCAGCTGTGGCTGGCTCCTACCCACTGCCCCTTCTGATTTAGCTACTGAGTGTCAACCAGCTAAGCCAGGCAAGCAAGCCAATTAAGGACACTGGAGCTGTGGCGTGCAGACTCATTTCTAGACCCCAGAGATCCTGGGACAGGTAGGACAGGAGGGAGTTCAAAGGAAGAGTGAGTGACAGTTCACTTCAGCCTTAAGAAGCATCTTCCCTTCTTTGTCGCAGGGCTGTTTTCTGTGAAGATGGGAGGCTGCTCGCTGGAGCAGAGAACTAGACAGCTGCTTATTGGGTCAAAGCTGGTTCTGCCACGGGCCCAGTGTGTGTCCTTCAGCCAGTCATGTCACCTCTCAGTAGCTTGGACTCTCTCTGGACTCCTGCCCCATGCAGGCACTCCGCAACGCTTCCTTACTCAGAGCTTGTCGAGTCTGAGCTAGTCGGAGGGGAGGCACTAGCTAAATCCGTGGTTTCCAACACACTAGCCACTAGCCACATGTGGCTGTTTGGCCGCTTGAGTGTGGCTAGTTTGCTTCAGAACTGGTTGGACACCACGGAGCTACACACACCACACCAGTGCTTGATTCTGCTGGTAAAAGTCTTGGTTCGGTCTTAGGCCAGTCACCCAAGTGCTCGGTCCAGGGCAGAGTTGGAGATCGCCTCACCTTACCATGGCAAGCTCCAAAGGCTGCCTGCTACCTGCCAGCCAGAGACCGGGCAGTGGTCATAGCACACAAACAGCTGTTTAGAGCAACGGTTTTCAACCATTCATCATTGGTGGACCCTTAAAAAATTTCAACAGGAGATGCGGCTCCCTTTGGAAATCTACTGTCTGTACAGAGAGCTCAATTCTGGTCCGTCAGTTTTCAGTCTGTCTTTTGCCAGACCCCTTATTCCCTGGCATCCAGGTTGAGAACCCCTGGTACTGAGAACATCTTCAGACCAAGCGGCTTCAGAACTCTCTTCTGGCTTCTGGAAGAAGTCCCACCACTGAACCCTAGAACACTAGGACCGGAAGGACCTCGAGTCCAGTCCCCTGTCTTCATGGCACCAAGCTCCTCTAGACCACCTACTACAGAGCTGGAGAGGTCCCGTATATCATGCGCCGGGCAAGCACCTTTATGTTCATCTATTATACAGAACGGTGCCCAGTTGGCATTAGTGCACTTCGGACCCACTGGGAACAGGCTATGGATACAAGCTGAGAGCATAGAGTAAAGTGCCACTTGCAAGCAGTAGAATAAAAGCTCTGAATTTGATTTGATTGTGACCTTTTCCTCTGTTTTCTGCAACCTCTCATATGAGTAACTGGGAAAAGCAGCAGCAAATGCTGAGCAGGTTCATGCAGAGGTTCACGGCAGCACTCAACGGCCCAACACAACACCGCCTTGAGCTCTTTGTTTTTAGGAGTTTCAGTTACCAGAGCAGGGAGCAAGAACACCATTTGACTCAAGACACCGAACAAAGAGGCAGCAGATACCAGTAAGAAATGGAGGGGAATTTGCCTACAAACATTTACATTTCTACTAGTACAATTTGCATCTCCAGAGTTGGTCATTTTGGAGGGCTGGAGGAGGCAGACCAGAGCAGACACACCTACAGTGGCCTTCCTCTCTGAGACAGCCAGAAATATATCCGCTCAGATCTGTGCCCACAATCCATTTTACGGGGCAGTTCAGCTGTTTACCTGACATCCCCTCCTAAGGGTGGGTCATATCTCACTTGCTCTCAATTTCTCCTTTGGGCTGCAATAAATAATGTAGCTGGATTCGACGCACCTTAAGCCGAGCGTGGCACAGTCACCACCGGGAGGTCGATAGGAGAAATGCTCCCGTTGATTTCCCTTCCTGCTCGCAACAGTAAGGAGTGCCAGTGCTGATGGGGGCACCCTCAGCGTTCAATTTAGTGGGTCTTTACTAGGCCTGCTAAATTGAACCCCGGAAGATCGACCGCTGGAGCGTTGATCTTCCAGTAAGGGGAGACGTGGCCTCAGGCTTCCTCGTGTTACATCTGCAAGTTCCAGCCTAAGGCCTCTTAACAAGCACAGGTGTCAACATGATTACTGCACTATCCCAGGCGTTTTCCTTCATTTGCTCCCCGCCCCTCGGCACAGGTTCTCCATCTCCCTGTCTCTGTGCTTCCTCCAAGCCCTTTTCCATTGCCTTATCAAGGCTGTTTCTTCACTTCCCTGAGCCGAGCAGCCAGACCGTGCACCTGGCCTCATCTATGATCATCTTCCTTATGAGGGACACCTGCTCTTTATAGTCTCTGGCACTTCTTCCCAGCATGCCCTGCAGCAGCTTACAATTCCCAGAAGCCCTCTGGGGACTACATCTCCCAGAATTCCCTTGGTCCATGCTGAATGAGAACGAGGCCACGCTTGACCTATACTCCACAATATGGAAGCAAATCACACCCACAACGGTGGAGTCCAGGACTCACACTGGCTGAAACTTCACCCCAACACTTCTCCAGCCCTGATCTCTTTTCTACACAAGGTAATTTACCAAATTCCCACAGACATTTGCAGGAGACTAAATGAAACTGCACTGAGATTTAAGTTTAGAATTCTTATAAGTACGTCCCATATGAATCATTTTACAAACGCTTTGTAAGTGACTCAACCCAGGAAAATCTCAAAACCACATTTCATTCATACCTGGAAGGAACAAGAGTGAGGTTGGGTTTTTTGTTTTAGTTATCAGATTATGCACTAATATCTGCTCACACATTTCTATCAAATTACCCAGATTCCCAGATAAGATGAGTGGGTCATTAGCCAGCTCAGTAAACACTGAACAGGGGGGAGCTGCCCCAGGAGAAAACAAGGGGCAAGTGACATTTTTTTGCCAATGGAAAAATCCCTGGTAGGTGGGTGGGTGCTTCTCATAAGGGGCAGAGCTTCGCTCACCGAAATGCTCAAAAGTTTGGAGGCTTCAGCTCTTCCTCCAGCCTCTCAGAACCTCCTCGGGACACTGGCAGGCATGCGGAGGTGCCAGGGGGCTAGCGCAGTGTCTCTCGGTGACCAGCCATGGCCACTGAGAGGTGCCGGACTCGGTTTAGGAAGGCAGCAGGCCGGAGCCTGGCATCACAAAGGGCAGTGGTGAGCATGGCTGCCTCCCAAGTACTTTGTCTAGGTTCAATTCTCACTCAGCTCCTCCCTTTAAAAGCCACGCGACCCACTGGGACCCGCTGCTGACTCCGCACGGCCTCCAGCAGCTGATGCTGGATGCCCACAAGCAAAAGCAGCAGCCCGGCAAGAGACTGACTGGTACTGCTGCAGGGGGACGGGAGCTTAAAGCCAAGGACCAAGCTGCTCTTGGATCTCATGGCAGCTGCTCCACGGAAGTTGAGGGGAGCAAGGGGAAGATAATGCCGTCCAGGGCAACTTCCAGAAGAACAGGGCAGAAGTGCTGATGCTTGTGTGTGACGTCAACCTGGAAATCCACGTGAAGTGTCGTGTCAACAGGGAGTGGAGGAGGAACGAATGGGCCTAGGGAAGTGTTAGCAATGACCACTGCGCTTCAGAGCACCTGTCAGCCTTTAGTCATGTGAGAGCGCCGGGTGCGTCTGGTAGAGGTGTTACATCATTCCAGTGCGTTATAGGCCTTCTGTCGTGCTGGAAAGACTCTAGTTTACCTGTACTTGGATTCAGAACTTATCCAAAGATTTCATGTCTCCAATATGCATTAAGTGTGATCTAGATCAGTGTTTCTCAACCTTTTTTTGTTCGTGGCCCCCTTCTGAGCCTCGTTTACCTCTGTGGCCCCCCTCATAGCCGCTGTTAGTTGGAAAAAAAGGTACATAATTTACCTACTGTTCCGTTTTTTCCATGTGGCCCCCTAGAGGTAGGGCGTGGCCCCTGGGGAGCCATATGGCCCACAGTTGAGAACCACTGATCTAGATAGCTAAGGGGAGCGCTAACACACTGTGCGTCTGGGTGGATAGTAAGTGGTTTTCCTTGTTCAAACAAGGCGGGTCAGAGGTGCCAAAGGAGAAGGGAAGCTGGACAGGTTTAAACTGCAATCTCGTGAATCTCCGCCGACTGGAAAACACAGATCCGATGGCCTCGTGGAGTGGAGTTTGTCACTAACGGTGTTGGTAACCTTAAAAATGGGTTCACCCCCGTAAGAGCAAACGTCTGGGTTTGCAGTACTGACCGGTGATCCTCCTGTGTGGGTCTTTCAGCGAAGAGCTGGCCGCTCCGGGGGCACAACAGCGTCCCACGGCACTCAGGCGTCTGACCCAGCGTCCCTGGCCAAAATGACTCTTCCCCACAACTGTGGCAGAGCTGCTGCTCGCTGCCCCGGCGGTGGCTGCATGTCGGTGGTGCTGCCCTGACGTAGCATCTGAAGCTGCGGGGTGGGAAAAGATCCTTCGATCGCTGTTTGGCGTAAGGCCCTGGTCCCCTGGGAGCCGGGACAGGGCAGACCGGAATGCCTAGCAGAAGAGCGCCTGCGTGGCGGTTCACCCTGTGGACATCGGCCTGCCCTCCGGGAGGACCAGCCACCCGCCACACGCTGAAGAGCAGGGCGTGGAACCTGGGATCCTGCTTTTGCGAGAGGGGAAAGAGCCGCCTGCACCTCAGCTGAGAAAGCTCAGCCCACCCCAGCCTGGCTGTCCACAGACGTTTTTTGAACTTAGCAAGATCTCTGTGGGGACAGAGCTGCAACCTCGCCTGGGCCCCAGAGAGCTGATCTGGCACCAGCGCAGCCACAGGGACTGACAGGAGGCGGCGTAGCGGGACGGGGATCCGCACACAGCAGCCTTAGATGGGTCGGGCAATCCGACATTCAGACCCAGAGTCGGTGCCACCTCCCAGGCCTGCTTCTCACCCACCTTGGAGCTTGTGCCCTGGTTCCCCCCCGCGCAGGGCGGGTCGGGAAGGCAGTTGTCCTGGGGCTTTGGGGTGCAGCTCTGTCCTCCCGAAGCTCGTGGCGATGACTTGATCAGCCAGAGCTGCAAGGCCAGCATCAGGGACCGAGCATGGTGATGCCTCCCTGCAGCGCTCGGCCACCGGGGGTCACTGTGACGCCCTGTGCCCCAGCACACTGCTAGGGGGCGCTGTGCTGCCAACAGTGCCCCCTACAGGATAAGATGCAAACCAGCGCCACTGACCCACAGAAAAGCAGCTGGGAACCCCACAAAAGCAAGACGCAAAGGAAAACAAAAACCCAAACCCCTCCCTGACGTGGCCCCTGACTGAGAAGCAGAAGGACCCTCCCCACATCCCCCTCGCGCACTGGAGCCTAGGCGGGCCCAGGCTGGTAGTCTCCAGGCAGCTCCAGGGAGAGGGGAGCAGCAGCGCGCGGAGACGCCCGTGGCTTGCCTGACTCCCGCCCGCGAGGCTCGGCGCTCCTCTCCCCACAGCGGGGCGCTAGAGTCAGTGGGAGCTGGGGGAGGGGCTGGGGGCTGGAGGGCCGGTATGGGGGCCAGAGCCAGGCAAGCCAGGGGCTGAATGGGGGTGAGCGGGGGCGGATCCAGTGGCCACAAACCCACGCGCCCTCGAGCCCTGCCCGAGGAGTGGAGCAGCTGCCAAAAATGGGGCTTCAGGCTGTTTTGCATCCTCCCCACAGGTCCCACCGCCCCCGCTCCCCACAGCGCAAGCCCATTTCCTCGCCTCAGGCGCGCGGTGGGGGAGGGGCGCTGGCGGCGCAGCGCACGAGGGGTTTGGGGTTGGGGTTTTTGTTCTGCTCAGACACAACAAAAGCAGCTTCCGGCTCGGGGGAGGGGGTGGGAGACGCCACCAGACAGGAGGTGCTCAACCCTCACGCACGAAGGGCTCCTCAGCGCCGCCGCGCCTGCTGCTCAGCCCCGGAAAGCAGAAGTCTGGGCCGGGGGGGGGAGTCGGCGGGTTTGGCTGGCCCTCAGCGCGGTTTCTGGGCCCCCGGCGTCGCCGCTGCTCCGGTGTGAGCGCGGGGCGGCCAGGCCGTGCGAGACAGGATGCTGCTGAGGGGGGAAGGCACGTCCCCCCAGCGGGCGACACAAGTCACCTGCCGGGCCCTCGGGCCTGGAAAAAGCCCCCGTCGGTGTCATGGTGCCCTCCCGGCAGAGCGGGACAGGCTGTGCCACTGAGGGGGCTACACTAGCCCTGCCCACGGGCAGTGACAGGGGCTCCCCCGTGGTCCCCGCCAGCGTGGCGAGCCGAGAACAGCCACAAAGCAGGCCCCAGCCACGCCTCCTGCACGTGCGGGGGGGCCCAGGGAGCCACTCGGGTGCACTGCCAGCCGGACACGGCCTCGTCCAACCTCCCTCCCTGTTGCTACCGAGCTGGACGAGTTTCCCCTGGTCCCCGTTCTCTCCCTTGCAGAGGGACAGACTCAGCGTGGACACGTGCCGGCAGCTGGACCGTGGCCCGCCTCCCGGGAGCTCTCCCGGGCTCTTCTCTCAGCAGAACCCCCCGGCCCCGAGCGGCAGAAGAGTGGAAGCCCGCAGGCCCTTGGCAGCGGCCGCTCAGGAGCACAGGAAGCACAGACCCCAGCTCCCCCCACAGCGCTTTGTGGCTCTGCCAAGGTGGGGCTGGTGCAGCCGCGCTGGCAGCTCGCAGGGCCGGGGGCTGCCTGCATGTTTGGGGCTGGGATTCTCACATCTCACAAACTCTCCTGACCACAGGCGCAGGGTTTGCAAGTGACCTAGATCTGCAGAGAAGCAAAACCCAAATCAGCAGCATCTTTTGGAAAGAAGAAAACAACAAACCCTTTCATGGTTACAGCCGAAACCAGCAGGCGCTCGGGCTGATGTGCCCCAGAGGCCCCCCGAACACTTGTGCTTCTGTCGCAGGGTCAGAAACTAGTCCCAGCCCTCGGCCAGTTCTAGTCCTTCTCGGCCGAGAGGCTCTCAAAGCTTCCTGCGCCGAGCAGTAGGCTGTTATCCCCACTGCACACCTGGGGGTTGGGCCCTCGGCGTTAATGGCTGCTGCTGTTGCACGCTGTCACTTCCAGGTCCCTACCCGCTCGCCTGAGACACGCTGGGCTTGATCTTCACCGGCGCGGTGTCCAAACAGCCCCAGTGACCTCTCCTGCCGCTGCAGGCGCTCGGCGCCTCTGCCAATCACCCGCCCCCCCCAACTCTCAGCCCCAAATCTGCGGCTGCTTTTTTAAATATTTGATCCGAAGTGACACCCCCAGAGCCCCCCAGCAAGTGCAGCGGGGCTGAGAGCGGAACCCAGGCGCCCCGGCGCCCAGCCCCCTGCTACCACTTGCTGGGTTCAGTTGCCCTCTAATCCAAAGCAGCATCCGAATTAGCCGCCGTCGTGGCCCCTTGCCCGCTGCCCTGGGCCGGCTGTCAACACTTCCTCGGGGAAGGGCTGCCGCCGAGGAGCGGGCAGTCTGGGAAATCCAAGCTGTGCTGTAGACGGGGCTGTCCCCAGTGGCAGAGCCCCCTGCCCTAAAACCCAGCCAGACCCCGACATCGGTCGCTCTGAGCCTGTTCTATCAGCCGGAAAACCAGCAACCTCTTTGGTAGCCACAGAGAGCCCCGTCGTGGCGCCTTCCCTGTATCTCACGGGGTGACCTCCAGGGGGCAGCACCGACGCGCCTGCCCCGGGGCCGGGTGGGACGTTCCAGGTTTCTCGCCGTCGCGTGGGAGGCCTGCGGAGAGAAAATCAGACGCGCTGAGCTCGGTGGAAGCCTAGATCCCAGAAGCTGCAGGCGGTCCTGGAGCGCTACCGAAGGCTTCTCCGAAGGGGCCGTGGGCAGCAGCCACTAGCGCCAGGGACACGGGAGAGTGGCATAGCCAGACGGGCCGGCAGGAGTGGAGGGATGTGGGGGTTGAGCCTTGATCCTGATCCCCACCCAGAGCAGGGTAACCCCAGTGCCCGTCCCGGCTCCCCGGCTGGGGGGGCTGGATATAAAGTGGGGGGCAAGGCCCTCTCTGGCCCAGCTGTGCCTACGCCCCCGCAAGGGTGAGCTGGGCAAGCCCTCAGCTCACTGACCTGTCGCCCAGGTGTGACGGCGGGAGGCCTGGGGTGAGGCGATGCCCACTCCCACCCGTGTCTCTGTGGCACGGCCCTCTGCCCCGAGCAAGGAGAGTCAGGGACAGGGCGCGACTGGCGGTGGGGGCAGCTTTCTGCTCTCGGGACACACGCAGAGGTGACTCAGGGTAGCACGGGGGGGGGGTCCCCATCAAAATTCTAATTGCTAAATGGGGTGCCCCCGCAGGCCCCTTCCCGCCCCCGCAGGCCCCCTCCGCGCCTCCCTCGCAAGCAGGCCCCTTCCCGCCCCCGCAGGCCCCCTGCGCCTCGCAGACCCCTTCCTGCCCTCTCAGGCCCTCCCGCCCCGCAGGCCCCCTCCTGCCCCCCGCAGGTCCTCCCCGCCCCTGCAGATCCTTGCCCCGCCCCACAGGCCCCTTCCCCATCTCCACAGGCCCCGCAGATCCCCGCCCCTGCCCCCACAGGTCCCCTCCCCGCCCGCACAGGCCCCCGCCCCGCCCCGCAGGCCCCCTCCTTGCCCTCGCAGGCCCCTTCCCGCCCCACAGGCCCCCTCCTTGCCCTCCTCGCAGGCCCCTTCCCGCCCCGCAGGCCCCTCCCCGCCCCTGCAGGCCCCTTCCCCGCCCACACAGGCCCCCTCCCGCCCCGCAGGCCCCTCCCGCCTCCCCCCGCAGGCCCCCCTCCTCACCCCTGCAGGCCCCTTCCTGCCCCCACAGGCCCCCTCCCTGCCACCACAGATCCCCGCCCCGCCCCCACAGGTCCCCTCCCTGCCCTCGCAGGCAGGTTAGGGGTTTGTATGAATTTTTGTTCATTGTCCCCGACTTTTACTACAAAGAACGCTGACAAGATCCTACCCGTGGGCCTGGTACTAGGGTCGACATAGTACCAGGCCCTCGGTTTGAAACCCTGGCCTGCCTGAGCTCAGTGGGGCTCAGACCATGGCGCTCCCCCCAGCTGATGCGAACTCACCCGCTTCTCAGCCGCCTCCCTCCTCTCCTGGGAGCGCGGAGCCAGGCGGGTGAGCCGTGCCGCTCCGGAGAAGCCGCGCTGGAGTTTACGGTAACACACAAACACCTCGAGGAATAATTTACGCGGGAAAGGCCAGTTCTCACACATCCCTGACCACTGCAAATGCACTTCCAGGCCCCTCCACTTCATTAGCAATGACTTATTCATCCGCGCTCCCGCTTCTAGCTGCTGCAGGTAGTTTATGACGGGTGGTCAGCTGGTCAGTGACCACTGAAAAGGCATCTGCTTCATTACTAGGATTGCGCATTTCATTACAGATGGATTGTTGCACCATTTATAATTAATGCCCAGACCCAGTAAACACAGGGGCAGTGGTCACTGACCAGCTGTAACCGAGCTGGGCTGCAGAGCCTTTGTGAATTATTTGTAAGGTATGGCACATCATCCGAGATAATCTACAGACGCCTTATCAATATATTAATAACGTACAGCGCCTCGCTGCTAGGCAGCCCTTGATTAAGACCCCTGCAAACCCGCCAGGTAGCGCCGTCCATCAGCAATCACCCCATTCGTGTTCACGGTGAGGTCGCCCCCCCTTGCTTGGGTCCTTCCCTCAACGTCTGTGTTTTGGAAAATGAAATGAAAATGTCCAGGCGCCGTTTAAGTCGCTGCTCCGGCGCGGGGCTGGGGGGGAGGGGTCAGGGTGCAGCTGCCCACGGGAGAGAGGACGACCCCAGCCCTCCCTCGCCGCAGCAGCTGTCTCACCAGTGGCAGGGCCACACCTCTTCCACGGCGACAGGAGTCGCTGGCAGCCCCGACGAGCCCCACGGGGCCAATGGGCCGATCCGCCGGGCGCAGTGACTCACGGAGACGTGTCCTGCGTAAGCGCTTCAGGCTGCCTGCTGCTGAGCCCCTCGGCTCTTTGGAGAATCTGATCCTGCTTCCATTGGAGTCAATGGCAACCCCCTGGTGATTTCTGGAAGGGCAGGATCAGGTCCAAAGAGTGGCACCAGCCCGGTAATGAGCTGTGCCTGATTGACAGCCCTGGTGTCCGAAGGGCGGGGCTGAGCAAGCTCCCCCCCCACTTGGTGCCTGCGCCCCACCACGCAGGGTGAGGAGGTACCGGGCTCAGGCTCCAGCAGCCGTTCCCTTCCTACAGCACGCAAGGGCCATGTTCACACGGCAACGGCGCAAACGGGCCGGGCGGATGCTCGGGGGCTGCTTTCCCCCCGGAAGAAACGTCCCATTTCCAAACTTGCCAGAAGCGGTTTTTTTAGAGTCCTGGCAATCTGGGTTCTTGGGGGTGGTTCTTGTTCTGTGTTTGTGCAGCACCTAGCACCAAGCCCAATGGGGCTCCGGGGCGCCAAGCCCCTACTGCAACACAAATTAACACTCATCATCATAATTAACGAATGGAATGCAAAACTCTCTTGGGCCAAGTCCTCCAGCGCCCGACACGTCATGCAGCCACGTGCGGCTGGACACGGGTCCCACGCCAGCTGTCTGCTCTGGTCCCTTCGCAGGAGCAGTAAGAGCTGCCCGGAGTGGCAGGGGATGGAGAATCTGGCTCTCTGGATATTGTGGTGGGTCCAATGGTTCCCACAGGCCTCTAGCCAGGTGCTACTTTCCCGATGCCAAGAGGCAGATCAACTCGCCGTGTGTTACATTTTCCCGAGGGCCCGATCCTGCCTGCACTTACCACCCTGCACAGCACTCACTACCTCGACCCCGCTGACGTGTTCTCCAAAGGGCCCCCTGCTTAGGCAGCCAGGCTGGCAGCCAGGGAGACCCAAGCTCTCTGGCTGCAGAAGTGAGGCTGGGGCCAGGAGAAGCCAGATGAGACTCCAATTCCCCTGTTGGGGGCAGAGGTGTAAACGCAGGGCGACCGAGGGTTTAACGTATTCGTACACCATCGGCAGCAACGAGGCGGGCGCTGCAGGAAACGTCTCTGCGTGCAGCAAAGGAAATCCCTTCCAGCCCAGCTCGATTTCGTGCACTCTCCAGCAGGGCCCCGGGCAGCCTGCGGGGAGCAGGGGGCTGCAAACGAGGGATCATGCCCAGCCCCATCTTGCGGTCAGATAAAGAGACTTTACAGGAAACAGACACTGGAGGCTCAAGCGCAGCTCGATTCCTGGAAAGCCGGACGGCAGGCAGGGTGGACGCTGTGTGTCTGGGCAGGCGCGGGGGCCGCAGTGTGATGGTACCAGCAGGACTCTACACAACTCTCAGTGCCTGTTCCCCGTCGGTCTTGTCCATTTAGCTTGTCAGTGCAGGTGCTGCCTCACACCAGCACCAGGGGCCTCCGCTGTCACAGAAGGAAGAGGCGTAAGGCCCCATCTGTGCTGCAGAAGTAACCACGTTCCAGCATGGTTGTGACCCAGCTGTGACAACAGAGTTCCTGTTGCTCCACGGGGCTGAAGCAGTCAGCTCCTTGGGGCACAGCCGGCCTTTCCGCTGCGTGTCCGTACGGCGCCTAGCACAGCGCGGCTCCTGCTCTAGCTGCAAGGTAACTAATACTGGCCTGTGTCAGTGAACCAGGCTGCTTTAGGGTCACACGGCAGAACCCTGCTCTCCCTCCTCACAGGAACTATCTCGCTGATTTCAGAGGAAATGACGTGAGATCTGAGCCAACGCCAGGGGATTTAGTCCCCGTATTTAGGTTGGGTAAAGGGGCAGGAGGTTCACATCTGAGAGGGTTAGAAAGGTTTTCTCCATAGGTGTTTTGTAAAATGGACAGCCAGTTTGCAGCACTGACAGTGTAGCCCCATGCTAGTGCATGAGAAGGGGAACGTGGAACTGAGAAAGGAAGGAAGGAGGAAGGAAGGAAGGACAGAAGGAAGGACGGAAGAAGGAAGGAAGAAGGAAGGAAGGACGGAAGAAAGAAGGAAGGAAGGAGGAAGGACGAAGAAGGAAGGAAGAAGGAAGGATGGAAGGAAGAAGGACGGAAGAAGGAAGAAAGGACGGAAGAAGGAAGGAAGGAAGAAAGGAAGAAGGAAGGAAGGAGGAAGGATGGAAGGAAGGAGGAAGGATGGAAGGAAGAAGGACGGAAGAAGGAAGGAAGGAAGGACGGAAGAAGGAAGGAAGGACTGAAGGAAGAAGGACGGAAGAAGGAAGAAGGAAGGAAGAAGGAAGGAAGGACGGAAGAAGGAAGGAAGGAGGAAGGAAGGAGCGAGCCTGTCTAATCTAGTTCCACCATTCAAGCTAAGCGAGATGCAAAACGCAACCAGGCCCGTCACACGTTTCCAGAGCTTTGTGGAAGCAAACGGGTTGGTGTGAAAACCCCCCAGCGCAGCGCACTTAGCGTCCTTCCTGCGCTGCCGGGCCTGGCTCCGCATGAGGCACTGGGATTACTCAGGGAAAGAAGGTGCCCAAGCAGCGTCCGAGTGCCGTGGGGACTCACCCTGCAGCCCCGTGGCATCCGCGGGAGTCCTACCTGCGTGGTGGCGGGTGACAAGGCAGCGCCAGCCTTTTATCACATCGTTCTAGGGCGGCCGGGACCTGAGGGATTGCATAGGAATTGCCAACATCTTCCTGCCTGCCTAGGAGCTTCGGCTATTGATCCCTTCCGCCAACACACATCCATGGTTCCCCATCTCACTCCTACCCTTCAACATCTCTTTCATCATCTTCCCATTGTAATACGGCTGCCACTCCCCGCGGGGCACTATCAAGGAGGTGCTGCATGAGACCAGCATGCCCACTGGCTTCTCAGACTAGTTCTGGAGCTAGGAGCTTCCTTCCGGTAAGGCTGGCAGACAGATGCAGAAGCTGGACATGAGAGCACCGAAGACGGGGATCGCGATCTCTCATATTATAGGTGAGGAAACTGAGGCACAGCCTGGCAACACGGCTCACCCACGTTCACACACTAATGGTGGCCTAGTCAAAACTGGACTCCAGGTCTGCCTATTCTCAGCTCCATGCACAAACCACTAGGGAGCACTGCCTCTGTGAGACAGCCCCCTTGGCTGCAGCGCAGCTTGGGTCAGCGTACAGGCCGTGCAGAGCGCAGACTGCTCCAGAAGCTGGGCCCAAAGAAAGAAACATCCGCGTCGAAGAATAATTAACGGAGGGCGCTATTCCTGCGTCCCACGCCGATGATTTAAACATGACGAGCCAGGAGAGAAAAACCACATTCCCATTTCAGACTCACTAAGTTTGGTCAGGTTTTTTTTCATTAGCCCACTCTCTTGCAATAAGTAATTTTCCGTAATGCCTCAAATGACTCTTGATAGTGCTGTGGTGTGCGTGTGGCCACTGTGAAGGATGAGGAGGTCACAGCTGATGTGCCTTCTTTGCGATGGGGTTTCATTAGACGTGAGTGACCACAGAATTTAAGAGTGGAGGCCAGCAGCACTGCCCACTAATTGCTTTAGTGTGTTTATGGCATCACCACAATTTCCTCTCCTTGGTATCGGGATTTGCCTGCTGCATCCCGCATCCTTCGCCGGGATTCTAGGGGGACGGGGCCTTGCTCTGCAAACACCCTTTTGCTGAGTCCAGGAGGCCTCGGCAGATGCTGAAACCAAGAGGGAGAGTTGGAAAGAGCTGGCGCCAGCCTGCACCAGCACCAAGCAACTAGTGACCTGGGCAACAGGACTAACCTGTTGGCTCTCTGAGCCAGAGCCTCACTCGCCAGACTGATGGCACAATGGTCAGACCAATGCCTGGCTCTTCTGCAGCAGCAGGCCAGTGCCATTGCCCCCATTTCCCCAATGGGGAAACTGAGGCACTGAGCAGGGAAGTGACTTGCCCAAGGTCACTTAACCTGCCAGTCGCAGAATTGAGCCCTGATACGCTGCTCGATCCACCAGCTAACGCTGCCCCCTCTGATCCCGGGGGAGGCTTTGGCCCTGCACCTGCGGGTCTCACAGGGCTCCACAGATAGAGGCAGATTCCCAAGTACTCTGCATCCCCAGCTGGGGCTGGACTCTCAGCAGAGATCGGCAGGCTGGGCGAAGGCTGGATCCAGAAAATCTGGGCCCAGAGTCAGTGTGTGAATGTGAGCTGAGCCCCCTCGGAAACCTCGCCCCAGCGGGGGGCAGAGCACCCCTGAAAACTCTGGCCTAAGTGTCCGCGACCCCCTGGCCTGGTTAGCTCCGTGCTAGGAAAGGCTCCGCGGGGCCGGGGCTTTGCTCTCCGTGACCCCGGTGTAATTCCGCACTGATCCTGCAGTCGTCACAGGAACCGCCAGCGAGACGCCCAGAGAACCAGGCTCGGTCTGATTCACACTCACCGGCCACAAAACCTGACCTGGCCTACTAGCCAACTCCCCATCCGTGGCCCCGTCGGTCGCCACGGCAGCACGACGCACCAGGTCCCAGGCCTCGGCACAGCTCAGACACATCACTAGCCTCTCCAGCAGGTGCCTCGAGCGCCCCTCGACGTCTGCAGCGTCCCCAGCGGTGGCAGCTAAGCTGGTGCCAAAGAAGCAAAGTGTCTCCTTTTTCACGTTGGGGTAAACGCTGCACCCACGAAAGCCAGTGGGAAGGAATTTCATGCTGACTGCTGGATTGTTGCAACATTTGGGTAGAGTGAGGCTACCCTGTGCCCAGGGACTCCACTGCCAGCCCCAGAGTCCCGGCCACCAGCCCCTTGCTTGGAGTCCCAGCCACCAGCTCTACAGCCACACAGAGCACCAGGGTCCTGGATCCACTGCTGCCCAGTTCCGGCTGCTGGCCCCAGGCCCGGGCTCTGCAGCCTGTGGCGGTGAGGGGCACAGAGAGGGTAAGGGGGAGCTCAGCACCCACCCCCTCCAGACGGTTCCAGGGCCGCTGGCGGGCAGAGTCTGCAGAACGTCCAGGTTGTTAGGGGTCACGTGGCTTGGGGCACCTCTGACTTTGGGAGCCCATGTGGGGCACCGGAAAGGGGGCCTGGCTTTCAGAGGGCAGGTGCTTCACACTTGGTCTCTAGCTGGACACCCAACCATGCAGGCCCCCAAAGAGTGGGGGTGCAAAGGGAGCAATTGCCGCCGAGCCAGGCAATTCACAGGGGCTGGAGCTTCCAGCCGCTGCTGCCCCTTTAAATCACTGCCAGAGCGCTCTGTGCGGATCTGGGGGCTAGGGGAAGGGTGATCTGCACTCCAGGCAGTGCTGAGGGCTGGCTGCTTTGGCCCCACCCCTTCTGCAAGAGGCCCCGCCCCTTATGGGAGCGCAGCACCAGGTTCCCCATATTGCCCAGGGAGGCTGTGGGTGCCTATGGATGGAAAACTGAGGCACAATGTAGATGAAGTGACTTGTCCAAAGTCCCCCCAGATGGCTGTGGCTGACCTGGGAATTGAACCTAGTTCTCCTGGAGACGTGGGCTCTGCCCACGAAAGCTCACGATACCATCGACACGTCTCGTGAGTCTCTAAGGTGCTGCTGGACTATTCGTTGTTTTTTAAGTTTTTCTAGTTCTCCTGAGTTCAGTCCCTTAACTACACTCCACGCCTTCCGCCCTCCTAACTCAAGGGCTGCTAGAGGCCATCTGGGGTCTTCTGTATTGACACACGGCACTGTTGCTTGTTTTTCTTAACTCAGTAAAATCCATCCACTGTCTTGTCCTATTTCTAGGCCAGAATCTTGCATTACTCTGAAACTCTTTTACATTGTCTGCACAAAAGGACTGTGCGGTTTATGGGGCGTTTTCTGTTTAACTTGCATTAAAGTGTTCCAAAGAGTTACAAGTGCATTAGCGGTCTTGGTCGCAAATTGCTGTTATAACCTACGACCCCGGCCAATCAATCTTGCTGACACCCATTAAAATGAGCTCATGGTGCTGTTTTTATGGCCGGATTAAGTGGTATATCTGTAGCTCAGGCAGTTCGGTAAGGGCGTCACATTGCTAATGATTTCTTTATTGATCTTTAATGATTTCCTACATTAGTACAAGCAGCATTAGCCTCAACAACATGCTCCGGGAGAGACGGACTAAATAATTCACTGCAGCAAACTGTGATCACATAACTGCACATTCCTCCTTTGTGTTAAGAAGGGGAACAAAAAGCTGCATAATTACATTATCTGATCCACTCCCATCACTCCCCCTTTGCATTTACACCCGTGCAGCAAAATCCTGCCGGGGTGGCCTGATGTGACTTCAGAGACTTCACTGACGTGGCTGGCGATCGTGCAGACTGAGGGGCACAGCTGGGAGCAGAATCGGAGCTCCAGCTCTCCCAGTAACTGCCTGGTGACCAAACCCAAATTATTCACCAGAAAAAGAAAAGCAGCAGGCCCTTCAAAACAGCCCAGACCCGGTTCCTCCCCCTTGTTTAGCTGGAAGGGAAAATTCAGCCCCCAGTGAGCAGGAGGAATGGTTTTAGTGACGATGTTAATGAGGTTACAGGCGCGACAATGTCATTGGAGAACGCGATGGTGCATTTACTCACAGGAGTAGTCTCCAAAGAGACAGCTCATTTCATAGGTGCATTGAGTTTAACGCCAGACGGGACCATCAGATCTTCTGATCTCACCTCCTGTATCTTCCACGCCAGACACCTTGAGAGACCTACAGTGTCAGTCCCTGCTTCCTGGTGTTTGGCGCTTTCTGCAACAGACGTGGCAGTAACACCCGGGCCCCGGTGGAGTCAATGGGAGCTTTGGCACGGGCCTCAATGGGCCAGGATTTCACCCAGTGGGTATGTCCCACAAAATGCCCTCGAGTGACTCAACATCCAGCTGCTTCCTTCAAGCTAACAGAGCCCGGCCCCGCAGCCACGTCCCGATCCAGCCACGCAAGGGCTGCTGGGCCAGCCTGTCCCCACCCGCACTGGGGCAGAGACTTATGGGAGCCCGCTCTATGGTTCGTGGCACAGTGGTGCCGCTCTGGTGCGGCTGCTCTGGGTGTGGCGGGAGAACCTGTCTGTCCCGGCTGGGAATGGTGGGCAGAAATGGGACCAACCGTCAATGGCCAGTCCTAACCGAGCTCCTCATTTCTGTCCATGACCCACGTCCTGACCAGTGTCCAGGCATGGCACTCGTTCAGTCCGTGTGCCTGTCGGAACTGCACATACGCACGCACACATGCACAAACACACGTACAAACACACACACACATGCACACGCACACACACACACAAACACACGCATGCACGCACAAACGCACACATGCACGCATATACATGCACAAACACACTCATGCACACACATGCACAAACACATGCACACATGCATGCACATGCACACACACACAGGCGCACGCGCACACAGCTTTGAGAAAGTTCAGTTTCAATCCAGATCCCACCTCTGCAGCCTGGGCAGCTCTTTACTTGCAAGACACTTATGTACAAGACTTCGCATGGAAGTCACGCGTGAATGCAAAGACACAGGTGCTGATTCCGCTGCCCAGCGACTTGTGTTGCTATTTGCACCAGTGCAAAGTGGAAGTAAAATGCTACCAACTCAGAACAGCCGAGGCTTTCACTGACTTTACGCTTAACATTACCTTGGTGTAAATGAGGCACCATGGACAGGGAACTGCTCAGCCCTGGAGATACGCAGCACGGCCTCTATTTGGCTTAGGCCACTGTGAGAGGAATTAGCTTCGCACTTTATTCCCTGAGCGGCTTGGAGACGGAGCTGGCTGCATGTCCCAGGAATTTCAGGGATCATGGCAGAGTTTTTCCACACGTTTGAGATTCCAGAATCTTGAGATTGGAGGCACCTGATTCCCAAACGTCAGGGACATTTTCCCAGCCCTAGATTCTTCCTAGGTCAATTCCCGATTCAAAAGTTAAGAAAGAAACGTGAGTCTCCCAGGCTACCCTCCTGGGAAAAGGAGTTACCCTCGGGATCTGCTTCGGATCTAGCAGCCCTCTGGTCATAAACCGAGTGGAATGAACTCATGAACATTCTCAGCTTTGTTTCCATGCTGTGCGGATTTCAGTTCCAGTGACTCTCTGCTTACACCACAGTGTAAGTGTGCAAGTGATAGCTTCCATTAGCTTTCAGATCTGTTTTCCCTATGAAATGACTCTTCTGATGGCCTTCAGCAGTAACTTTCAGCAAATGCCTCGCCACCGGAGCCAAAGGAGCAATTCCATTTGGTGACAGAAGCAATAGTAGACTCTTATCCTCTGTGTGCACCAGCTACTGGGGCAGGGACTAGGCACAACACAGCTGGTGGTGATGCGTCCAAGGAAGAGCGAGGGTCTGGGCTTGCTCCCATTAGAACCAAAGGAAGTTTCACTCCAGATTTTAATGGGAGCAGAAGTGAGCCCTGCAAGCACTGATAGACTTGCCTGTTTTGTTTGTGGTTTCTCCTGCCACTCTCCAGCCCTGTGAGTACAATTTGACCTGCACATGCCACGGCTGATGCTAACGTACAGGAAAACACAAGGTGTAGGAATTGTACAGGTTTCCCATGTTGTTCTTAGGCCTCTCAAATCCTGGTGACATTACACCAACAGGAGCATTTGCAGGGTGGATTTGTTCAGCCAATCATGACTAAATCAATTTACTGTTCCAAAGGATGCTGGTTTACCGGCTTATTAATGAGTGAGGGAAAAGCAGATGAACTAAATATGACACTGTTGCAAAAAAAACCCCAAACATGATTCTGGGATGCATTAACAGGAGTGTTGTGAGCAAGACACAAGAAATCATTCTTCCGCTCTACTCTGCGCTGATTAGGCCTCAGCTGGAGTATTGTGTCCAGTTCTGGGCACCGCATTTTGAAAAAGATGTGGAGAAATTGGAGAAGGTCCAGAGAAGAGCAACAAAAATGGTTAAAGGTCTAAAAAACATGAGCTATGAAGGAAGATTGAAAGAACTGGGCTTGTTTAGTTTAAAAAAGAGAAAACTGAGAGGTAACATGATAACAGCTTTCAAGTATCTGAAAGGGTATTACAAGGAAGAGGGAGAAAAATTATTCTTCTTAACCTCTGAGGACAGGACAAGAAGCAAAGGGCTTACATTGCAGCAAGGGAGGTTTTGGTTGGACATTAGGAAAAACTTCCTACCTGGCAGTGTGGTTAAGCACTGGAATAAATTGCCCAGGGAGGTTGTGGAATCTCCATCACTGGAGTTATTTCAGAGCAGGTTAGATAAGCATCTATCAGGGATGGTCTAGACGGTGCTTGGTCCTACTGTGAGGGCAGGGGCCTGAACTGAATGACCTCATGATGTCCCCTCCGGTTCTAGTGTTATGTGATTCTGTGATTCTATGGCTGCCGGGCAGCGCACCTGGCTCCTTCAGCATGCACCTGCTTTCCAGGCTAGGGAGTGGGTCCTGATTAGTGCCGGGGATGAGAGATGCTCGAGCATTTTCTCCTGGGAGCAGAATCCTGCGGCATCTTGGCTCCATGGTCTGTGTCACATGGGCTGAGCTCGATGCTGCCGGGGGTGTTCTTCTTCTTTATCCTCCTTGCTGCTTGTGGATTCCGAGACGGGAACTGCTGCCGTTTTCTCCTCTGCCACAGCCGCACCTTGTGAATGAGCCTGCAGCAGGGCAGAGCCGGCTGGCAGGGTGGTTGCACCAGGCCCTGCCATCCCATTCGAAAAGCAGAGGTCTGAAGCATCCCTCTGCAGGGAGCGTCGACAACAGGTGTCAAAGCCACAGCAGGGCCATTAACGAGCACGTTTTTAATTGGGAAAAACACTAAATGGTAGAGGTCAAATTCTCCACGGGTGCTGGCGTGGAGCCAGATTAGTGCAGGGCATGCCGCAGTCTTCATTAGAGCAACGAGGAAAAACCACAGCTCTTGACCTGCAAATAGAAATGATTTCTTCATTAATGGAGATGTCAACAGCAGGGAACTTGTGGTTTCTCATGACACTGCTGTTTTCATACCATGTGCACGCACACGGGGGGAAATAAAGCTTCTTTTGGCTACTGCACCTGGGATATTTTTCTGCAATGAAGCCCTCTATTTACTATAGAAAAGCTGAAGTTCAATGGGCGATGCACAGACTTCTCTGTTCATTATAGAAATCTTTCCAGATTTAAATCCTAGGACAGACCATGCCTGTAATGTACCAGGACACATTCTGCCCTCAGGTTAGCTGCCTAGCACAGGTTGCTGTCTAGTATCCTAAGGCCCTGACTTAAGCAGATCACTTCAACACTTGCTAAGCAGCCTTGTTCAGTCAAGCCCGTAGCACAGCCCCATGGGTGTTAAGCATGTGCCTGGCTCAATCAAAGCCTAAGTGCTCAAAACCATGCCCAGCACCGACATGCACCCCCTCGGAAGCAGACCACGGCACTCCCGTGGTACAAGGGAATCAGAGTACTTTACCCAGCTGACAGGGAAGGGGAGGATTTCAGGAATACAGAACTCTCTGGTGTAAACCCAGATTGCTGTGAATCTGGAGTGACTCCACTGACTTCCCTCGGAGCCAGTCCAGATCCACACCAGGGAAGCTGAGCACAGAACTTGGCTCTCAGGATTTTGCGTTCTTGGCTATCGTTTCCCTGGCCCCCGAAGGTCAGGAGGTTGGTGCTACTCGTTCGTCAGCCTCTGATGTTTGCAGGCGCCGCGCGGAGAACGCAACGGCCCACAGAGCCAGCCACTGACTTCTGCGTGGCTGCTCCTGTGAATGTGTCCAGGATCGGGCCCACCCCCGATCATTGCTTGAGGGCAAAATTACTTAAAAACCCCTCCCTGTGCCGCACTGCCTACAAACCCCAACCCCCGGCCTGGGTGGACTGTGACCACTGGGACGTCTAATACACCTGTCCCCGCACGGACCTTTTCCTGCCCAGTGAGCTGTCTGGGCCTGTGGGGTTGGGGTTCGGGTTTGTGCAGGGCTCCCGACAATGCAGCCTTGACCCTAAACTGCAAGTTCTTGAGCCTCATCACAACCCTTCCAATAGTGCTGGTGGCTAGTGGCTCTGCCTCCGGACCGTGTCCTGGGCCTGCCTCTCCTGCTTGGCCTGGGGACCCCGCCCCACGCAGGATCCCCCGCTGGCCAGCTCGCCGTGGTGACGCCGCAGTGATTTGCGCTGCAGGGTGGGATTGCGGCGCCGCGGCGGCCGGTTCTGCCTGGCAGGTATTTTTAGCCCGGCCGCCCAAGAAACAAAGCTGCTCTGACGAGGCCAAATCAGATGGTTGTTTTTTTTTTTAAAGACCAGACCAGAACAGAAAGCAGGGCCGTAAACAAGCAGCCTAACTAACTCAAGAGCTGCTTTGCATCTCCAGCTCTCAGCGAACCGCAGAGGTTATTCTAGGCACTGCTGCAGCGAGAGCGTCTAGCACCTGTAGGACGAGCCGCCAGTGGAGCCGGGTCACTGCGTGGGCACCGACCCTTCAGCCTGCGTCTGAGCGGCGCCTGCAGCGGGCCCGCCGGGGCAGCCTGTGGCGGGAGGGGCCGCGGGGATCTGCTCAAGCGCTCGGCAGCGCCGCATGTCTCAGGGCCCGCCCAGGAGCGGCCCGAGGGCTGCGGGCGGCTGCACCCGCACGGCTGCAGCCTCCTGTCTGGCTAGGGCAGCCCACAGGGATAGGCCCGTGACCGTCATCGCGACGTGTATTACCGCAGCACCCGGGGGTGCCCCCCCGCACCGGGGCTCCGCGGCGCAGGGGCGTGGGGACTCAGGCTGACGCAGGGACGAGCCCAGGGATGGCGGGAGGCCCGGGCAGGCGTCAGCATTGGGGAGACGCACGGACGTGACAGAGAGCGAGCGGGAAACGCACGGGGAGCCACCCGCCACGCCAGGCCCCACAAGTGCACCACGCCAGGCCCCTGGGCAAGGTTGGGGCGGCTCTGCGCTCCCAGAAGGGAAGGGGGGCCACTGGTGGAAGGGCTGGGGCAGCGAGTGCGCCACACTGGCCCCCCCGAGCCCTCAGCGCTGCCCAGAGCGTGGCGCCCCTCCCCCAGCGCTGCCCAGAGCGTGGCGCCCCTCCCCCAGCCCTCAGCGCTGCCCAGAGCGTGGCGCCCCTTCCCCCAGCCCTCAGCGCTGCCCAGAGCGTGGCGCCTCCCAGCCCTCAGCGCTGCCCAGAGCGTGGCGCCCCTCCTCCCCAGCACTGCCCAGAGCGTGGCGCCCCCAGCCCTCAGCGCTGCCCAGAGCGTGGCGCCTCCTCCCCAGCACTGCCCAGAGCGTGGCGCCCCTTCCCCCAGCCCTCAGCGCTGCCCAGAGCGTGGCACCCCCTCCCCCCAGCCCTCAGCGCTGCCCAGAGCGTGGCGCCCCCTCCTCCCAGCACTGCCCAGAGCGTGGCGCCTCCCAGCCCTCAGCGCTGCCCAGAGCGTGGCGCCCCTCCCTCCCAGCACTGCCCAGAGCGTGGCGCCCCTCCCCCAGCCCTCAGCGCTGCCCAGAGCGTGGCGCCCCTCCCCTCCCCAGCACTGCCCAGAGCGTGGCGCCCCTCCCCCCAGCCCTCAGCGCTGCCCAGAGCGTGGCGCCCCTCCCCCAGCCCTCAGCGCTGCCCAGAGCGTGGCGCCTCCTCCCAGCACTGCCCAGAGCGTGGCACCCTCCCAGCCCTCAGCGCTGCCCAGAGCGTGGCACCCCCTCCCCTCAGCGCTGCCCAGAGCGTGGCGCCCCTCCCCCCAGCCCTCAGCGCTGCCCAGAGCGTGGCGCCCCTTCCCCCCAGCCCTCAGCGCTGCCCAGAGCGTGGCGCCCCTCCCCAGCACTGCCCAGAGCGTGGCACCCTTCCCCCAGCCCTCAGCGTTGCCCAGAGCGTGGCACCCTTCCCCCAGCCCTCAGCGCTGCCCAGAGCGTGGCGCCCTTCCCCCCAGCCCTCAGCGCTGCCCAGAGCGTGGCGCCCCCTCCCTTCTCCGCCCCCCCAGCGCTGCCCAGAACGGTTTATTCCGAAATCTGTAAAGTTCACTGCACGAGGAATAGCGCCTGTTCCAAAATAGCTATTTCTAAATACGGCCTGTGTGGACGCTCCGCTGCTGCCATTTCGAAATAGCCCCTCCCCAGGGCCGTTCTGAGTGATTCCTCCCCACTGCCTCCCGGGGCTCTATATCGAGACAGCGCGTCTACCTTAGGGGAGCCGGCCTCGCACTCGTTTTGAGGCTTCCCTGTGGTGTAGATGCGCTGTTTCGAAATGAGCTATTCCAGAATAACTATTCCAGAATAGCTTATTTTGAAATAGCCGTGCAGTGTAGACGTTCCCCCAGTGATATCAAAAAACTGAATTTCATTTTTACCATTGATGCTGCTTGGTTTATTTTTCCCCTCCACGTCTCAGGCTGGAAAGTAAATCAAAACGTGTCTTTTTCTAGTTAGTTGAGCTGATGGCATTCAGCACCTTTCAGGATCGGTTCCGCATGCAGAACTCAAACCGGATCCACCGGGAGCTCAGCATGGGGACTTGCCAGATTCTAGACTTGGTAAAATACACAATGGTGTCTTTTACCACCAGTGTTCCCCGTAAGCTGAACGCTTGGGCAGCCACCCAGGAGACACTCAAATGCTGCCCAGCTGATCAGCACAGTGCCCACGGCCAGCAGCATGTTTTCTGCTAGTGGTGCACATCCACACATGCCTCTGTGCACACAACAAAAGTTATTCTGCACCAAGATGGAAAAAATTAGAGGGAACATTGTTCAGAAATGAATCCCTTCTATTGTGAGCTGTAGCAGGGGTTCTAGCAGCTCACAGCATCACTATGTAACAGTTCAGGGCAGGACACGAAGAGATTTCCCTTTTCAAATTGACACTGGAGGTGAGTTACCAGTGTAGCTGTGGTCTAGAGGACTGAGTCTGCCATCACGAGTCTGTTCCTGGCAGTTCCACTGACGTCATTGCTCTGTGCCTTGGTTTCCCCATTACAAAAATGGGGATCATAAAACCTTGGTAAGATGCTTTTCAGTCTTTGAATGAAAATCCTGTCTGAGCTCAATATAGCGGGACCGTCATTCTGCCTGAGCCAACACTACGCACCTCTCTGCTTAAGCTGCAACAGATCCCTGCCCATGGTGATTTTTCACAGAATGAAAAATATTGGGATTTAATGAAAACCTTGGCCTGCCAATGAGATTTCCTCTGCCATTGGTATTACTGTCATGGTCTGGAACACGTGAACCCTTTAGACTGCCTCCTATTTAAGTAGATGTCCCTGCAGATGAGGCTCATGCATTAAAAAACACCCTAAAACACATCACTGCCAGATGGTGCCATGGTCAAATTGTCTACAGGAAGATATTGTTAAACAGATACACGCTGCAGGGTACAGCCTCAGCTGCTCGAAATCAGCGTAGTTCCACTAAGTCCACAGAGCTGCCCTGACTTACACCAGCTGTGAATCTGGCCCTGTACGTCTATTGCAGATACTATTTCAAGCTATCATCGCGGCAGTAGTAGCTGGGAATGTTTAATGCCCAACAGATGGGGTGCTACACATCCTGCTAACCCATGAGACAGGACATCCACAGCAGAGTATCGGCATGCCTTTAATGCACGGGGTTTTAAGTCTTGTGAGCTAGTGTCAAAGGCCCGTGTAGAATTCCCATTTCCCGTGATTACTGATGATAAACAAGCCTTTCAAAAGCACATTTTAAAAAATAAACACAGTAGTTGCTCTTCGCTACCACAAAGGGATCATATTAGGTAGATAGACAGGTAGATAGATAGATAGCTAGATAGAGGGGGTGTGGGGATGGATGGATGGATGGATGGGTGGATAGATAGAGGGGGGTGGGGATGGATGGATGATTCTAACACCAGTTGAATGTATTTGTTCCTATCTTTGCAGAGACGGGCCCACTCTGGATTCCCAGCACTGTGCTGAAGGTCTGATCTGACCAGCAGGACGAGATCATCTGGCGGTTGAGGCTCAGGTAGTTTTGCGAAGATGCTAAAGTGCCTCACAACAAGGACATGGAGGTGATATTGCCGCTGGCAGTCACAGGAGCAGCGTCCCTGGCTGGGCAGAGGAGGGCCTGGGTTCCTCCAGGAGCTGCAATCACGCCCCCATTGTGGGCTCCACGGTTTGGGTTATAGGATACCCCCATGTCTGGTGCCTCAGATGCCAAAGCCACAAGTGGCTTTGTCTCCGGTCCCCTGGCCCTGATGCCTGTTGAGTGGCAGGTACCCAGCGGGAGAACCGGGTGCTGCCCAGGCAGCACCTTCGTGGTTCAGCTGATCAGTTGGTCTCTGATACGTTGCCCAGCCGGGAGCCGAGGTTGCGAGTGCCTGCCCGCTCCTGGACTCCTCGCCGGCCATCTCCTGCCACTGGCACCAAGGGAAGCATTGAAACAGGGCACCCGGCTCGGGGCTCTCACGGACGGCCAGCTTGAACGGTGCCTCCCGAGCCACTGAGTCTGCAGGGCTGGGGGGCTCTGTGCTGAATCTAGGGCTCTCCGCCACGAGCCCTAGATTTCCTGTGGGATGTTCTGGGTCAGATGACTGGACCAGTGCCCGGAAAGCTGGCTGCCGTGCAGCCTCTCACAACCCTGCTGGCACGCGTGTTTCTGTGGCTGCCACACACGTGTGCATGGCACTACTGGGCCTGCCATAGGCACCAGGGGGGACCTACCGTTGTAAGAGGTGGGACTTTGTCAGCCGAACCGGAACCAACCCCAGTGCAGCCTGGGTCTTTGTCTCCCTCTAGTGTCTGTCCACAGCGGAGGTTTATGGCTCAGTCCTGTGGCTCTGTTATCGGGGGGGGGGGGGGAATGTCGCACGTTTAGTGCCAATGCTCCCGGTACGCAGCTTCCTGCTGGTGCAAAGGAGGCTGCTTATACTCAAGCGTGCTCCACCAAGAGACCCTCTCTGAACCTTCCCCCCTGCCTCTCCCGGCATCGCGGGCGTTACTCAGGGATTCCGGGGCTGGGACTGGCAGCACAAGCTGGCCCCGGCTCATTCTAATGCACCAGAAATCGATCCCAGGAAGCAGTCCCGGGTGCCGAGATGTGGCCTGGGCACGGCCCGCCGAAGCATCGGCTCGAAATACCATTTTTGTCAAGAGAGGAGTTTTATTACCTCCCCCACACGCTGCCTGTATTGACTTTCCCAAGTTGGGCCGTTAACCAAATCTTCTGGCAGCTGTACAGGGTGACTTATTACCATTGCATTATAATACTGAATCCACCGAGGTATCTATTATTCATTTATTTTTCTATTATTCATTTATTCATTGGGAATTTAGAGGCAATCAAAAGGCACTCCTGGTCATTTTGCTATAAAAGCATTTTTGATCCTACCTCTGCCAATGCAAACTTGTCTCTCTCACTTAAAATACATTAATGCCCCATTACAGGGATAGGCTCTGAGGCAGCGCTTAGCTACAGGAGCCTCTGTGGAGATTTTGAAATTGATATAAATAAACTGGGGCTGGTTGTTAATGTGCTCATTAAGAAAGGGGCCGAGAACAAAATATTTTCCACTTGGCGCTCCCTGGGGATGCTGGGCCAATAGATGTCATTTGTTTATAGGCACGAATAATTTCAAATCTCCTGCTCCCTGCTAAAGAAAGCAGAGCGACGTGGATTGATCCATTTGCGAGGGACACGCTGGCTCCGTGCCAGAGCCGCAGCCGGGTAGCAGCAGAAGGACACTTCTTCCTGGCAGATTCCTTGGTGTAATTATCGGACCCCACTAGAAATCCAAGGGTTGTGAGAGTTAGGGGTGCGGGAGAGGGTGTGTATGGGGGGGTTCGTGTGTTTGTGTGCTGACGGAAGGTGCCAGTCTATCTGACCTTGGTAAGAGACACGGCGTTTCTGAAGGGGCAGCAGGGGCCTCTCTCCCAGGAGCTGATGGGGGAGCCATAAAGGCGCCGGGTTCACGCAGAAGAAGGGGAAAGGGTGTAGGGTTAGGAGGGAGCTAAAACGTGGAAGAACAGGGAACCAGGGGGGACACCAGGCAGAGAGACACACACCCCGAGTCCACCTGCTGCACAGTGAGGAGCGTGGGAGGCCTCTGTTAATGTGACCACAGACGGGAGGTCTCCCTCTAAAATGGGAGGGACCGAAAGAACTAAGTCAGCCTCTGACATGGAGCACCTTGAGAAAGGGCAGCAGAGCCGGGAGGGGGGCAGAGGGATGAAATGAGGGAACCGGAGAGGACGAAGCAGAAGCCCTGCCCACTGCTCTGTGCAGGCAGGCGGGAGGTGCCGGGCTGGGCAGACAAGGGCTGCCCACGAAGAGGGGAGAGGCTGGACACAGCAGGCTAGCGGGGTGCACTGAGCAGAGACCTCGCCTGGCTCTCACTGCTCTGGGGAGGAACGCCGGAGGAGCCAGCCTGGAGACCAGACCTTTTCTGAGCGATAAGGGGGGATTTCCGGTGGGCAGGAGGCCCTGGCCATGTGGGGTAACTCTCTTATTCCTGCGGAAAGTCGGTGGGATTCACCAGGGCACAGAGCTCAGCTTTAGGCCTCCCCCAAATGAACTTTCCCCTGTGCAGGATCGGAGACGTCCAGAGGTCCCACTGAAAGAAGGAAAAGTCCTACGATGATGAGGGCTGCCGACAGGGGGGCCAAGGGGCAGCTGCCCTGGGGCCCCAGCAGCACTGAAGAGGGCTCTCGCCAGCCGTGAAGATGACACAGTGAGGCCTGCTGGAACAGGCACCAGAATGGGATGCAGAACGTTCTAATCCCAGCTCTGCCACTGAGCTGCTGTGTGTCCTTGGGCATCTCTCGGCACCTCTTCTTTTATCTATATAAAAGCATGGCACGCCCACATCTGGAACACTGCGTACACAGAGCCGGCCTTACCATGAGAGAACTGAGGCGGCCGCCTCAGGTGCCAGACTGTGGGGAGGCGCCACTAGGACCCAGAGTGTAGAAAATTGTGTCTGCTGCTGGTGCAGATGTATTCTCTCCGCTCTAGATGCACAGTCCCATGAGAGAGGAGTAGAACAGGCAGAATTGAGACCTTCCAAAGTTTTGGCCCAAGCGAGGGGGCATGGGGGCGTCATTTGAGCTCCCCGCCTCAGGTGCCAAAATGTTGTGGGCCGGCCCTGTGCATACAGCTGTGGTCGCCTCATCTCAAAAAAAAAAAAAAAATATTGGCATTGAAAAAGGTTCAGAAAAGGGCAACAAAAATGATGAGGGGTTTGGAACGGGTCCCATATGAAGAGAGATTAAAAAGACTGGGACTTTTCAGCTTAAAAAAGAGGAGATTAAGGGGGGATATGATAGAGATCTATGAAATCATGACGGGTGTGGAAAAAGTGAATAAGGAAAAGTTATTTGCTCATTCCCACAATATAAGAACTAGGGGTCACCAAATGAAATTAATAGGCAGCAGGTTTAAAACAAACAAAAAGAAGTTTTTCTTCACTCAGCACACAGTCAACCTGTGGAACTCCTTGCCAGAGGATGTGGTGAAAACTAGGACTTTAACAGGGTTCAAAAAAGAGCTAGATAGATTCATGGAGGTTAGGTCTGCCAATGGCTATTAGCCAGGCTGGGTAGGAATGGTGTCCCTAGCCTCTGTTTGACGGGAGATGGGTGACAGGGGAGGGATCACGTGAGGATTACTTGTTGTGATCCCTCCCTCTGGGGTGTCTGGCCTTGGCCACTGTCTGCAGCCAGGACACTGGGCTGGATGGGCCGTTGGTCTGACCCCGCCTGGCCGTTCTCATGTTCTTCCCCATCTGTCAAATGGGAATGCTGCCGCTGGCCCAGCTTGACAGAAGGGCTGTGAGACACACAGCGAGAAATCGCCGCTTGCCCCTGCCCCCCAGTCGCACTGACAGGTTTCCCGTTCCTGGAGTGGGAGCCGGACAGGGTCCCGTCAGAGCACAGAGGCACCCGAACGTTACACAAGACAGCCTCACTGCGGGACTGCAGCCAGTACAAGGCTGGGCAAAGGGCTGGATTTTTCTGGATCCGATCTTATATTCAAGGCAGAACGTTCTCCAGAGCTGGGGGCCAGTTAGCGTAAAGCAGCCGCACTCCCTGGCTGCCCAAGGAGTGACCCCGCCTGGCTGAGGAGCCGGTCCCCAAAGCTTTACGTTTGGACAAGGACAACTGGGCTCGGATTGACTCCTTTCCCTTCACTGACTCAGCTGATCCACATTATCTGCAGCCCGGTGCCCATCCCAACCCCAAAACACGGCCGCCAGAGAGCGTCAGGCCAGGGAGCCGCCTGACCAGAAAAGGAGTCGGAGACCAGGGGGCATTTGATCCCCTGCTCCAGTTTTTTTGATTCAGCCCTAGGGCGAAGTTCAGTCGTGTGCAGAGGGGTGAGGCTGGACCTAGTCCTTGCTTAGGCCCGGTTGCTCACCGAGCTCCCTTGCACCGCCCCACCAGGCGTCCGGCAAACCTGACTACAGCGCAGCCGCTGCCGAGTGAGGGCCTGCTCCTGCTTCACCAGCACTCCTGGGAGTTTTGTTGCCGACTTCTCTGGGAAAAGGACCGGATGCTTCGGTCTGCAAAACCAGGAGATGAATGAGCCTGGCGAATTCCGCACATCCGGGCAGTGAACAGACACTGTAACTGCACACAGACTAGCAGATGCTCAGTGCAAGGGGCCGTGTAAGATTAGAGAGAGAGGCTGTGTCGACACTGAACTGTTCTTCCGGAAAAAGCTACACACATTGCAAATTGCAATCTGCATAGCTTTTTCCGCTTCCTTTTCTGGAAGAGGTTTTTCCGACATTTGGCCCATCTACACTGGGCCAAATGTTGGGAAAACCCCCTTTTTCGGAACATCCCTTCTTCATCGTAAAACGAGGTTTACAGAGATGCTGAAAAAGCGTGTCTGCTCTTCTGAACAAAAATTTGGAAGAGCAGATGCATTCCC